>JABXJD010000041.1:902500-1340000 GCA_013375575.1 Percina caprodes
TTTGCGTGCAAACTTAATTATAAATGTCGTCTTAGTCTCATTTTTATGTGTGCTTGTTTCATGAATGCGTTAGAGAGTGTATCCGTGCAGATACCTGTGTGTGTGTGTGTATGTGTGTGTGTGTGTGTGTGAGAACAGTTTGCTTGAGTTTGTCCCTTGAATGTGTGTATTCGTGTGTGTGAGAAGCTTCATTCTCAGTTGGGCAGAAACAATGGAACCTCTCTGATTACATCTCCCTGTGTGTGTGTGTGTGTGTGTGTGTGTGTGTGTGTGTGTGTGTGTGTGTGTGTGTGTGTGTGTGTGTGTGTGTGTGTGTGTGAAGCTACAGGGGGGAGGAAAGGGTGGCGGTCGTGGAGGAGGAAAGAGGGGGAGGCCGAGCTTGGACCTGCCCCCCTCCCTCCTTTGCTCTATCTCCCTCACACACTCGTCCCTTCCTTTCGGCCCGCCTGGCACCTCATTGGTTAAATCCCTGGCTATATATTTATGTGATTGGTCAGGGCGGGGTATATATACTCAGCGTGGGTCGGTTAAATCTGGCCACAAGTTTCAAAACTTTGAAAGAAGGCAGACAGACAGAGACGGCGAGTGGGGCGGCCCGTGTGACGGAGGGGAACCAAGCTTTGGACAAACCGACGCACCACACACTCCAAACACGAACTGTTGTCTTTTGAGAGAAAGAAAAAAAAGAGTGAAGAAAAGAAAGAGGCAGAGTCATTGTGGACCATTTACGGGGGGAATATCCTGCACCACAACTTGTTTGTTTTCTCTTTCTTTCTCGTCTTCCAGCTCCTCTCAGATCTCGATGCTTTGCTTTGGGATTTGTGCTCCAAATCCATCAAATTCCTCTCTTGATCTTTCTCTTCGTCAACCAAAACATTTTGAGCTGCAAATTTTTTCCAGAACTTTGCAACCCAACAAACTGAGACAGACGCTTGCAGGATTTAGCTTGGACTGAAAAGTTGAATCCAAGCCCGGTTCTGGAATGAATTTAACCGATCCCAGCTTGTCGAGAGAGACTCTTCTGCATGCCAGCCGGATGTCTCTCGGGGGCCCCTGGGCGTCCGGGACCCCGAGCCCTGCTTCTGATTCTGAAATAGTTTTTGAGCAGAACCTATCAGGAGACTGCGGTTCTCCCGATGGCCTTGGAACCGGGAAGATGACGAGAACAGAAGCGAGGATTTCTCTGACGCCCAGTTCAGGGGGACAGAGTCCGGAGATGACCCAGGCAGGAAGTGTGTCGGCAGGCACCGCCGATGGGAAGGCTGTGGGGGGTGAGCAGAGGATCCGCAGGCCCATGAACGCCTTCATGGTCTGGGCCAAAGACGAGAGGAAGCGACTGGCCGTGCAGAACCCTGACCTGCACAACGCTGTGCTCAGCAAGATGCTCGGTAAGCCTGGAACAAAAACCCCAATCAGGGAAATAAAAACTTTGACTGAAACTGAATGCAGTGTATCAACACTTTCCAGTAAAACCAGACTGGTGGGATGTCTGAATCAGGACCCGGTTACCCAAATGCATTTTCAGGCTAAGAGGATCTCTGACCCATTCTAAGATCATCTCAGTCTTAAGATGGTTCAGGGAAACTGGGTCCTGACCAGTTCAGATTGCCTAAACCAACATCTCAAACCCATATTTTATAAAGGGACGTTTGGCAATGTGATTGCAAGTTATAATTTGAGCAATTTTTCTTTTACCAGTATTTAAATCTTAGTGGGACACACCCCACCCATTGTAGTCCCAGTGGTGCTAATAGAACTAACAACAAGAGCATCATATTAGAAATATTTGTTTTGTTATTTGGATAAAATGTGTGATTAATTTGTGTCTAGTTTGTGTATAATCACAAGTTAACTAGGACACTGATGCAATTAATCACAATTAAAAATTGTAATTGATGGACAGCCCTATATATATATATAATAAATACAATTTACATTCTTCTTCTGACAATACTGTCACCAATCATCCATCACTTAAAATTGTTGTAAAGGTTTTTATCACTTTTGGTCCCATGATATTTCTATGTGTATACTTTGGTCATCCAGCTTGTTTTTCTTTGGGCTTTTAAGTGTTAACAGCTTCACTCTTTAACCGCTGAAGCAGTAAACTGACATCTGTCATAGATCATTTACTGAAAAGCAAAAGTGCAGTTTCACAAGTTCAGCTGATGTTCTTATCTGAAATAACTTGCATTGAGATTATTAGAATATCTTTAAAGCCTGGATCTCAACATTGAACTGATCTTTGAGACTCCTTCGACATAAATCTGTTCTCCACTGACCACCATGCTCATTATGTTTCAAACGTCATAATTTTGTCAAAATATGGAATCCACTGTGACCAACATGAATCCACTGGGACCACAACTGCTATTCTGCAAAGGTTTTATGACCACTTTGCAGAGGATTTGATAAAAACGTGTTTTGGGTGGAGTATTATATATTATATATTATATATGTTATTTAAGCAGCAGTGTCTTTGAGAAATTGATTATAATTGAGAATAAATGTAAGAGGAGGCAATGCGGTCAGGGTTTACAGTGCATTGTTAATTTTTTTGTTTGGAAAATATGTTTATTGATTTTCAAGAAAAAGCATAAGAGAGAGGGAAAAAAATAAAAATAAAAAACCAAAAAAACAAAGAACACTAAACATATACTAAACATATACTGAACATATAGAACACAGCACATCTTAGATTACAACAATATTGCATGGTCATCGTTAGGATGGATACTATAAACAAAAACATCTTAAGGTAATAAAGTCATAATCACATACTAATTTACACAATGAGTTTTATAAGATAGCCAACGTCTATGGGTTCCCATTTTTAAGGTGATTCATATTGGGTCCCATGTCTTATAAAACTTGTCTCCTCTGTCTTCATTATATAATCTCAATCTTTCCAGATGCAAAGTATTTGACAGTTCTCGAAGGCACAGAATCCATTTTCCATATATGAAAAATTAACTTGTTTGTAGTCGCCATCCCAAATTGAATGGCTCTTCTTTCAGATTTATTGATGGAGGAGAGGACACTTGTGGCCCCAGGATTGCTACCAAGTGCATTGTGAATTTTGCCATGATTGTGTAAAAGAGGACTGATGCAAACTAACTAAACTGATGCAAATATTTCCTGATTTTAATGCATGTTAATCAGGTGTCAAGGTATTGAACATCTTCATGTTGATGTTGATGAAAAGTACAACAAAGTAAAAAAAAGATTGCGTGTAGCAGTTTTGACGGGCTAGTTTTTGTGTTACTCAAGAGAGCAACAGGCTCTTTTTAATATTAATCTGCTTCAAATGAATACAATGTTACACAAAAAATACAGCTCAAGATTTTCAAATTCAAACCATAAACAGCGTCTAAAATCGAATTAGGGTTGGGTGATATGGAGAAAATCAAATATCACGATTCTTGACCAAACCTCAATGTCGATATTTCGACAATATCGTTGGGATGGCTATTGGTGCCCTCAGAAAATATTATCATGATGAGGTTTTAGATAATGTCAATATAATGACTAAGTGGGTAAAAAACATTAGAACAGCTAGAAGAGACTGGTACCTTCAGAAAATTGCATCCCTTCAGTGTAATGCATCCTGGTGCCACAGTAGAACCTGAAACGTGTACACTGACATTACAAATATAAATTTAGTGCCAACAACACCAACAATTGGTAGATTGATTGTGATCATCAATTTCTCCATTAAGTTGTATGCAGAAATGTCATCATTCTTTCCTCTTCTATGATAGTAAACTAAATACCTTTGGGTTTGCTGGACCAAACATTCAATTAGTAATCAAGAAAATAATTGTCAGATTAATCCATAATACAATAATCTTACAGTCTGCAGTCTGATGATGATGCTAATGATGACTTTGATTTAGATCATGATTGTCAGTGAGATTATTAGCAATCCTTTTCTTGAATACCATTTTTGCCTTTTCAAGGCCCTAAGAGGATGAAAATAGTGTTTGTTATTTTGTAATTGTGTCTTTTTTCATACCTTTCAGGTCAGTCATGGAAGGCTCTGAGTGCTATAGACAAGCGGCCATTTGTGGAGGAAGCAGAACGTCTCCGTGTCCAGCACCTCCAGGATCACCCAAATTACAAGTACAGGCCCCGTCGCAAAAAGACCACCAAGAAACTCAAGCGGGTTGAACCGGGGCTTCTGCTTCACAGTTTAGCCCATGGTGGGGCACCAGGCCTTGGATTAGGCCCTGGTATCAGCCCATTGGGTGCAGAAAGTGTCTCTGGAGGTTCTGCTTATGGTAATATAGGCACCCACCCTTCACATCACCATCACTCCCACCATCTTCTGCACTCTCTTGGGCACTTCAGGGACCTCCAGGCCCCAGGACACCTAGAGCTGGAGAGCTATGGCCTGCCCACTCCGGAGATGTCCCCTCTGGATGTTCTGGAAGATGGAGCTGGGGAATCTGTGTTTTTTCCCCAACATATGCAAGAAGAGGCAGGTTTGGGAGCTTGGAGTGGCTACCACCACCATCTTCATCATTCTAACCAGCATTACAGCCATAATTACAACAACCACAGTCACCACAGCTCTATAAATGGTGCGGCAACACACGGTTCAGGAATGAGTGTTGGTGCCAGTTTAAGCAACTGTTTGAACTCCAATATGAGTCCAGGTAGAAGTTCTAGAGTTGATACTAGAACGAGTTCTGTCGAATCAAATATGACGTCGAGCATGAGCTCTAGGTTAAATGCCAACTCTCACCACATTGCCTTGCGGAGTCCTATAAAGTGCCCACCACCTCTGTCCAACTGCCCCTCCCCAGTGTCTTACCCCCAACCCTCCATCAGCATCCCTGAGCCGATAAAATCCCACCAAACGCCACATCAATCCACTGCTCCTGTCGCCTACTTTAGCCAAACATATGGGAACAGCGCTCCCAATGCGGCATATTACATGCCCTCTCAGCTGGGGCAGCTTTCACCTCCTCCTGAAACCTCTCCTTCTTCCTGTTCATCCTCCTCCATCCCCACATCCACCTTCCCTCCTCCATTGCACTTAGACCCTTCAAATCCAGAGCCCTCCTGCCATTTGGGGTCTTCTTCTGCTGAGTTCTGGTCCGAGGTGGACAGGCATGAGTTTGACCAGTATGTAAATGTTGGAAGGAATCGAGAGGAGACCTACGGACGGGGTGGGGGGTGCGGTGGTGGGTCCAAAGTCTTGAGTGGGCGCAGTAGCAGTAGTGTAGGTAGTAGCATGAATAGCAGTATTATGAACAGGGATGTCAGTAGCATTTTGAGTGGAGCTGGTGGCTGTGATGAAGGGAGCAGCCCTCTTATATCTGCTCTTTCTGATGCCAGCAGTGCTGTCTACTACAGTGCCTGTATCACTGGATAAATACTTCATGATCTCATATCTCGATGTGTACCTCCTTGCATACTGCACAATTTGGTTTGGTTCATTTGAACCATGGTTACATGAATGGGGAGGAAGTATGTTGGGAACATTAGTTTTGGCTCATATTCTTAGCCATTGTCATGCCTAGCTTGTCTCTCACAGACTCCAACTCTTAAGTTAAAATCTTTTCTTCATTCTCAAAAAAGAAAGATGCAGACAAGCGTTTTTTTATCATACCAACATTTACTGGAGCCAGAGCTTTTTTTTTTTAATGTGCGAACTGGAAAAATAAAAACTTAACTGGCAAAGAAAACTCTTTTGTCAAATTAAAAATTTGGATTGATTAGTGCATCCCTGAACATGAGGTTGAATGATTGTCTGGCTAGCTAAGCAGCATTCCTTGATAGCGACAGGCTAAGTGTGGCTAGTTTAGACTTTGTTAACTTGCTAGCATGGATTAATTAATTAGATATGCATGGGTTACTAGTTAATGGCAACTCTTAGGCAGAATGTTCTAGCAGGAGGTTTTGGCTTCTGCAAAATTAGCTACTGTCAGTCACTCTAGCTAGCATAGCAAATGAGAAAAGACCTCACCATTTCTGTTGCATCACTCCCAGCTTGATGCTCTTTATCAAGATAGTGCATGTTAATCCAAATGAATACTGTAACACAGAAAGATCAGAGGTTGTAATATTTTAACTTTTAATTATATTTTTAAATGCACTGTGTGTACTCTGGTCAACAGAAAAATCCACGACTATGACCAATCTGAAGACCATCTCATATCATTTTTGCCCTTTAATCTCAGGACCAGACAAATATTCATCTCAACTGAACTTTATACATTTAATTTAATTCATTCTGTCCATTAAATGGGAACATGAAGAACGATGAGAAAATTGGGAGTGGACAGAGAGTGAAAGGAGTGCATAGGAGAGACTTGGTCCAGCCTCCACATGGACATCTAGCAGTGTTGTCGGGAAAGCCTTGGCCACGGCCCCGAGCAGACCACTGATGTCTCCCACAAACTGTAAGGATGTTTTACAAACCGGGTTGGGATTTTTTTTCTGACCGTTCCCTCTCTGTCTCAGTCCATGACAGGGCCTCATGTCAAACTCCCTGCCAAAATATGCAAGTTTTAAGTTGCTTTGCTTCCTGGCAAACACGGATATCTTGATGAATCAAAGATCATTCTTTTTGACCAATAAGCCTGTCTGGTATAACAAGCATATCACTTGTTTCAACAAAATGTCTTTTTCTTAAAGTTAAAAAGTGTAATTTAGTTCTACAAAGAACAGAAGTTTGGGTTCTGCAAATAAAGTGCTATTGGCTAAAGCTTCACTTTAAACTTCAAAAATCATCATCATGTCTAGAAGGCTTATGCATATTTGCAAAGGAATGTAGATATTGGTCAACCATTTGGTTACAATTACAAATTGTTGCATTCTTAATTTCATTAAAACATTTAAGGATAATTGTTTATGTGGTAAGGCATATTATTTTGTAAATCTGGTTTTGATGTAGCCTTTGACTGTATATATATATATATATATATATATATATATGTATATATATATATATATATATATATATATATATATATATATATATATATATATATATATATATAAGCCTCTTGGCAGCAGGTGAAGGAGAAATTGAGACTATGAAAAGTTCTCTTTGCACTGGGTTTAATGTCTTAGCTGTATAGAAGGAACACTACTTATTAAAAGCCAAACACTTTAAATGTTGTACAGAAAGGACTGTGTTTTTTATTAAAGGAATAGTTTGACATTTTAGGAAATTTGTTTACTTTCTTGCTGAGAGTTAGATGAGAAGATGGATACCATTCGCATGTTAAATACAGAACAGCTGGCCTTTTTTTTCTTCAAAATCAAAAAGTCTGCATACCAGCATCTCTGATACCTACTAACTGACATGTTGAAGCTTCTTGTTTAAAGTGTACCCAAACAGACATTTTTTGTTGTGGACAAATTCAATTAAAGCTGTTAATTATGGACCAATCCAGACTAGCTTTATTACCCTGGGTGTTTGTGCTAAACTATGCTAATTGCTTATATAATATTAACATGCTTATCCCACAGACATGACAGTGCCAATGCCAGTCACACTCTCAGTGTGAATAAGCGTTTTCCCCCAAATGTTAAACTGCTCCTTTAAAAAATGATAACAAATATAAAGCATTGGAACAGTGCGTTTCCACTGTTCTTTTTTTTTTTTTGTTCATCCAAAATATATGTGTATGTGTGTGTAAACTTGCCTTTAAAAGGAAATCTATAAGTGTAGGTGGGTCTTTAATGGGTTACATTGGGTTACATTTATCTCTACCAGTGACACCAAACACCAGAAATGTTATTTATGACTGGAAATGAAAATGACAAATGTATTTGTGCTGAGAAAATCAAAAATCCACAATTGTAGCCACCGTAGAGGTCTCTCCGTATGTAAAGGATATATCCTGTAATATTTATGAATACAGTGGGAACAAAAAACAGAAGGCTCTCTTCAAGGATTTATCCTGCATCTGTTCTGCATTAGTCCTACAGACAATCCTTTTTTTTGTACTTGAAACAGTAGAACAAAATTGTGTATCTTGTACAGTGAAACCAGTTATATTTACCACACCGTTACTTGTGGCCACCATTGGTTGAAAACAGAGCAACAGTAGATTTTTCCAAACATTTCCTCTAGAGGATGGAGCCGCAGTTCAAGCAAAGTATTAAAGAAATACTTCTACATCTGCATTAGACATTCTTCTCTGTTGTCACCAAACAGCCTTGTTTCCATTCTGATTTACTGTGACACACAAAGAACATCAGAGAGACTGACTGGGCTTTTTTTTTTTTGAGTCGTGCAATAACTCTGGGGCTTTTGGTAATAATTATCTGGAAAAAAAAAAATGAAACACCCAAGATTTGGGGATTAAAACAAAGGACATTTTCTCAGCAGTCGTATAACTACAAATTAAAAGCAGGATTTTCCCAGAAGTGTAGTTGTCATGCTTCTAAATCTGTCTGACAGGGATCATTTTTACATTTTGTGTAGAGAATAATTTGGTTTGTTTTCCTATTTGAGAAATGTGGGTTGGCTGTAAATGGAAAAATGTGAAAATATGTGACGAAATAAAGTCTTCTAAGGTTTCACTTTGGTTTGCGAGTCTCTGAAGTAACAAGTCTGGCTGAATTCATCAAATACATTTCCCTATTTGTGTTACGTTTCAGATCCAAAGAGAGTTCAATGTTCAGTCAGTCCTCCATGTTCCCATCTGAGAACACAACAGAAACATCAATTTATACAGAAAATGCATTTTTTGCATAGAATTACTAGTATTGTTGGGACTTTACAAATTATAGAGTGTGGTCTAGACCTACTCTATCTGTAATGTGTCTCGAGATTACTCTTGTTATGACTTTATACTATAAATAAAATTGAATTGAATTGATTTATGCATTGAGTTAGTTTAATAAAAAATAGATTTGTGGCACATATTAAAAGGACATTTGTTATTTAAATGAAATTCATTATTGTTCATAATATGAAAGTCTCTTTAGTCACATCATTTTACTTATGTCTGGGGCACTAAAAACTAATTTGGTTCAGTTTATGGTTAAGCAATTTAAAGTTTTCTTAATATTTCCAAAAATGGGTGATGATAATGTCAACAGTTTGATTGGACGAGTAAGAAAAAACTGAATCTATAAATTCAGAAACAGTAGTGGTCTTGGTATGAGGGAAGACCTTGAATACCTGAACATGGGTGAATACTTTCCTATGCACCATGGACGTGTCAAACTACTTCCTGTTTACAGTCATGGCTTCTTGCCTGGAAGCCTTTACTAATGGTGGTACAGTTCAGTCTTCACAGCACACATAGCTTTATTTTGCAACTTAAGTGAAGAACCCAGAGTTCCAAAAGACAGCCAACCAGGCTGGCTGTTCGGGATGTAGTATTAGTATTATTGTGGTTCTGAAATGTAAGATTATTAAGTCTTTACCATGAAAATAACCTAAAAGCTTGTCCTAAATTAATAACAAATGTGTCTATTATGTGTTATAGAATTACCATTTTGAAGTCTGAAAGTGCCAAAATTGAATTCAGCATCCTCTAAAACCTCTTAAACCTCTCCAATATTGTAGAAACTGATTGCACAGTGCAACATCTATTCTCAATCTGGACGATTCTGCTAATTATGCTAATTTAGCTAATTATGCAAATTGCTCAACACATGAAAATTAGCATCCATCATTTTCTGTATGCTTGGGACCCATACTTCACATTTCTGCAATAAAACTTTGGTGTACTCAACATTTCTGGGTTCACAATGGGGCTCTATGGGCTGGCTACTAAATTACAGTATTTGTGCATACTATGGTACACAAGGTGTCCCAAGATCTCCAGTCAGTGGGATTCTAAGGCAATAAGCATACTGTATAGCAGATATCTTCAACAGGGTTTATTTTCTTCTTCAAAAGTTAGAAAATATACTGTATATAAACATGAGTCCACATATTATTAGCAAAGATAAATCAGCCTATTTGTGATTTGTTTTTAAATGTACACAGACTTCTCATAAAATAATTTTTTTGGCATGTTGACCTGTAGGAGACTGTCCTGGACTGATAGGCTGTTTGTGACCCGTGTAAAACCTAAACTGACATCATGTACGTAATGTACTTAACATAATGAACTTACATACAGTACGTAACTGAAGTAATGTGACAGATGTACCTTTTTGGGCATCCGGTAAGGATGCCCCCCTGGGCGCCTCCCTAGGGAGGTGTTTCAGGCACATCCAGCTAGAAATTTCCATTGGACTCCATTATAGACGGAACAGATGAGATCAGATGCATTGTTGTTTTAACCAGGGCAGCAGTTTCCAGATTACATTATGTGCTTACATAATTGTAAAAGGGGTTCTCCAATGTTTCCTCAGTTAGTTTTTTAAAATGATATCACATTAGTGAACAGAATGAGCCTTCTGAACATTGAATTTATGGTTGCTGATAATGGGCAATGTAGATATTGCATTAAATAGAATAGGATAGAAAGCCTTTATTGTCATTATACACACGTGCAAGGAGATTGAAGCAATCCCTTTACTTTTTTGCACCTGTAGCCAAGCATCTATATGTCTTAGGATCCCACCTACAAGTAAGAAGATGGTGTACTCATTTAGGATCCCACCTACAAGTAAGAAGATGGTGTACCCATTTAGGATCCCACCTACAAGTAAGAAGATGGTGTACCCATTTAGGATCCCACCTACAAGTAAGAAGATGGTGTACCCATTTAGGATCCCACCTACATGTAAGAAGATGGTGTACCCATTTAGGATCCCACCTACAAGTAAGAAGATGGTGTACTCATTTAGGATCCCACCTACAAATAAGAAGTGTTTTCCAGAACAATAATTAATAACAATAACAAACAATAATTGCAGTGAACCCAGTTATGTTTCTCAATGGATCACTGTGAAATCTGTGGATCTCGGTCCTCCCGTCTCCTGGTCTTTGGATGGGAATGAGGAAGACGAGAAAAGGGAGGGGTGGGACCGGGAGGAGAAAACAGAGGGGACAGAAAGACAATCACCTCAGTGTTTGAGCTGTGATCCCCTGTGATCTGCTCTGATTCTGTCCTCTCCGGGTTCTGAGACGACGCTAAACGAGTTTGGCTCGCTGTGACAGTCCCCCTCGAACAAACCGCCGACGGACTCAAAGGAAAACATTTGGAACGAGGAAAAACTGTTCTCTCGTTCTCTGTTTCTCTCTGACAGGCTGTGTTCTTCTTCTTTTTGGTCAGTTTTGGGTCTCGTTTTATTCCCTCTCAGCACTTTTCTTTGTCTTCTGTTTTTCTTCTCTTTCCCACGATTCCTGCCTCTCTCTCACTCTTCATCTCTTTCTGCCATCTTTCTATATGTCATCTCATTCTCCTTCCTCTGTGTCCTTTCCTTTCACCTTTTTCCTTTCATTTCATTCCCTCTAGTTTCCACTTCATCTCTCATTTTTCTTCTTTCCCATTGTCATTCATTTCATTGTGGCTACATTTATTTTCTTACTGCTTTTTCTGTTTGCTTTCTTCACTCTCTTTCTCTCCATCTTTCGCTCGTCCTCATCGTTCCCTTTTTCTCTCTAACCCCCTTTTTCCGCCAACTTTATCACATTTTGCTAAATTTCACTCAATATCCTTCTCTTTCACCTAGTCCTCTTCTCATCACCCTCTTTCATCACATCACCCCCCCTCCCTTTTAACCCCTTTAACCCATATTTTCACCTTTACCTTTTTTCATCATGTGGAGCTCTTTTTCAACTCATGTTCACATCATATTCCTCTCTTCACCTCTTTCTACCCTTTCCCCCTCTATTTGTCTTCTTTTATGTATCCGTTTCTCTTTATCTGCCTCTAACCAGAATAATAACAATACCAATTCTAATTAGTAGATTTATGTAAAAGAAAGTTTAATAAAACTAAACAGTTATTAAAATAATCCTTCAACGTGCTTAAATCTCATGTTTTTAGCTAGCTACCTGCACTTTGTGGAGTTATTTTGCCGCCGGTGGGGGCGGGACTTAAATGTGTGTGTGTGTGTGTGTGTGTGTGTGTGTGTGTGTGTGTGTGTGTGTGTGTGTGTGTGTGTGTGTGTGTGTTTTCCTACATTGGGTCATTTACTGTACTCAGTGTGTGTGTTGCTGAGGAAACTGATAGGAATGTGAGCAACGAGAAGGAAACTCCTGTGGAAGTTTGGGATGTTCAGAAAGGGTGTGTGTGCCTCCGCGAGTGTGTGTGTGTGTGTGTGTGTGTGTGTGTGTGTGTGTGTGTGTGTGTGTGTGTGTGTGTGTGTGTGTGTGTGTGTGTGTGTGTGTGTGTGTGTGTGTGTGAAGAGAGAGGGAGAGGAAGAGGTGTATATTTTTGTGGGAACACCTCACCCCGCTGCTATTACCCTGACTGGAAAAGATAACACCAGGCTGGATTCCCCTTCTCCCAGCTGGAACTGAACACACGCGAGCTTCCAGGGTGTGTACATGTTGTGTGTTTCTGTGTGTAAAACGTTCTGTGTCGTTTCTGTTTGCAAACAGAAAAGTTTGTCCCTCTCTCCTCTCACAACAGTGTCTGCTGGTTTTGTGCGACCCAGCTAATAGTTTAGGTCCTGCAGTGTTCCTGTTTGAACGTATCAACCTTTGAATGCTCTTATAAGCATTTAACAAGTTAAGAACATCACTCAAATATTCTACAATGTATAAAAGAAGCCAGTGTTTGTGATGAGAATCTATTGAGCTAGTGTAGAAAGAAAGAAAGATCTAGTTTTGAAAGTTATGTGCTTTTATGTTGCATTTAAGTGTTCAATTAAATGATCACATAGCAAACCTGAGTCCAGGTAGTATTTTAGCATTGATAAACTGGATACAGGATATGTACTGGGCCCGTATTACATAACGTAACTGGAGGTTTTAAAGACCCAGTATAGCTAGAAAATGAGTGCATGATTGGTGATTTTTTTGTTATTGTGTGCTCACAGTGTGCATGCTTGGTGAGAGAGACCTAGAGACAGACTAGAAGATGCAAATGGAGATAGACACTGAGGGGGAAAAGACTCCAGAGAGTAATACAGGGAGAGGCAGGGAGAATGGAATTTGTACATGTGTTTGAAAAAGAGACAGAGAGAGAGAGAGAGAGAGAGAGAGAGAGAGAGAGAGAAAGAGAGGGAGAGAGAGAGGGATTTTCCCATCTCTTTTTGTCTCTGTGGTGTTTTATTGGTCACATGTGGTGAGGATGTCAGATCAGTCACCACAACTACACACTGACTCAGTAACTGGGTATATGTGTGTGTGTGTGTGTGTGTGTGTGTGTGTGTGTGTGTGTGTGTGTGTGTGTGTGTGTGTGTGTGTGTGTGTGTGTGTGAGTGTGTGATTTATCTGAATCTGATAGGAGATGACAGCTGGTTTATATTGTAAATGTGTTTGTTTGTGAGACTTCTTTTTGTGTGTAATAGTCTTGCATTAAAATGTTTGTGTGTGTGTGTGTGTGTGTGTGTGTGTGTGTGTGTGTGTGTGTGTGTGTGTGACATTCTATTTCACGTATTGTATTTTATATATGTCCATGTGCTTTAGTCCTTTCTGACTGCTGAACATGGAATAATGGCACGGTGTGTGTTCAAACAGGAATTGATGACAGAAACAGTCGAGAGTCAAAGTCTCGCCTCGGTGCTTTGTGTGCAGAGACACTCTGTGACATTCGCCTGTGAAGGTCCTTTCAGATTCTTCTGTACATCTGTGAGATTTGACAGAATGATTTAAGTATTTTAATAAAGGTTCTTATGCGAAGATCATAGTTTAAAGTGTAGCTAGATGGAATCCTATGCACGTTAATGTAGAACAGAAGATGATTGGATTACAGAGCCTCTGCCTTTGATTCCATCGTGGAGGAATCACATGGACTGTGCAACTCTTCACAGATGTGGTGCACTGCTGTAATACTTTGGGATGTCTCTGTCTCTATCAGCATTTTTAGACCGGTCAAGACCAAACCTGCAGAGGTATTGCTAAATTGCGGGTCTTTAACACTGCAGTAGGCCATATGCTAATGTTGTCTTCAATAAAAAAAACATTTGCACGAAGCCAATCCACTTTTCCAAGTTGATAAGATGAGAAAAAATAATGGGACAAAAAGAAAAATCAAGGGACATTTATTGTGTGTGATTTATTGCAATTAATTGCGAGTTAACTATGACATTAATGCGATTAATCGCAATTAAATATTTTAATCGTTTGACAGCACTAAATAACATACATACATAACTAATATTCAACACAATAAAATGTACAGTAAACTTTCAACCAAATAGCCATATTATGCATATATACTGTATATTATGCTGTCACCATGAGTACGTTACATATGTCTTTCCACAGTACATAGCCGCCTAGGACCGCTCCAGACATCTCAGGTACCCCCCCCATTTTTTTGTGTAAAAACTCAATGTAGCAAAGCGCTTGTATGACATTGTTATTCCAGTGCTGCCACTCTAGCCATCTCACAAACCCATTTATGAATATGCAGGTTATTTGAATAGCAAACCACTTTGGAAGCAAGCTCTGCGTGTGGTTGTGTACCTGCCTGGAGCTCCGTCCACCGCCTGTTCTCCGCCTGCAGCATGGCTCTGGCTGGACCCGATGATGTCATCAACCCTGCCGCAGGATGTCAAGCTCTCCTCCAGACCCCCACTGCTTCCTGTTTCCTGTCTCTGTAGGAAGTTGCTCTGTGTTCACTTCCTGTCAGAGGGGCTGTTAGAGGCAGGAATGGACTGGAGATGTACTGAAGGAACAGCTTGTGATGATGTTGGCAGGACAGCATGAGGTCACAGAAAAACTCTCTCTTTTTACTATTTATAAAAGACTTTTTAAGTAGCTGTAAAGCATTAAAGCAGTCTCTAAAAAAAAAAGTAAAAAAGTAGTATACCAGAAGTTCAGAACATAAAAGGGAAACATCAAACATGAGGTCGAGGACAATATGAAAGACCGTTCCAGTGTCTGTGTTGGATTAAAACTCTGGGATTCAGTTTTTCCCGTTTGGGAGGAAGCCCAATTGTGTTTTTGTCGACCTGGAGACAGTTGGTCTATTTCCACAAGTCACAGGAAAGAAAGAATCACCCCTGCCTTTACTTTTAATAGACACCAGGCGTACGACACATCCACAGTACAGCATGTGGCCTATCAACCCAGGCTCATGTAAAAACCTACTACGCTGGTCTAATGTGCAATAACGTAGAGGGTTACAATAATGGCCCATGAATTGTATGTCTGTTACATTTTTTTGCCTATTCTTTTCCTATTATTTCGCGTCCAAGTCACGTGACTTTCAAGATTCCGGCCGTGAGAACAAAAAACATGGCGGACATTTCTCTCATTTTTGGTGAAAAAAAATCATATTTTGAGTTAGTTTCTGCTGTAGAGCCAGTAAAACATATGTAAAGCATTTTGTTTTGTAATTTTTCAGGATATATTATGTACATCAAATTAATTAATACATTACATTTAGTAACTTTAAAGTAATGAAAATTGCCAAATGCAGAGCCCCTAATTATTTTTTGTCTTATCGTTTGTCTCTTCTCCTTACTTTCCTTTCTCCCTTTTCCCCTTTCTACAATCTGTCCTCTCATTCTCGTCCTCCCCCTCCCTCCCATCTCATCCCTCTCTCATCCCCCCCTCCCTCTCTTTCTCCCTCCCTCCTCACTGGGAGCCAAGGTGTGGGTGTTAAACCTCTGTGGTCTGCTGGTTTGGTGGCCTTGGCTTTGAAGGGCTTGTGGGTTGTGGGTTCAGATCCTGGGCTGGCCTGACCGCTAACCTTGATTGGTGGAACCCATCTATCACCGTGGAAACAGTCAAACCATCCAATCAGTGAGGCAGAGTCTGAGTCAGCAGGAATCCAGAGAAAAAGTTCAGTTTTCTTCTATTCTCGTCATTTACCGTAAACTGGGTCAGGGCTCAGTACTCTTTCGCTCAAGGGTTTGTTCTTCGAAAGGTGGCAGAATGTGATGAATAGAAAAACATTTAAAAGCGTTAAATCTGGCAAAAGATCAAAATCTCAAAAGTGAAGAAAAATGGATATTAATGTAAATTCAGGGAACGGTAATAACAATTCCATAAAGGAAAACCCCCAAAAAACAGTTTGGTTGGGTCTGAGTTCACACAGCACGACACCAAGCCCTGGAAACGGTCCAGTCTCAGAAATAATCATCTTGGCTTTTCTGATTTTGCTTTGTTGTTTCAAATTTTTAAGAAGAAGCATAAGGAGAGAAAAACATCATTAGATTATGTGCAAACTTGAATTCATTTAAATTGAAAATTTTAATAAATTCATAGTTAATTTTTTGGTTAACTTCATTCGGGTGGGATTGCATTCTCCCCTAAAGTGAATTTTAGAGCACTTGGAAGCAAACCCAGACCCCCGTGATGGGTCCGCACCGCTCCAGGGTGCAGTTAAAACGGACCAACCTGCTCAGGTCTAAGGGGGTTTCACACCTTTCCAATGAGTTGGGTTGAATGTAGTCTGTACCAACGACGTTTCATTTCCGGGATTGCTCCTGTGCCACCGGCCATTCCAGCGGATGTCCCTCATTTTCAGCCAGAAATCCATTTTCTTCCTCTTTCTTTGTGGTCTAATTCTAAACTCCGGTGGATTTATGGTTAACTGTAGGGGTGTACGATTCAGAAAATGTCAAGATTCGATTCAGATTTTTAGGCTCATGATTTGATTCAGTATCGATTGATTGAGATGGCGTAGCATTAGGAGCGACCACGGTAGTGAGTAGTATGAAAGGGCGAAAATCCGCCATAGAGGAGAACTCCCCGGAGACTGGGGATTGTGTCAGATTTACTAAACCCAACCGTCCCATTATCGTCCCATTATTGTCATGGAAACGTAAGCCCACCACGTTTTCCTCAACCTAACTGCCTCAAAAGTGACGCAAAAGGCACCTGACCAAGCGGCCGTATTTTACCAGTGGGAGTGAGAATCTGTTGGATTTACAGTATACTGTCTGTAGCTGTAATGGACATTCCTGTTAATCCATCAAAAACCTGGGAAACATCTGTGAAAAATGATTACATAACATTCATTCATATTAACAGTTTATTAGGCCGTATTTCTCCAGACTTTTCATATTCAACTTTTTCCACAATTTCTTTCCCATATTCCGTTATTTGGTTTTAGTTTTTGTCTTCCCTGTTCCCTACCCCATATTCTATGTGTCTTTCTTTTTCCTCTCTCCCTGTAATCCTCGTGCCTCATCATTACATTTCAAAACATCTCACAACATTTGAGATAAGAAACAGTTGAAAATGTCACAAAAACATGGGAAAAGCATTGCAAACAAGAGAAAAACGAGACCCAAATGAAAGACAACAGCCTGTGTGAGAACAGTGGAGGGCAATTTTTAGGGACACCAGGCTCTCTGTGGTCTCAAACATCTATTTTTAAACCGTCAGAAAGTACCCGTGCTATTTGGGAATGAGTGGCTCCAAAACGCTCCGTTATAATTCAGTCTATTTATCTTTCTGGCTCCACATGGTTTCCCTAAACCTGCATGCATGTCTAAACAGCGGCTTTACGAGAGCGGCGCTGATGTGGAAATCTCCTAAAATTAAACAGAATTTCAGCCCACTTTTATATATTTGTCTGTTGTTGGTTTTGTCCGCAGCAATGTCACTATAGCAGGCACTGACGCCGCGTGGGTGTGGGTGTGTGTGTGTGCGTGCGTGTGTGTGTGTGTGTGTGTGTGTGTGCCGTGGTGACCTAGCATGACGCCGTAGTAAGCATCGCACATGGCTGCCAGCAGACAGAGAAAAAAGGAGTGAGGGAAATTGAAAGAAAGACAAAAAGAAGGGTGAGGAGGGAAAGTGATGGAGACAAAAATGTAGAAGACAGAGGGAGGAAATTTGAAAGAAAGAAAATGGAAGAAAGAAAAGGAGAGAGTGGAACTGAAGTAGTGAGAAAAAAAAACTAAAAAAGGAGGAAAAATTAAGAGGAAGAAAAAGGGAAGGAGACATAAGAACAAGAAGAGAAGAAACGGGACTTCAAAAAAGAAAATACACAAAAGTTTGAAGGTTCTGCTGGTATTTGTATTTCTGGAGTTTGAATTTCAAGGTTCATTTCTGAAGAATAACTGAATTGTTCCTCTACACTGAATCCCTGGAGCCTGACATTTTTCTCTTCTGGGAAATAATATTGTTTTAAATCAGTTTGGTCTTTAGTACGTCTCACTACAGTACCCATGATCCCTCTGCAGTCATTATGAACAAGTGTCCAAAAGCATGACATCACAGAACACTCCGAACGCTACATCACTGCATTCAGTAACAAAATGGACCTGCTGTGAAACACACTGGTGGGAAACTGGGTTGCCTTTTAAACCAGAAAGACTCATCCTCATCTTTGTCCATTTCAACAAGCTATCTCGTCTTTGTGATCCGATGCTGCTGTCGGCAGGACAACGCCATCCATCTGTGCCCTCCAACATCGAACCAGATCCCTGTTGAAAAAAGAGTTTTTCTAAAGAAATATATCTGTTCCATGATGCAACAACGATCCCTGGCTCCGCCCTCCTACGTACTTCCACCCAGTTTTCATTTTTTTCAATACACCGTCTGGGTTTGTGGTATATTTACTACCAAGTGAATCAATAAAACCAACACATAAAAATATACATTACACTTCATGAAATAATTTGGATGTCCTATGCAGCATGAAGGGAGGACAGCTGGATTGGGTTATGCAACCCTGTGTTGTACAACGATAAATTAACCTTGAATACAGAATGTGTGCATGTATGTAAATGTAAAAGAGAAAGGGTTGGAGATGGAGAGGTAGATGAAGAAAAAAACAGTAACACAGAGACAGGGCGTCCATGTTTTTTTTTGTTTTTGTTTTTCTTCGTTGGTCATTTTTCCCCTTCTCAGGTTTCCCCCCTCACTTTGTTTCCCAACATATCATTGGCCTCAGTTTGTGTGTGTGTGTGTGTGTGTGTGTGTGTGTGTGTGTGTGTGTCTGGAGCCATGGGATGAAGTGTGTGGTTACCCACTGGTGTGACCAGGGACACAGGGGCACCTTGCTCTCTCTCTCTCTCTCTCTCTCTCTCTCTCTCTCTGCCTATATGGTTCTCTCTCTCCCTCTCTCTCTCTCTCTCTCTCTCTTTCTGCCTATATGGTTCTCTCTCTCCCTCTCTCTCCCTCTCTCTCTCACTCTCTGCTGCCTCTGTCCTTCTTTCTCTCCATGTGGTGTGTAATAGACCTAGTCCATATCACGAATGTTTCATTTACTGGATGTCCCTCACCTTCCACTGTAAATAATAATCTCCAGTTATTTCCTACTACTACTGTATATGATATTTACAGTAGAATGCTGTAAAGTTACATTACAACCTTGTCAAAATGACAAAATCACAGTAGTATAAGTAATACAGTAGAAATCACAGTAGTCTGAGTAATACAGTAGAAATCACAGTAGTCTGAGTAATACATTTCAAATCACAGTAGTCAAAAAAAAAATCACAATACAGCCACTATAGTACTGTAAATAGTAAACTACTGTATTTCTACTTTTTTTATCTTATGTTGTGCTTAATTTTTTTGTATTTTACAGTGAATACATACAATACTGTAAATGGAAGTATGGTACATTTCCTGTAAAAAGTAACTTGCTGGACAGTTGTTGCCAGTAAGTTACTGTAAATGTAATGTTAAATTTGTTACAGTGTACACTTTCTTTGTGTGTGTTTGCCGATTCGGGAAACATCCTCTGAGTTAGTTCCGACAATCAAATTATTATGTATGATTCTCATCACACACTCAACAGCCATTGTAATTCCAATTACACACACACGTTCCACCAAAACAGGTTCCTTCCCTTTTGCGTGTTATTGCGTCCAGCACTAAGACGATTGTGACTGGTTTAAAGAAATGCCAATGCCAAACCAGAGCATGTTTCTCTTCCATCCCAGAATGCCGTGTGGACTAGCCAGACCTCCGCAGCGGTCAATGTCATACAATATGTAGTAGGGGGTCCCGGCTCTGCCTCTCTTTCAGGTTAGGGGTCAACACACATTGAAGACCTCTGCTCTAGACGTTACCGTTGGATCATATTGATTCAACAGCTACTGAGTCATCGGCACACGCGTTTCCAGCTGTTCCCTGCTGCTGTGGGAAATTCAAACCAGCAACATGTCTACTTTATCATATGTGCCAATGTATTAAATGAGTATCAACACAAAAAACTCCAAAAATAAGTGATACTCTACAAGCTTACAGTGCCTTTTCATGGAGGCCGACAGTTGAATTGTGAGCGTGTGGATGAACCAGTCATGAGAAAAATAAGACACACACACACACACAGACACACACACACACAGACACACACACACACAGACAAATGCAGTAACAGAGCTGATCACGTTCCAGAGGAAAGATAGGGAAGAGGAAAGATGAGGTAAAGAATAAAAATAAACCATGGAGACCATCGTACAAGCATCCCTTCCTGAGCTTCCAAACCCTCAAACCCCATCTGAACCTCCTAATGGTCACGTCTGAAGCCAGGAGAACCACCAGCCCAAACTGCTGGAAGTGAATGGACTCCCAGGAGTACTGGAACTCTCAGCGGCTCCGAGGAGCTTCCAGGTTTCTGGACAGCAAGGATTTCATCACAGGATGGACTTGTGCTACGGCAGCCAAGACCAGTACCCAGCACAGGTCTCCAGGTCCAGCTGGGAGGGACAGAACACAGTAAAAAGGAGATTGGGTCACAGATCCACCAACTTTGGGTGCAAATGTGTTATGTGTTTGCAAAGTAGTTATATTATTATTCTCTTTCACTATTGGTATTTCTGTCCACTCTGTGTACAGTATTTCATATTTTGGACTACATACATTTACTTTACTCATGGTTCATAAAAAAGAACCCAGGTTCTCAAAAAAATAAACATAATCTTTACCCTTTTACATGTAATATATTCATTAGAAATTGACAAATTAAGTGAGGAAAAATAATATTCTAATTCTTGTATATCTTGAATCAATAGTTAAAACACCAGACCAACAACAAAAATACACACATGCACACACACACACACACACACACACACACACACACACACACAGGAGGAAGCAGTAGTAAACAGCAGTGACGTCAGGTTGATGTGGGATCAACAGCCGGATAAAAAGATAAGATAAGGTCAAGGTGTCTTTCTCTCTCACACACACACACACACACACACACACACACACACACACACACACACACAGATGCAGTAACAGAGCTGATCACGGTCTAGAGGAAAGACAGGGAACAGGAAGAATGAGGTAAAGAAGATAAAATAAACCATTCATTTATTTTTAATATATGTTATAGAGTTATAGTTTTGCTTTGCTGCTCCAGAGAGTATGAAATATATTTAAAAAATCTTTTGTGTCTCTTACTGTCCCTCTATTTTCTTTGGATTTCCATGTAAATCCTGTTTGATATAAGTTTTATTCTTTGGTTATGGAGATGTGGTTTTACAAGTGTCTTCTGCTTTTATGCTGCTCAATTTAAAAAAAAAAAACATAACAGCAAAGCATAGCGAGAGCAAATAAAACATGGTGTTTGTCTTTTCTTTCATCATGTATGTTTGGTCATCGGTGTGTATATGAAACAGTGTGTGTACACATAGTAGTTTTGGGTCGGACTTAAGCTGTAAAAAAATAAAGAAAGATCTGGTTCAGCAAACCTGGGAAACCTCCGAGTGGTTCTTGGAGCGGCTGTGATGATCTTGGTCCTGAATATGCGGCCCGCTGCTTCTTTTGGCTTCAGAAGGGCAGCAATTCAAGCTTGGATCTTTCTAGAAGCTGTCATTAGATTAGATTACATAATACTTTATTCATCCCACAATGGGGAAATTCACTTACAGGGCTAATGCAGCGAGACAGTGGAGACCAACCAGCAGCTGCATGCAGATTAGAGGGTGACACGGGAACCAACTGTCACTCCCATCCCATCCCGAGCCCACCAAAATACTCCCGCCATGTCCTGATCATGGAACTGTCCCCCCCCCAAAAAAAAATTCCTGTCCTGCGAGATTCCCCCCCACCCCCACCCCACTGTCACCCTCTAATACAGATATTAGTCAGGTGTTTAATGGGATGCTCTGCAGAAAGGAACCACATCAGCCCACTTTCACTGTGTGTGTCTGTGTTTAATCCAGCAGGGTGACAGGACACAACACACGGCAGTGAATTTGTAATAATGAGCAGTGATCAATGAGCTTGGAAGAAACACTGAAAAAATAAAAATAAATATTAACCCTCATGTTGTCCTCGGGTAAAATTTGACCCATTTTCAGTTTTTTCATCGTAAAAAATGAGCCTTTGAAATAAGCTGATAATGTCAACATCAATGTCAAAACAGCAAAAACAACAATGAAAAAGTGACAAAAATGTCACAAGGGTTAAGTGTCCTGATGTGTTATTCCTGTTATAATTACAATCATTTGTATCTTCTGAGCCTTATGCATTTCATTTTGTTGTCAATTTCTTGTCCACCACACCATTCTTTATGTCTGAATGTAATGATCCTAGTTATTATCTGTTGGCTGTCCACTGGCCTCAGCACTCTATTTTAATTAAATCATTTTAATCGTTGGGTTTGAGGAAGACGTAGTCACTCCACATGAAAGGGCTAAGTGAAGTCATGAAACATAAAACCAGCTGAAAATCTTTGTAGATCTTTTTATATTGAGTATGAACTCATCAGGATCACGTCCACACCACTAGGTGTTCACATTGTACAGAAATCATGTTGCAGACCTCATCTGCAGGGCATCAAAAGTTATTAAAGAGAAGGAAGGGGGGGGGGTTATAAGTACAGTCTTAAGAATTGAGTAAATATCAATTCTTAAGACTTGATGTCAAATTCCAAATCATAAAGTATGGTTTTGAGCGCCCAACTAGTCATCATGTGCATTTGTGTCTGACTCTAGTTCAAGTTCTGTGGCCTCAGTCCACAGCTCAGTCCAGCAGCTGCTTCCTCCACGGAGAAAATATAAAATTGAAATACATCCTCATCTGTCAAGTCCAGTCAGTTTCCAAAGAGTAAAAGTTAATGAAACAGTGATTGAACTTAACGTTTGAAGCCAAAAGACAACAAGACAGAGAGACAGAGAAAAGCCCGGCAGTGTGAAGAAGCGTCAGCCTTCCTTTGGTTTGTAGATCTTCTCCAGTGGGTCTGATAATAACTTCATATCATATCTCTCCTCCAGACCAGATGACTTAAACACTGTTTGGTTTGGACAGCAGGCAGTAAGAATAAAGTCTAAGTATTATAGGTTATTTCAACTAGTATTTTGCTCAGCTTTGGTCCCATCTAAAGCCTTGGGTTAGAAGCCATAAGAGCTTCTAGAAAGATCCAGGTTTTTATTGCTACTTTTCTAAAGCCAAGAGATCCACCAGACCACAGACTGGGACCTGGAGGCTTGGCAGCAGTTTATCTCAAAACTGTACAGTATGTGAGAGTGAAGATGGATTCATTTTAGGTCTACAATTATAAAGTTGTAAAATCCAACGTGTCAGTCTTTGTCAGAGATAGAACGATAAAGCCCTTATTTAACAGTGGTCCATCTACTAAGGCTTACACCTACACTACAACGTTTTGGTTCAAAAATAAATATCTTTTGTTACATTTACACCTTGCGTCCACAATACTACAGCATTCAGAGACTTTTGGAAACACTGCTTCCCCCATTTTGGTTTGAAAACTCTGGGGTTGCATTGGAGTCTGGACAGGTAAGATAGGCTTACCTACCTTTCAGTAACAGTTCCATCTCGTCCTCAAGGACCCAACAGTTCTAGAAATTCCCCCCAGAGCAAACATTTAGTGCGACACTGGTGAGGAAAAACTCCTTTTAGGAAGAAACCTGGGACAGACCCAGGTTCTGGTAGGTGGAGTCTGACGGGGCCGGTTGGGGGGGTGATAAAGAGTGGCAATAATAGTCACAATAAAGGTAATGGAACAGTGAACCTTTCCTGCTAAAGATTTCCCACCGTGGTCTTGACTCTACTAAAGCTAGTTGCTGTCACTCTCTCACTTCTCCCTTTTTCTATCACACACACACACACACACACACACACACACACACACAGGCTGGCTCGACGCACACACCAGCGCTAAAGTATAAACCTCAGGCCACTTACGTTATTTGCACTACAAAGAGTGTATATATTTTTTTATTTATTTTTGATATAGTGCTTAACAAGCATTGATTGTTTGATTGATAATTCTATGGTAAATCAACTAACTGTTAATAAACTGATAATTCAGACTGGACTGAATATTTTAGTTTGCTTCTTGTTGAATTTCACTACAGTCTGCCCCTCCACTTCTCCATCCATCCACCAGATGTCCTCAGACTTTCCCACCTGTCCCAATCACCTGCTCACCTGATTCCACTTTCTTCTACCAGCCCAGCAGTGTCTAACCGGCCCATTTTCACTCTTCCCCTGTTGGATTGTTGATGTTGCTTCGTGCCCTACATTTCCACCAGCCTCAACCCTAAACACGTTACTCTGGACCCTGCCTTTCTGCCTGCCTGACCTTCTGTCTGATCCATGAACTGAGTTCACCTGGTTTGGCCTTCCTGGTTTTGCCTGTCTTTTAAGGTTCAAGTAACATGAGATTTTATCTTAACCTGTCTGCCTGCAGTGAGTCTTGCTTTTGGTTTGAGTCATGACTTAATATGTATCAGACTTTAGTCCCAGCTTCCAGCCATGTGCAGCTGAATCAGGAGCGTTTCGGGGACAGGGGAAGCAAACTTCAGAGGAGAAACAAGGATTTGAGCTCACTGTTTGATCTGCAGCCTTTACTAGTGCAAGCCCATGTTACTTCTCTGTCTTTATCAGAGTCTAAATGACTTTGGACCAAATTCTTACTCTATAATAAACAAGTGATCATTTTCAGGATTTGTTCAAGGGTTTTAGAAACTCTCTTTGATGCACAGACGGCGTGTTCCAGTGTGACAACCTAATAATCACCGTAAGCAGGGATGGGCAGAACGAACTTTGACAACACCGAGGCTGATGTGTATTTATGTGTCAAACCTTCAGTGACAGTTAGAAATGCTCAAGTAAAACCTTTAAAATAAAAAGAAACTGAAGTTCAGGTAAAGAAACCCACTAACGTCCTGCTTGTCTTAGCTGAAATGTGAAAACAATGCTGGGATTGTTCTGTGAAAGTGTCAAGAGGTCAGATATTGTTGACATGGGAGACGGAACGGGGGGGGGGTGAGAGGGTGAGCACAATAGAGAGAAGAGAAAGGAAATGGAGAAAATGGTACAGAGAGAATTCAGACCTCCTGTTCTCAGCTCTAAACATCCTGTCAAAGGGAAATCCCGCAACGCAAGTAGAACAGGTGTTTTACTTTGCTTCACACAGGGAAATTAATGAAGTGAATTTGTTATTGTCAACGCAGTTTTCTCTTTTGTTCATTTAGTGGAGGGTCACTCCAAACTGAGAGGGTTAAGGTTATTCTACTCAGATTACAGCCATCAATTTTGTAGTATGTAGAAATAACACATCATGATTTGTAATATACACTTTGAGTGTACAACAGCATCAATTCAAGCATGCCTTAGTCTATATGGGATAGGGATAAGAAAAGGATTGTGATAGTTGTGTATAATGACTGTAGGGTTTCTTGGCATCTATATATTAATATATCTATATACTAAGTCTAATATGGATGTGTTATTATTTAATCTGCTATAGATAGATGGTACAAAAAGAAAAGTGAATGTGTGTGTATGTATACATGCATCTGTGTCTATGATGTGTAATAAGTGAAGCATTTTTGTACTAAAGGATGAAAGTAGAGAAAGGGGGTCGGACCTGATAAGTTGTTTATGAACTTCTTCCTTCTCCTATTTGAACGTGGCAATTCTTTTGCTTGAATGACTTTCAATCATTTTAGAAGATTGTGCTGAGAAGAACAATAAGCCAGAGCATGTTCCTCTTCCATCCCAGAATGCTGTGTGGACTGGCCAGACCTTCCTCTGCAGCGCTGTGGAGGAAGGTCGCTAACAATTTATAACAACCATCATTAATAGATTTGATAGTTAATTCATCTTTAGTTAATTGTCATTTAACTGTTAGCAAACAATTCAATTATAATTAATAAAATATTAGTAGTGCTGTAAATTAACAGTTTATTATTACAGACATTATATCCCTCATATACTATATTAGGAATCAAATTAAAAATGATTAAAAAATGTTAAAGAAACCATTTTAAACCATCTACAAACATTACATAGATAGATAGACCAGACATTCCTAACACGTTGTTAAGGGTTGCTAGTTGGTTTGTTAAGGTTATTACTAAAAGATCAATAGTTGATAAATATAGATAACGTGTTACCGGAAGGTCTGGCAAAGCGGGACTAATGCATGCCCCATCTTGGTCTGAAGAGGATTTAGCCTCTGGGGGGCAAAGGCCAATATTTAGATCAAAACTTCCTCTTCTGTGTACTTCTAGTAACTTGAGACATCAGGATGGAGTTGAGATGCCGTCTATGACCGCATTTTTCATAATTAAAAAGCTAATCAAGTCGTCAGACGATAGCCGAGGGATTACGACGTTGCATTTTGGCCTCTTTTGCTCTTGAAACGGACTGTTTACCAGCATGCAAACCAAAGCATGCTCAAATGTGATTGGTCAAAGACTTGAAGTGTGAGTGTGTGTTTTAACTACCAGCTGCCTAACTGATTGCAACCACCAGCTTGACCTGTAACAAAAGTCTTTCCATCTGGTATTAAAATTTAATACAAGCCTTTATGCTAACCATTGTGAGGGGCAGATGTGAGGTTAAAAAAAAAAACACAACTAAAAACATCCACTGATTTCCATTAGTGAAACTATGTAAGATACACAAACTCATGGTTATGTTTCAGATTAATCATAATTTATAGCATAATTTTTACAAGGCCATTGGTCTCCATTAGTTAAATATGAAACACAGCAGCGGTCTCTAAACAAAGAAAACAAACAAGTTATTGGATCTATACCAGATTAAATCAACCGCAGGGAGTACTGGACTTGATAGTTATGTAATAATTAGCCATGCTGCCTGTGATAAACAAGCCTGGCCCCCCCTTCTGTCCCCTGTTTTTAGTTTAGCCTCGTGGAACAGCTCAAAATGCATGTTAACTGGTGACAGTGAACACACCACGGGCACACACACACACACACACACACACACACACACACACACACACACACACACACACATTAGTAAAGACAGTTGAAGCATGTGGTTTTGTTTCCACAAAGATCAATCCAGTTGTGAGGACAGAATAAATATATCATGGCAAAAGAGAAAGATTATTTATTATATTAGATAAGCGTCTCATCAGGGGGTGCGGGACGCCTGAGAAGGTCCTTAGAGTTCCTGCACGGGATCACAGATACAGTTAAGCTGTAAGGATATGTATGTTTAACATTAAAACATGATGTATAGAAATGTGAATAAGTATTTTAAGACTTTAGTATTGTATGCACCATAAAAAGGTATGGATAAAGGCATTACCTACACATTATTGTACGCCCAGTTCAATGGGCAACTCACAATTATACAATATTCTGTATGTGGTGGTGGGTCCCTGCTCCATCTCTCATTCAGCTAAGCGGTCCTTGGCCTAAAACACGTTTAAGACCCCTGAGCTGATGGACTCTGGTTGGGATGTGTGTGGCCGGGTTGGTTCAGTGGTGGAGCAGGCGCACATGTACTGAGAGGTTTATGCTTCGACGCGGGGGTCCGGGGTTCGGGTCCGGCCTTTCCAGCATGTCTTCCCCCTCTCTCTCCCCCCTTTCTCATCTTCTGTTTGAAATGTACCTTAGTATCTGTTCTGACTGCACCTTATTCTCTATCTCACTGTTTCACAGTAAATATGCATATTTATACTTTTATACTTCTTCACAACCGTATGTATCTAGTATCTAGATATTTATATTCATCACTCTACATGCTTTGCACACCCACATAAGCACTTAGTTATTTTAATTCATATAACTAATAACGCGACTTTCCCATGGTGTTTTTAATTGTTTCTGTGCTGTATTCTTTCAAGCTGTGAACTCTGCACGTAATTTTGTACTACAGAGTACTGTGGTATGACAATAAATAAAATCTGGAATCTTGATATAGCTGGCTTGTCAACAATTAAAGGCAGAAAAGCCCAAAAAAATAAAAAAAATAAAAATGTGGGATGGGATGTAATTACAGACTATAACCAGTAGAGGGCAGCAGCAGAGCATCTATCTCATCCAGTCAACACTGACGCTCTGAACACAGAAGTAAACAGGATAGACAAATCTGTCTCCTGTTACCCATAAACCTCTATGTTTTTCATCTCTACATTCACTTGTAACAAGAGACACCACAGTTGTCCCGTTAGAGGACTGAGACAACCTTTTCTTGTGCTAGTGTCACATCGTCGGCCTTGTGTCCCTGGGTTTCAACGCTACTTAAGAGACATTTTAATCTCCACAGGGTACAACATTTAGTGGTAAACTGTGTGTTTTGTCTCTAACAGAGATGGCAAAAGTACTAATTTTCCATACTCAAGTAGAAGAACAGATACTTTCGTTAAAAAGTACTGATTTAACTTCTTTACTCAAGTAAAAGTGACAAAGTACAGGCTTGGAAATTTTAAAGTATAAAAGTAAAAGTAGCCTTGCGAATGAGAAAATGAACTGACAGCTAGCAAATCCTTGAACATGGAGTCTAACAATAATAAATGTAATATGTCAGGCTCACAATGTTTTCCTTATTTTCAATTATGTCGCTGTCCATAATTCTACGTTAAAGTTACCGCCATCAAGTAGCAATGATTTGCTGCCGAATCCATCGAGTCGTCTTGTAGCGGTGGAAGTGCAACGTATATTCCCATCCGATTAGTTTCAACTGAAATTATTTGAAACTAACGAGCCAATTTTGTAAAATGTAATATTATATTACATTTTATATTATTATATTATTTATATTAAACTACAAAATTAAAAATTTATTTACTCATCTCCTCCTTCCTTGGTAAGCAGCAAGTTTTATTGGTTGGACGTGACTGCCACCTAACCTTGGATGTATTTTCTTGCAACAAATGCATAATTACAATGCATTGTGGCTGAAATCCACCTCTGGAGTACAAGAAGAGTACTTGCTCCCCCAGCCCTCCGAGGGTCCATCTCACCAAGTTCACTTCAGTTTTTCAGACAATTGGAACGACACTTAAGATGGTGGTGCGGGGGGGGGGTACTTGGGCATGTTGAACCACTGATCAAACGCAGCTTGAGAGGGCAGAAATGTATTTCACAAAGCAAAGACAGGCAGCAAGCTCAATTTCTTTGCCAGATGTGCCCCCCCATTTGAAAGAAGTTAAGAACCTTCCGTCAGCTGATGAAAGATTGAAGTCACACCTATTTGATGTATTTCTTTTCTGTAATTCATGACGTTGTACACCTTTTGCTATTTGTTGGTTACAGTAGACTTAAATGTTTGCCTTTTCATTTTCTACTGCTGATAATTCAAATTAGGCATTCCTCTACTCATCCTGATTTTAAATGGCAAGCCCAACTCTGTTCATCCTTACAGGTGAAGTAACAGGTTAGTTTAGAGAAACAAAACCAAACTGTAGAGTATGCATTGAGACAATTAATCATCAATACCCGCCTGCAGAAAGATTTTTTTGTTGCATTTTGAACTTGGAAATGATCACTTGAATAGCAACGGAGTAGTTCAATTCAATTTTATTTATAGTATACATTCATAACAAGCGTTATCTCAAGCACTACAGATAGAGTAGGTCTAGACCACACTCTATAATTTACAAGGACCCAACAGTTCTAGTAGTTCCCCCAAGAGGCGCAGTCTGACGGGGCGGTTGGGGGTGTAGTGAACATTGGCAATAACTGTCACAATAAAAAATAATGGAACAGTGACTAGAAATAGTAGTTGTAGTAGTTTATGGCAAAGCAGGTTTAGCAGCTAAGATAAGTAACCTTTGAAAATGTGTGCTTAGTTTGTATTCATAAGGATTATTAATGATTACTGACATATTTTCAATAGAAGTGTGACTGTGTTGTGAGCAGCAGTGCTGTAGCAGAAGCTCTGACCAATCTGAACATGGCTGTCTGCTCTACCTGGACAGCGTCTGTGTCAGACATTACCTCACCTATCTGCTGTGATGTCATCCCATCTCTCTGCCCCCCTGACGCCTCGCTCCCTCGCTCCCTCTCTCCCTCGCTCCCTCTCTCACTCTCTCACTCTCTCACTCTCTCGTCCTTTCCCTTCTCCATATGGCTTTGTTTCTAATCTCACCTCTGCTTCTCCTTCCTCATTCTCGCTCGCTCGCTCTCTTTCTGTCTTCTTTCTGTCTGTCGCTCTCACCCAATGCAGCAGAATCAGCACACACACACACACACACACACACACACACACATTAAGATATGTGTTTGCAAGCCTTCATACAGTGTAGTTAAAGAAATACAGTGTGCATGTGCATAGAAATTTACTTTGATATTCATATGCACTTTCTATATATATAGCAAATTAAATTATTAATTACATTTTAAATTAATTAAATTAATTAAATACCAAGACAAGTAGACAGCAGAATGGAATTTTTTTATTAAATGATCATACAAATAAAAATTTTTAAATTAAAACCCATTTCTAAAAAATAAAAAAAGAAGTGAGCTGTGCATTCTAAAATGACGTTAAAGGAGAATTACGGGCAGTTTTTACGTTTATCTATGATTGCTATAAATATGCGCATACTTTTGATTTTAAAAACCCGGACCAGGAGCAGGCAACACAGAGTATCTGCAGCTGCGTGTACGAGCTTCCCCTCAGCTGAAATGGCACAATGTCGGGGCAAGTTTTAGAGAGCCTTTGTGCCTCTTAATAGACATAAAACGCAATTAAAATGTCTGTGCAACATGAACAGTCCAAAAATATGCGGTTTCAACTCAGCTAGCTCCCGGCAGGATGGAGACAGGGTAGGTGAATTTAAACAACGTCTGAGTTGGAAACGCATCTTGTTGTCATGTAAGAGCCTTGTTCATGTCGCACAGACATTTTAATTGTATTTTGTGTCTGTTAAGAGGCACAAAGGCTTTCTAAAATTTAGTACACGCATATTTATAAATTTATCAAGATTAACGTAAAACTGGCCGGAATTCTCCTTTTAATGCCAATTAGAGCTTAGATTGGGCCTGAAAAATAAAGCCCGACCCTACCCGAGCCCGTTGTGTCCGAGCCCGGCCCGGCCTGACACATATGAGCCACAAAAACACAAATGCTTGATCAACGATCCGGCTGAAGGATAGTGGCAGAAAGTGAAAGTCAATCCTGAGAACAGGTGTTTTGAAAATGGTATCACTTCAAGAAAATGAAGAAAATGGAGCATTGTATTTCCATCTTTCTTTGTTCCTGTTTGTAATATTTATGGACAGGATGACGATGCGTAGTCGGGGTGGGGAGGGGTTGCGGTTCGGTTGGCTGAGGATATCATTCCTATTTTTTGCAGATGATGTGGTCCTGATGGCGTCATCGGTCTGTGACCTTCAGCACTCACTCATCTGTTTGCAGCCGAGTGTGAAGCGGCTGGGATGAGGACCAGCACCTCTAAATCTGAGGCCATGGTTCTCAGCAGGAAACTGATGGAGTGCCTTCTTTAGGTAGGGAGTGAGTCCTTACCCCAAGTGAAGGAGTTTAAATACCTTAGGGTCAATGGAGCGGGACATTGGTCACCGGTATTACATTCAATTTATCGCACCGCTGTGACAAAAAGAGGAAGGCATAGCCCTTGATGTACTGGTCAGTTTTCATTCCTCCCCTCACTTATGGTCACGAAGGCTGGGTCATGCCCGAAAGAACAAGGTCCAGGGTACAAGCTGCCTCATGGGGGGCTCCCTAGGGAGGTGTTCCAGGCACGTCCAGCCGGGAGGAGGCCTTGGGGAAGACCCAGGACTAGGTGGAGAGATTATATCTCCAACCTGGCCTGGGAACACCTCAGGACCCCCCAGTCAGAGCTGGTTAATGTGACTCGGGAAAGGGAAGTTTGGGGTCCCCTGCTGGAGCTGCTGCCCCCGCAACCCGATACCGGATAAGCAGACGAAGATGGATGGATGGATGGATGGATGGATGGATGGATGGATGGATGGACTTCAAGCTGTTTTGAAGTATGCCCGTTGATCATGTCTCTTGTGCAGTAGAAAATCCAGAGCAGACTTCCCAGACTAATGTTCAATCTGAAAAGACTGAGCTTGGTCTGGTGATAGCCGGACTAAACTGCTCCCACACAGCTGATGAATGCATGTGACGCGTCGGAGGAAAGGACGTCTCATCCCTCTGATTGTTTCTCAACTCAAGTTCCTCGAGTTTCCTCGGTGATGCGGACAAAGACGCGACGAAGGGAATCAAGTGAAGGAAACAGATGCAATTTAACAACCTAGGACATCCCCGCTGTCTCTCTGTCTGCTGTCTGTGCAGGAGTTTGTGTGTCTGAATGTTCAGCTGTGTGCCTTCTTCAGACAGCTTGCCAAAAGATGCTACCTGGCCTGTAAATGTCGCCCCACCTGGAAGCTTCATAACTCTTCCTCATTATGTTTTATTTGGTTGTTACATTGCATGTTATAGCTGACTTTTCTGTCTACTTCAGTTAACACATTTCATTTTGAATGGATAGTAAAAAAATATTGAGCAGAAAACATAACCTGCCAAGCTGTTTCATTCATCTCATTTGATTTGTAAGCTCATTTGACACCACGCTGTGGAAGAATGTCTTCAGGTAAAAGTGCCACAATGTCAGAATACTGATTTTGTAATGTATTATTTTGCTCCAGATCTTTTGCAGATATAACATCTTGGTCTGAGTGAGTCTTTTGAGACACTGCAGCAACGTGCTGTGGAAATAAACTCTGAAATGACTCAACCAGAAACTGCATCAACAGAACATGAGGAGTGGCCACAGTGTTTGACTGACAAATGCTCTCCAGGGAGTTCATTGCAGAAACAGCAATGAACCCCCCCATCGTCGCAAAGATGGAGCCAAAATAAAAAATATCACAAGGACCATTCATTCCCACTTTAAATGTAAATACAAGAAGGTGCACTTCTTGCCAATGTTTTTCCCTGGTCTGGCTCTTCCAAAGTTTAAAGTCCCCGACTGCAAATACTTAAGTCAGGGGAAAAAAGGCTTCTCTCCTCTTTATTGATTGTGGACTCGGGCTTATGCTCTCCCTGAATTGCCCATTTCATTATGCTTTGCTCTCAGTTTATTGGCTTTAAGGCATGAGGCTCCGAGCAGGGACATGTTTAGCTTATTGCTTTGGCGGCATGAAGCGGCGCTGGCTTATTACTGGAGTCTGGAGGTCCGAGCCGTTCAGCAGCAGAGGTAAACAGACATCTGTATTGTTGTAGACACCAGTAAAACCAGTATTAATTACAGCTGGCAACACTGGGTGCATAACAAACTTGATTTGAATGTGTGAAGAGTGTTTGGGATAAAAAAAATGTATCGCAATGCAATTTTTTAACAGCCCAGGGGCTGATGCTAACATTACACAGCAGGTAAGATTAGCCTACAGTTAGCTATGACATTAGCTTGCATGAATACGTTAAAATGCTGACAGCTAAATGGTGTAAAGTGTGACTGTATTTCACTGTAAGATGTAAAACATGCTTCCAATATTTACTCTGGTACCAATGAATCGCTCATAATCTGTGTTCACGTTCACTTCAATACACATGGTCCTGCTGCTAGTCTCCTAAAGAGTGGACGAACCCACGGGACAAAGAGACAGGAAGTCACTCTGAGTTGGGGCGTCTCGCTTTGGGAATAATGTGATCGGATTAATTGATGTAAAAGATGTGAGATGTCATTCCAGCAATGGCCCAATGACTGATGGGTAATCTTGATGGTCAACTTCAGCGAACTGATGTTGTCCAATAGATGCCTTCAGACCTCTCCACCTGTCCCAGTCCCATGACTGTTCTGATCCAGCTACATACTCACCTGCTTCTCATTTCCCTAATCAGCCTGGCAGTACATTTACCCGCCCATTTGCACCCACACTTTGCCGATATTGTCAATCTTGTTTTTGGTGCCTTGCTTTCCAGACATCTGTACCTAAACCTGTATGTAACAAGAATTTGGACTGCACCTTTTTCCTGCCCAATCCTGTGTAGCTGTGTACTCTCTGTTACTTCTGCTTTCTACCCATGTCAGTAAGCTTCTGTATCATTTAAAGAAGCCCCATTTTGCAGATGTAGTCACAGCTCTAAATCTTTCATCTCCCTAGTTTCAGCACATTGTTACGAGTTGTACAGCTCCCTTTAACCTTGTTTCCAACCGCAGATGGCAGCTGTTTTCAGTAAAATACCCAGTGTTCTAAACTGCAGACTGATAAAGTCAACTTGGAAAGAAAGTGGAACATCTAGAGCCAGATATTTTATATTTTTCAGCTGTTTGTGCTGCAACCAAATGAGCAAGAAAGAGAACAATGAGGAAAAGCCACATCATTGTTTATCTTCGCCGTCAGTCACTTTCTTTTTTTCTTTTGCTAAATGTGTAGGTCCTTTCTTAGCAGTACGATCACTGTTACATTTCATCGGGTCTCAAGCCTTCACCTTCGTCTGTTGCAGCAGTCCTCTTTGTCTCCGAAACTGACTCAGGTGACGTAAAACGCATCATTCGAGCTTCTGCGTGCGAAAGACTACACCATTTTGTAAACATAACCATGCCGCGAAATACATAAAGAGTTTTGTGCAGCTAATCGGCTTGAGTTGCATTGTGTCAACTCATTTAGCTTGAATGTAACAGATGTTCTTTAATAAAAACTAGTCACACACTTTAGCTTTAAGCTAAACTATTGTAATAATCAGGTGTCTCTTGGGACGACACCTTGTTGTAAAGCTATCATTTTGTCTAAATGATCTTTATTTTTTTTGCATTTTGATGAATGGTGTGAAAATTCAGCATTAGTGAACAGGCTGCAGACACTCATTCATTTCAAATGGGAGCTTTGAGCCCTCAACATTTCCACTCAACGGTGTTTCATTATGAATCATAACTGGCAAATAGCAAGGCCATTTGAAAGAAATAAACTACTTGCACAATATAATTATAAGAAAAAAAATGTAAATACCATTTAATTTAGCATCACGTTATTCCGCCAGCTGTATTCCCACCAGTCTTTTTGAGTCTGCTTGCAATGATCATCCACTCAGGTTGTGATTACCATACACTTTTAAAGCCTCATAATACCTCTTCAAATTCTTTTTTCCCCTTATAGTCAAAGTGTAATTGTCTTTTCCCCCCATGTCCCATACAGTACATGTCTCGTTACCTTCTCCCTCACTTTTTTATTTCCCTTCACAATTTTCTCATCTATATTTTCCCTCGCTTCCTATCTCTCCTCAGCCTCCAGCCCCTCCATCAGTGATTACACATAACCCTGAAGCAATTAGGCTAAGAATGCAGATGGGGATTCAGGTCATAAATAAACAACTGTAAGTGATATTAAACTATCAGGGAGAGTGTTGGCGGGCGGAAACACATCGTCGGGAGTTTTAAGATGTACCGAGCAGCACTTCTGACTTCCCACAAATTGTCTCTGCAGCACACGACAGCATTGGAAAGACATTTTTTATATTGTGCTGAAAAAGGTTTTGAGCAACTCACGTTAGCAGTTTACGCTACCCGCCATTCTCCCAGTCCAAAATAGGTGATCTCCGAATGCAAATGAACAGACTCCATAGGAGGAAATGTCTTTCTTATATGAGGCTCCTTTTCAATTACAAGGTCATTGTTGATTTTTACGACAGGGGGGTGGATGGGTCAAACAACACAGGACTGTCACCCAGGAGACGGGGGTTTGTGTCCTGTTCTTGTCCCGCCTGTCACTAAAACATATATTTTGCAACCCTACACGTCATCTCTTTCTTTGGCTAAATGCCAAAAGGCATAAAAGACTTTGACCCTTCATAAAGATGACTTCATTATTGTACTGTTAGTGAATTATTTTTTAAAAGATTATTTTAAAATTTTAAAATGTATTTCCACAGGACAGATAAAGACATGAATTGGGAGAGAGAGAGAGAGAGAGAGAGAGAGAGAGAGAGAGAGAGGGAATAACATGCAGCAAAATTAAAATCCTCTGGGCCCCACTTACTGTTTTTACTTTTTAAAAATAAATACTATTTGTTCATTTTATGAAACATTGAATGAATTATTTACAGTTACATTTAGAGCTGCACAGAGGTTAGAGAAGCACAGTAGGTGGTGCTGGCACAAACATCTGGACCAGTCACAGCTGGCCTGGCAACCCAATGGCATAGGTTTTGTTCCCAGATTTGGTGATGAGATATATAATTTTGAGTATTACACAGTGATTTTTTCTGCTCTACAGTAACTATTTCTGCCCATTTCTACATCATTTTATGCTGGAAATAATTGAAAATATCAAATCATAATGTATATGATATCAAATATGTAAATCATACGTTAATTCATTTGAATGAATTTATAAACCCCTGGACTTCATATAGCTCGGATGTGTTTCATCAGATTTCTGCTCATGTTTACAACTTTGTGCACATTCAAAAGATATCTCCTCCCCTCTGTGTTGGCCGAGATGTGGACAGTTGTAATATAGTCTGCTGTGCATGTCATTGCTCCGTTGATATGGTGGATCTCATTAAGACCGTCTGACAGACACAGAGGCCCATTTGGGTCTCTGGTCTCGGATAAAGTTTAGAGGTGACTGTGCGCTGCTCTCCATCGGAGGTCTACACGGATGCACCGCGTCGCTGTCCACAGCAGAGTGATCCAGTCCACTAAAATGAACTGAAGCTGCTCCACTTACCAGCCGCACTGCTCACCTCCACCTTCACAGAGGGAGTGGACAGGAAGCGACGGACTGGTCTGTGATACTCAGAGCTCATACCTGAAGCGCCTGGGATGGCTTGTGAAAAAAATTTTCTCAGTTTGCAACATTTCAAAAATTCCACATACGGGGAGCGTTCTTGAACCCCCCCACAGTCTCTGAACTAGTCGATCACGAGAGGCTCAACAGGTAGATCTTTGGATAAACTCATCTTTCAGAAATTTGACCGACCGGGTTGACACTTTGGCGTGTGAGCTTGTGAAACCAGTCAAATGCGTGTGTCTCACGGCCAATGCGTGAGAGTTGGCAGCCCTGTATCAGAGTAAAAATAGCTATCCGGTTCTCCATCATCTTGCTCTTCTCTCTCATCCTTCTTGTAGCAGGTCCATTAAAATCATAATGAGACTGTTTTTGGAGACTGAGATTGGGAGAGTAATTCATTCTCGTTGCTGTAGCTGAATAATTGAAAGGGTGAAGGAGTTTTGGGAAGGAGGCTGTGGTTGGTGTCTGTACGTACATTACTCCTCCGGTTCAGAGAGGCCAGTTATGGTCGTTCAAGACTGACACATGCGTCTAAATCATCAATCACACATCAAATCATTATTAGCTATTTAATGTATTCCAAGTCACATTTTAAAGGTTTTACATAGAAAGGTGTCATTTTCATTTCAGAAGTTTTCTGGAAATGTCTCTTCATGTAGATTATAGACTTTACCAAGATAATTGTCATTGTATCTTGGTTGAAATAGTAAGGGGTTCAAATGTTACTGTCCAATTAAGCTTATAATATGGAGAGAAAACCCCAGGCACATGTTTCAGCTTTTCAGAGAGACCAAAGCAAAATACAGAGGGGGTGGCATGTGTGGTGGTCTTTGACACATCACGTGTGAAGTTAGGTCTCTGGATAGGATTTGCTTCGATTCACAAGAGAGTCCGACAGTGGGATTCACCAGAGCCAGGTTTTCTGCAGACAGACTGACACAAGACTGTGTTAAATAGTGTCATGCTACATGAACAAGGGCTTGATCAGTCTATCAAGCAAGCAGCCCTGAGAATAACAAAAAAGTAGTGTTACTGGTGTCAAGTTGGAGGCTTGGACCTAAGTGCAGAAAGGAAAACAGAGTAAGACACAAGAAGACTTTCAAACGTGTAGGCAGAAAAAAGTCATCCAGATAAAAACAGCAACACGGTAGGAACGTGGAAAAAAATCCAGGAACACAAAATAAGCAAAACACAGGACGGAAGACTACACGGAAGCCTGACAACAGAAGACGACAAACCAACAACAGAAAGCACACAGACTACACACACATGTAAACAAGGGGAAACAAGAGACAGGTAACACAAGGGCTGGGGAACAGGTGAAAGACATCGGGGCGAGGCAGACATACACACAGGCGGGAGACATGCCATGGGAGAACAGAGAGAATACAAAATAAAACAGGAAACATACACCACAAGGGGAAACACAGAAGACAGAAACACTCTCCGAAGGCGTAAAACACAAACTTTTAGGCGGTGGCTGTCAGTGTGTGATGTGACGGAAAAAGCGCCCTTCAGTGTGTGTGTAGAACGTACTGGGAGAGCAGCATCTAGACGGGGTTTAGCGAGTAGTATGTAAGGGAGAAATTCCACGTATGGAGGTTGGATGGGGGGGTGGATGGGTCTTACACAGGAGTTACACTGGTTGGTCAACACATTCTCTCTCCCATCTCGTGAAATACAGACGCTCGGTCAAGTGCTGTGTTGATTGTTACTGGCGCTAAAAGTCTCCTTCAGCGCCATATAACATGTGCTTGATCAGGACGATAGGCGTCCCTTTTGACGCTGTTAGGTTAAGGAAAAGCTTGTGGGTGGGCTTACGGTTGCAGGAATCAGACGGAACAAACAATAAATGACAGAAAAAAGTATACTTTTTCCAAAAAAAATGCCCGACCCACTCCAATTGTTGACAGTTTAACAGAGCATGCAAATTACCCTTAAATGTCCAGCACGTTCAACCAGAATCACACACTCACTGTCTCTCCAAAGGTGCAACTTCTGCTGAAAGTTGCTCCCAGACCTCCATACTAGCTTCGGTCTAGCCCGATTGATCGGATGCAAATGTGAAGCCTCTGTTGTGTTTAGATCTGCCAGTGTTGCATGCTGTCTTGTCTCATCATTCGCTCCCTTTTCTGACATCTCATTTTATTTTAAGGAGTACATAAAGTGCTGTTGATAAAGTAGCAGAAAAAAATATTTATAGTGCAGCACAACATGTCCACAGAGTTTAATAAGGGATCAGCGCTGTGAGCCGGCAGAGGCTCTCCATCACTGAGGCCCCCGGTGGAAACATCAATCAGCGCTCAGACAGTGAGTGAAGGATTTACTCCGAGTTTGGACTGTCCAGACAGACAAGCCACACCCAGATGGATTGAGCGCTATGACAAAAGTTGCAGAGAAGGAATATACTAGACTCTGCCCCTATTTCACTATTTCACTCTAATAAGTGAAGCAGCAGCAGCAGACTGATGGACAGATAAATGAGATTTGTAAAATAGGTGTGAGCTGTGACCATTTGTCCCCATTTACATCTCTTAGAAATCACATGAATAAGTTTATGTTTATTTATAATATATATAACATGTTTATCACCGCAATTTGCTCCATAGCGACAAAAGTGTAAAATATATTAAAGCTCTGATCAATAAAATGTATACAAATACAAACTTAAGATATGAAACTTATAGTCCTTTGAACAAAAACACGTGTTAAAAAATAATAATCAGTTTTGCCAATTGTTGTACAACGTCCCTGTTAGTGATGGCGTTGCATAGTCTGTCCACCAGAGGACGCTCTACAACGTCCCTGTTAGTGATGGCGTTGCATAGTCTGTCCACCAGAGGACGCTCTACAACGTCCCTGTTAGTGATGGCGTTGCATAGTCTGTCCACCAGAGGACGCTCTACAACGTCCCTGTTAGTGATGGCGTTGCATAGTCTGTCCACCAGAGGACGCTCTACAACGTCCCTGTTAGTGATGGCGTTGCATAGTCTGTCCACCAGAGGACGCTCTACAACGTCCCTGTTAGTGATGGCGTTGCATAGTCTGTCCACCAGAGGACGCTCTACAACGTCCCTGTTAGTGATGGCGTTGCATAGTCTGTCCACCAGAGGACGCTCTACAACGTCCCTGTTAGTGATGGCGTTGCATAGTCTGTCCACCAGAGGACGCTCTACAACGTCCCTGTTAGTGATGGCGTTGCATAGTCTGTCCACCAGAGGACGCTCTACAACGTCCCTGTTAGTGATGGCGTTGCATAGTCTGTCCACCAGAGGACGCTCTACAACGTCCCTGTTAGTGATGGCGTTGCATAGTCTGTCCACCAGAGGACGCTCTACAACGTCCCTGTTAGTGATGGCGTTGCATAGTCTGTCCACCAGAGGACGCTCTACAACGTCCCTGTTAGTGATGGCGTTGCATAGTCTGTCCACCAGAGGACGCTCTACAACGTCCCTGTTAGTGATGGCGTTGCATAGTCTGTCCACCAGAGGACGCTCTACAACGTCCCTGTTAGTGATGGCGTTGCATAGTCTGTCCACCAGAGGACGCTCTACAACGTCCCTGTTAGTGATGGCGTTGCATAGTCTGTCCACCAGAGGACGCTCTACAACGTCCCTGTTAGTGATGGCGTTGCATAGTCTGTCCACCAGAGGACGCTCTACAACGTCCCTGTTGGCAACACTCTTTTTTTTAAGTTTAAGTTTCATATCTTAAGTTTGTATTTTTATACATTTTATGTACCAAAACTTTAATATATTTTAATGTTCCTCTGTTCTGACAGAAAAAGAAATTATTACCATATTATTAGTGAGAACTCATAAATAACTACAAATAACTAACGTTAGGGAAATCTGTTTATGTTTTGTAACGCGGTTCTGGATGTATTTTTAAATATACTGTATATCGACATATCGGATTTTAAAAAAATAAATATTTGTATCGGTATCGGCCTTAAAAATCCTTTATCGGTCGGACTCTAATGTGAACACTGAAGACCTGCAGCCTGGCCTGCAGTCTGTCTCGGTGCAGGACAGAATACATGTTGAAACCTTACATGTACAGTACATAAGTATTTATGTAAATCGATTCCGCTTTTTCACAGTAAAAACTACTTTTCTTTGATAGTCTCCCCATAATCTTTTTCCTTGCTGTGCATGTTTTCATGCACACGGTATATTTGTAATCATGCCTGCATGCTACCAAAGTTCTAATTCTCTGAGTGTGTAACACAGCTCTTTAGTCCGCTCAGCCCTCCAGCGGGTCTCCGGAAGAACAAAATCCTAATGAAGGGTTGAGTAATTACTCCTCTTAATATAAACGTTATAATGGGATTAAACGATCCCATGCCCCCCCCCCATCACCGTCCCTTCCCCTCTGGACTCTGGACTCTTCTCTGGAAGTCTCGCTCGCTCTGTGTTCATTGTTTATTTCAGGCTGTCTTTGTGAATCAGTTGTTGAGACAGTGACTCGAGGGCCAGTCAGCTGGGCTGTGTGTGTGTGTGTGTGTGTGTGTGTGTGTGTGTGTGTGTGTGTGTGTGTGTGTGCCTTTGTACCAGACTGTGTAGAGTTTGTACAGTAGGTGATTCTACTTGAATGTTTTTCTCTCTTTTTTTCCCTCTGCATTCGCTGCGATTATGTGTTCAGAGACATGTTTGTGTGTGTGTGTGTGTGTGTGTGTGTGTGTGTGTGTGTGTGTGTGTGTGTGTGTGTGTGTGTGTGTGTGTGTGTGTGTGTGTGTGTGAACAGCACGTGACTAAACAACAGAAAGTGAACATGGCAGCTGCCATGCTGCACAAACTCCCACTCTTTAGATAAACCACACACACACACACACACACACACACAAACAGACACGCTATAGTTGTGAGGACTTTTCTTTTGGCATGCTACAGCACCACCCCCTTAAACTCAACATTAACCTAGACCTAATTCAGCTAGCGCCAAAATTATTAGTCATGAGTCCATTAAGAAATAAAGAACTATTTTCATATCTGATTACTGGTTTAAGACATTTTTTGTACATAACAATCCCAAAGAGAAAATTAAAGCCTCAAAAATGTGAAATGTAATCAACTATTTTAGGGTTTTCTTTATAAAAAAAACATTACTTGATTCCATCTTCTCCAATATGAGTATTTGATGCTCTCCTTCGTCTAATGTGCCAGTTAACTGTATATGTTTGAGTGCTGGACTGCTTTTCAGACAAAAGGAGCAATTTGAAGAAATTATGAAGGCCGTTTTCCACCTTTCTTCTGACATCTTATAGCCCAAATGATTACCGGTAGTCTCTTCAAAGAAAGTAATCAGCAGAATATCAATAATTAAAATAATGACTAGTTGCAGCCCTAATTCTATCCTCCAAGTCTCAATCTTAAAAGACCTTTAAAGTGCTCATATTATGCTCATTTTCAGGTTCATAATCAGAATAGGTTTACATGGTTTATTTTCTAAAAACTAAAAATAGGGAAGCTCATTCTGAGAAAAGTGTTTTCTGTTGGAGATGGTAAGTCCCTTTGTGGGGGGGGGCTTTGGGCTTTTTCACTTTGTAAACCTATTACATGTACAAAAATATATATTTAACCCTCATGTTGTCCTCATGTTGTCCCCATGTTGTCCTCATGTTGTCCCCATGTTGTCCTCATGTTGTCCTCATGTTGTCCCCATGTTGTCCCCATGTTGTCCTCATGTTGTCCTCATGTTGTCCCCATGTTGTCCTCATGTTGTCCTCATGTTGTCCCCATGTTGTCCCCATGTTGTCCTCATGTTGTCCCCATGTTGTCCCCATGTTGTCCTCATGTTGTCCTATATCAATGTTCTTTTTAATTCCCCAAAATAACATGATTGATTCCACACAACGCTCTTTGCCAAGTACAAATCTCTACTTTCATTAATTTTGGGGCGTCTTATTCAATTTTATAGCATTTAAAACCAAATTGAAGTGTTTTTGAAATAGTATTGAGAGTAAAAGTTGACATATTCCAGTCTGTGATTATCATCAACATCCATTCCTTTAATTTTACTCTCAATAATTCCTAATTTCTGCTTTTCTAACTCAAACATTAGGTATAATTTCCTGTAAATGAGGTTTATAAATAAATAAATTCCAAAAATAAGTGTTAAACTAAAGTTAATAAGTTAGTGTAAAACGCAATAAAAAAGTGTGGAAAAAAGGGACAAAAACGTAAGAAAAAGTTAAAAACATTGATAAAAAGCATCAACAAAAGGGTTGATTTTCAATTTTGATGGGAAGACAACACAAGGGATAACAATAAAAGAAAGGAAAAAAGCCAAAAAGCATATTATGAACACTTAAAAGAAATGAGACTGGACAAAATGTCCTCACTTTTAAAAAATTACACTCCAAAACACACTGAAGAACAAAACCTGTCCTCACAAAGATGGAAGTATATTAACATGCACACATGCAAGCATTCAGAGACTCCAGGGAGTCCAGACTTGTGAGGACATTTCTGTGCTGTACTTTCAGCTTGCCTGACCCAGCATACCCAACCTTAACATTAACACTGTGCTACTGGCCTTTCTGTTCCCCTCTCATCTCCAGCCGAGCGGGGAAAGACGGCAGTTGTCACTACACGGAGAAAAAAAAAGAGAGAGAAACTGTAGAGAGCCGTCTCCGCTGGTTATGGTGGAGAATCTAGATTACAGCCCTTGCTTTAATAAAAACAACTTTCTAGTGAAACAGCAGCAACGTGCTTCATACCATCCGATGTCTTCGGAGCCAAAAAACAGGAATTGTTCATCAATAGAAGCAACAGAAGGTTTGAAAAAAGAAAACAAGCACTGGTAAGAGCGTAGTTATTTTGGTACAGAATACAGAAGCATGTTGCTTAGCCAACACCTGCTCAAAGCAGCAGTACTGTATTCAAAATTCTGGGCAGGATTCCCAAGAAGTCATAGCTTTGGTTTAAGACGGGTGTAATATCCGTTTTAACCGAACCCTGGAGCATTTTATTAGATAGTCCGGTTGGTTTAGGGTGGTGTGAAAGCCCATTTGAACTCTAGTTCCCCTTGAAACAGGGGCCTTGGTTCGCCTCAGTTTGGTTCACTTTAGGTGAGAACGCGATCTGACCCAAATACACGAAGTAAGCCCAAAACCAGTCCATTAATTAAAAGTTTCCACTTCAGTTACTGTCATACGTCTATTACGACGGCTATGAAAACATAGAATTATAGCTGATACTCCATAAAAATGTGATCATTTGTGTGGATAATGTGGATTACTGTTTAATTCACAGGCTACTTAACTTCTGTTAAACATGAGGCTGTGACATGAATGAAAAATCCACCACTTTCAGTCATCTGTTTTCCCCACAGATGAAATATGTTACTCACTGTGCAAAAAAATGATCAGTACGGAAAAATGCACTTGTTTGTGTGAGTGTGTAGTTGCTAAGGCTCAGACATCCATGGTGGTCGGATCCATGTCCCCAGGAACAACGCAGTGTTGGGTGGGCAACATGTGATGCATATGGTCCCGTGGATGATGTGTATGTAAGTGAACAATGTGTAAGAAATGAACCCGACCGGGCCACCCAACACGGGGCTGAATGCAGCAGCTTCACAGCGCTGTGCACACATTTCTGTTACTGTATTTACTGTTTTACTATTTCAGTCATGTGTGGTGCAGCAGATCAGTGTGCACTGTCCCTGCCGAGGAGACGCTGGTCTCACTAACCTCTCCTTCTCCTGACTCCTAATTTCCACCGGTTGCAGAACGGCTGCGGCTGAATGCTCTACTTCTTCCAGAAATGTAATTAAAAGTAGGGTAGCTCATCATGACAGGTATAAATATATATCAGAATGGACTTCTTCCCTACAAATGTAGTTAAAAGTAGAGTAACTAATTTTTACTCAAAAGTAAAGTAACTCATTGGACATATCTATCAGAAGGCCTTACTTTATAAATGTGGTTAGAAGAAGGGCATCTCATTCTGTCCAGTGGGAAATATCTTTCCTTGCTCTAACTACATTTATAAAGGACGTTTTACATTCTGATTGAAATATCCTACCTGTCATAATGAGCTACCCTACTTTTAAGTAGTCCGTTCTGATAGATATTTCTTACCTGATATAATGTGCTACCATACTTTTAACCACATTTACAGAGTAACTAGTCCATTCTGATTCTGATATTTCTGACCGAACAGAAGGAACTACCCTACATTTAACTCCATCTAAAGAGGAAGTAGTGCATTCTGGTAGATATGTCCTGCCTGAAAGGATGAGCTGCTCTGTTTTAAACTACATTTAAAGAGGAAGTAGCCCATTCTGGTAGATATTTCCTGCGATGTATCGGGACCGATTGATGGGATTACTGTAGACAAAGTGCACAAATGATGTTGTTTAACCATGTATGGCCCACCACTAGTGCTTTGGATTCTTTAGTGACATTAAAATCCCTTTTCATTTTGTAGTAAATATATATTTTAGAAACAATTGATGTTTGCCAAATAGCTAACAGAGTTTGCAAAAAGAGAAGAGCAAAAAAGACAGACTAAATTTGAAACTGTACTTTGGTTTCGCACACAAAAGCTTGCTGCTTGCTGCTGTTTGTCCGACCCACGCTAATAATATAAAAGCTCTAAGAGAGTAAGCTGAGGAGCTGCTCAGTGGACGTTCTGTGATGAGGAGGCAGAAAAGTCTGGTGGCTGGATTTAAGGGGCCGTAATGAGCTAAGCTAGCTGATGGAGACCGAGCTAACTGACAGCTCTCCACTCAGCAGTTTATATTCTATTCACATACAGCTTTCAGCTGCTGCCTGCGTACCAAACTGGTGGCTGCTGGTACAACAAAGATTCAGTTGGATTGGATAATTCTGCAGGAATTGTTTTGTGTGGTACTTTAATAAGTATATAGGAATATAAACCACTAGAAGCATCCATTCTTTATCTATGTCAGCTTATTGAGGAAGCATAATTGCTGCCTGTATTATGTTCTGTGTCTTTTTTCTCCAGTCCAGGGATTATTGGCATTAGTGAAGGAGTCGGATGGTCGGGAGTACAAAGAAATCGATCCACCTCAACGTCGATTGACTGATCCCCTGTTTGAATCCGGTGTATGGTTGAGTTTAGGCTACAAAAGAAACACACATTTTGGTTTCCTGTGTTTTGCTTCAAGTCATCTTTGTCTTTCACAATACTGTCAATCTTTGTACACTTATCAATCTCTGCTCTTGTCTTGCTGTTGCAAACCGCAATTCCCCCACTGAGGGACAAATGAAGTTTTTTTTTTTATCTTATCTTATCTATCTTATATTTGCTATACGAGTAGAAAACAAATGAAATATGTTGTGAGGTTTTGCAGGTATGTCCAAAGTAGTCCAAATAGGAAACCCCATCCAGGCGTCTGGTAGACTCACGTTCATAGTGGACACTTCTGTACCTCACATCAAATGTCACTGTGGAGTGAGACTCTTCACAAATCTGCCAGTTAAAATCAAAAATTACTTTTTGTTGTTCAACTGCAGTTTATTGTCAATATGAGAATGTGTGTATTCACATTAAGTTATTGTGATTGCTTACTTAACCCTCATGTTGTCCCCATGTTGTCTTCATGTTGTCCTCATGTTGTCCCCATGTTGTCCTCATGTTGTCCCCATGTTGTCCCCATGTTGTCCTCATGTTGTCCTCATGTTGCCCTCATGTTGTCCCCATGTTGTCCTCATGTTGTCCCCATGTTGTCCTCATGTTGTCCCCATGTTGCCCTCATGTTGTCCCCATGTTGTCCCCATGTTGTCCTCATGTTGTCTTCATGTTGTCCCCATGTTGTCCTCATGTTGCCCTCATGTTGTCCCCATGTTGTCCCCATGTTGTCCTCATGTTGTCCCCATGTTGTCCTCATGTTGTCCCCATGTTGTCCCCATGTTGTCCTCATGTTGTCCTCATGTTGTCTTCATGTTGCCCTCATGTTGTCCCCATGTTGTCCTCATGTTGTCTTCATGTTGTCCTCATGTTGTCTTCATGTTGTCCTCATGTTGTCTTCATGTTGTCCCCATGTTGTCCTCATGTTGTCCTCATGTTGTCCTCATGTTGTCCCCATGTTGTCCTCATGTTGTCCTCATGTTGTCCTCATGTTGTCCCCATGTTGTCTTCATGTTGTCCTATATCAGTGTTCTTTTTAATTCCCCAAAATAACATGATTGATTCCACACAACGCTCTTTGCCAAGTACAAATCTCTACTTTCATTAATTTTGGGGCGTCTTATTCAATTTTATAGCATTTGAAACCAAATTGAAGTGTTTTTGAAATAGTATTGAGAGTAAAAGTTGACATATTCCAGTCTGTGATTATCATCAACATCCATTCCTTTAATTTTAGTCTCAATAATTCCTAATTTCTGCTTTTCTAACTCAAACATTAGGTATAATTTCCTATAAATGAGGTTTATTATTATATTTACTTAGTGTAACATAGTGTTGAAAATATCAAAAAAAGTGACAAACATTAAAAAAAAGGGACAAAAATGTAAGAAAAAAGTTAAAAGCAGTGTCAATAAAAGTGTTGATCTTGAATTTTGACAGGAAGACACCACAGGGGGTTAAATAAATTCAAGATATAACCCTAACCAAGGCATTATTATTTGGCATAATTTTGTATCATTTTATTAAGAGTTTGGATCTATAGTATCCTACAAGCCACATGGTAATAAATAACTAGTCTCTTTATGTACTCAAGCCTTGTACATTTTAACCTTTGAAAAATACATTATTTTGAGACACTGTTTGGCATTCATAAGCCAGAAACACTCTTCATGTATTATTTTTAATAATATTTGTAGCCTATTTTGGACATTTTTCTGCAGCATCCTGGAAACTTGACAGACTCCAACTACACCATGGATGCACAAAGTTGTTGGTTTGAATCCAACACGTGGCCTTTATGATAAGACTCTTCCATCTTTTCTGTCCCTCTCCAATGAGAGTCACCAAGCAATGCAAGATATGAAAATCATTCCTTTGGAAACGGTGGTGGACTGGTGCAGATGTTTCAAGAGTCGCTCTGAAGCTCAGAGTCTGTGTAATCACCAAAGCGTATCCCAGCAGCGGCAGCACTGATCTGAGACCTCTAATTAGCTCCCTGCGCTCTCAAACTCATAATGACCCTCATTTGTCAGGGAATGTGCAGCTCGGGAGCGATACACAGCGAGTGTGAGTTAAGGTAAAGCAGAAGGAAGAGAACTGCGACTCCCAGGGGGCACAGTGAATTTTTTAATCTTGGGCTGTCAATCGATTCAAATTGGTCCAAAGTAAACTTTACATATAATAATTGTTTTGTCTCTTCATAATGTACTTTAACCCGCGTGTTGTCTTCCCGTCAAAAATAAAAGTCAACACTTTAGTTGACGCTTTTTAATCAATGTTTTGAACTTTTTCTTACGTTTTTGTCCCTTTTTCAACACTTTTTAAAAAAAATTGTTTTATTACTTCTGTAAATGCATGGAGGAAATCTGTTTTTGCAAGATGTAAGCATTAATACCTGATTACCAAGCCTCACTGAAATGAGTCGGCAGGTATTTATGATTTGATGATATGATATACTGTATATATGATATATCTTTTAATAAATAATATATGTACTATGCCTTTTTATACAAGACATAGGCCTAGGGAAATGGCATGACTTAACCCTCGTGTTGTCCTCCCGTCAAAATCGTTTTTGTTTTTGTTCTTTTTTTCAACCCTTTTGACGCTTTTTCTCAATGTTTGTCACTTTTTTTGACAATACCGGCGTCTTTTCAACAGAAAGATTTGTTGCTAGTTGCTTTTGTGAAAAAAAGTCACTATTCAGCAATTACAGCTCCCTTGAGACTTTGGCAGCTTGGCCTCAAATATCGTTGTTGGAGGCAACAATAATAGTTTTATATTTGTTAAAATGGCAACGGTGTTCAAATTTCACACTCCAGAAGGTTATATTACTTCAGAAAAAGCTGCGAAATGTATAGTCAGACAGAGTCGGGTGGAGCTGTTCTCACTGCTTTATAATTACTGTAGTCATGGTTTAGACCTAATTGTTGTGAGTTTGGGTCAGATTAGACATATTATCAACAGTGAGAGGCATCACAAATGTTCAGCTGCTATGTGAAGTTGAGTTTGTTGAGTTGATATTTCTGCTCATACCTCTGCAGCCGTCTGTCCATAAACCATCTGTACAGAGCCGGCAGGTAATTACCTGCAGACCATTTATTGCTTTTGAACATTTGTGCACATCTGTTACTGTAAGTTATTTTTTATCATAGCTTTGCACAGTCTTGCAGCTTTTTTAGAGTGCAATTGAAGCAATTGTTTTAAGTGATTTTCCTGAAGTAAGCTTCTATTATAACAGTTGTGTTAATGTATGTGCTCGAAAAAAGTAATTCACATAATTGTTTTAATAATTGTGTTTTTTTTTCCTTATTGTGGAGAAGTGATTGAAGGTATATTTCATGTGATCATGGGGTATGCAGAAGACTGGATTACCCACCTCACACTGCCCAGGAGCCTTAGACCCCCAAGGGCCCCAAAAGCCTCTTATTGTCTATGCCTATTGTTTATGTGGTATAATTAATTGCACATTTTCTAAGGAGGTTGAACAACTTGAATACATTATCAACTAAGGATGGCCTTGGAGCTGTAGCTCATTTTGAGGTATTTTTAGGTGGGTCCTATGCTCACGTGGCGTATATTCCTAATTAATTGGTAATTACCTTAATTACAACTGTTGGGGGCTGTTAGTGCAATTTAACCCTGGGGTCCTCTAACGGACTAATCTGGCCCTGATATGGGCTTGGCCCTCATGGCCTTCTTATAGAAGCTGTAAGAAGTGTTGCCCTGGTAACAGCAGTATCTGTATGTATTGCACATATTTTAGTCATGGGTTGGGGTCTTGTTGGGATTATTTTTCCCTTTTTTTTTTTGCCTCCTCGTGTTTGTTTCTTTGTTTTCTCCCTGGTCTTGTGTTGTTGATCCTGTCTTGTGTTCCCCGGTACGTGTCTGTTTGTTCTGCTTCCTGTTTTATGTTGATAGTCTGGTTTCCTGTTCTGTCTCACCTTACCAAGCTTTACTTTTGTCGGTCTGATTGTCCCGCCCTAATGTGTTTCACCTGACGTATCACCTGTTTCCTGTTACCTCGTTACCTCTGTGTTCCCTTTGTCTAGTGTCAGGTCCTTTTGTCCCATCGATGTGTCCAGTCTTCCTGTTGCTGGAGTGTTCCTGTTCCAGATAACCCCCGTGAGTCTTTCCCCGTACTCTTTACCTGTTTTTGTATTTCTTTATCCCCGGGCCGGTTTTGGACTCTTGTTGCTGTGGACTTTTGGATTTCTTGTGTTCCCCGGATTTGGCCAGTTCCCGTTGCTGCCTGTGATTTTTCTTTGGACTGTGAATAAACCATACTTACTCTGCCTCCACCTGCTAACCTGTGTTTTGGTCCTCATTCCCCCGCTACCCATAACATATTTTGGTATTAATGAGACAATCCATTGTGTTATTGAACCATGCATTGTTTTTTTAAAGATTATTTTTGGGGTTTTTCCCTTTTATTTTACTGACAGTGGATAGACGTGAAAGGGGGAGAGAGATGGGGGGGGGGTGACAGCAAAGGGCCGCAGGTCGGACCCGAACCAGGGCCGCTGCAGGACTCAGCCTACATGGGGCGAACGCTCTTACTGGGGGCTAGAGGCTGCCCCACCATGTATTGTTTTAATTTTTCTACTAATAGAAAGATTGACTGATACTTTAACTTGTACACATTTAGCCTGAGCAGCTCCAGTGGAGCTTTAACCTCTAACCCTGGCAGGAGTTGTTAAGATCTTTCTTTTTTCTTATTTTTATGCCAATGTTGCATGCTTTTAATTCTACAATTACGGTAAAAAATTTGACAGCGGCTCTGCTCCGTTTTTCTAAATCGTGTCGCAGTCGGAGCAGTGACATATAATTAGCTCCCTTTAGTCTCAAACTCATAAGGGGCATCATTTATCAAAAAAGATATTCAGAGAAATCTGTGTATTTTTATTATACACTGTGAAACCAAAAATGAAACCTTCCAGCTTTGAATTAAACAGCGCTGAGCTGTTAAAACCCATCTGGGGGGGCCTTTTTAGTCTCCGTTGTTGAAATGTTTGACAAATGTGGGTGTACAGATGTTACAAGTAGCTGCTATCCAATGAGAGGCTTCCTGGTAGGGCATTTTGGAAATTGAGGCTTCAAAAATAGTTTTGTTTTTGAAATATCAGGTTGATTCAAATAGTATCTGAACTCATGGGTTAAAACTCAGATGATTTGAAAGAAAAAAGATTAAATGTTCATGATAAGATCAGGCAGGCATTTTCAGAGTTTGAAAGTTTCTGTAATGCAGCCTCTTGTCTACATTTCAGGGCCCATCGGGGCTCTTCATGCAGCCTCACCTATTTGCCAAATCCTGGTTATCTCCACACCAAACAGGCCAATGGGGCTGGGTCTGCTGCTGAAGTGGTTTGTAAGAGCAGCGATAACTTCAGATTAACAAACCGGGCTTTATATCTTGTTCCACAGACATTTTGGATTGACCCCAGCTCAGATAAGCCTCGTTCCGCCTGGTGTGGAAACACGGCGGCTGATTGGTTTATTGAGGGCAGTGAAGCGCAGAGCTGCAATTCACCAAAGAGTTTTATTGCCTATTCTGCTCAGAGTTTATAGGATCTTTTCAATTAGCACGGTCACTGCTGAACAGACCAGCTCTGCGTCTTGTCAGCTTTATGCATCAATGCCTCGTTACAATCAGACAAATGCACTTTAAAGTTTCTGATGCTAAAATCAAAGGCAGCCAGTGAGCATAGGGCGGCTGGTCTGGGACCAGCTGAGGAAGAGGAGAAACTACTTAGAGATAAACGTCTCTCCTTTAACAACTGATGATGATGATGAACTTTAAGGGAGAAGTGACATTACCTAACAAATTCTGTGAAAAGACCTAACAAGAATGAAGTGATCCAACTAACAAGGATAGTGCACATAAGGTGACGACTATGAGGGGCCATCTGGGACATCATTCACATAATTACCTCACACACATACAAGTGAAATACTCTCATACATACTACTGAACTGCTTTCATATTCACAACTGACAAATGATCGCGAATACTTTCAAATACTCTCAGTATAGAATACAAGCGTGTAATTTTGCATTAGTGTATATGAAAGCATTTCAATAGTGTGTGTGTGAGAGCATTTCACTTATGCATGTGAGGTAATTTTGAAAAATGTCCCTGATGGCCCCTGATTGGTCAGAACCCAACATGATGTGAAACAAGTTACCAATGGTGAGAGGTAGTCTAAAACTTAACTTAATTCACATTTCTGTTCGGCCCCTTAGCTCGTAACATCTCTATGCTTTGTCCAGTGGTTGATTCAGGAGCACACAGTTCACAGGGAAGCCTTAAGCATGTGAAGGACTTAACAAATATACTGCATTTAAATGCAACTTTCCTAACTCCCACACTACGTAGTAAGCACTAAAAGAAGCTACTGTTTTACAGTTGTTATGGTCTTATGCAATAGTCAGCTTGCACTCATGTATTCTTTTTTGTATAATAAGTGTTAAACGTCCAGTGCTGCTTCTTCTCATCACCACAAAATCGGACTAAACTCAGTACACGTAACAAGTTAGCTGTCTTGGGATTCAAATCTTTGCTTCTGTTCGTCCCCAGTCTTTCTTCTAGCTGTATTTACTTTAATTTGTGGTAGTTTCCATCATTTTCTTCCTAGATCTATATAGCTTGGGACTTTTTGGTGTCTTGCCATTTTCCCCGTTGGGCGTAGACGGTGACAGGTTAACCTGCACTTGACCCAAATGTGCACAGTTTGACTGACATCAAACACAGCCCTGTGATGACAGCGTCCCCGAGGGCCGAGTGTAGCCAATAGTTCGAGAGAGACACGACCAAAGGACAAAACAAAGACATTGATATTTACAAGTATGCTGAGTGTACGCATAGAGAAGGGGGCAAGTGTGTGTCAACCCTTCTGTTGTCCTTGGCTCAAATCTGACCCCTTTAAAAAATGTCTATATCTCAAATATGAGTTTCTTTTTCACCAAATTACCACAAAAAAATGGATTGGATTCCTTCCAACACTCAAATACAACTGATCACTTTCATTCCTCTGATATTAGCTATTAGTCAAAATAATTCATAATTTCTGCTTTTTTTACTCAAATATTAGGTATAATTCTATGTAAATGAGGATTATTGACCATGAATTCCAATAACTACTGTAAAACTAATGGTAGAAAGGTGGTGTTAGTGAAAACTAAAAATTCTGAAAAAAGGGACGAAAATGTCAAATTTTTGTCCTTTTTTGACCCGGGAGGACAACACAACGGTTAAAAGCTTATTTGAACATTTGTCTGAATGTGAAGCAGGACAAAACCTCAGCAAAGATTGTCTCTTGATATATAGAGTATAACCAAATAATGTCACTGTAAGCTACTTTCATAAAGACTGCTGAGTGCTTTGTCTCACAATCTCTCATCGCTTAAAGGAAGGTCATGATTTTTGAGTCAATGCACAGAACATTTATTGTCTGGAGGGAGATTCATCTTGCAAGAGCAGCACAGAAAGCAGTGGAGAGGATGCATAACATGCACAGGTACCAGTCAGAAACGGACACTCAGCACGAGGAGCATATAAAACCACCTTTCAACAACAGTCTTGTCATGTGTCATGGAGTGCTGCTGCAGAGATATCGTCATGTAACTGAGAGAGATTTTTAATGACAGGAACAAAAAACTGATTGTGTGCAGAATTGTCCATCTGTCCTGGAAACATCGCGCTTGGGTCATGGTGTTAAACGCGCTGTTAATAATGATGGCTCGCAATTAATTGGCTGATGATGAGTTACTTATGATGTAATCTCTCTCACTCTCTCCTGCACTCAGCCAGCCCCCCCTACTCTCTCTCTCTCTCTCTCTCTCTCTCTCTTATCCCCACCTCTTTCTCTGTCTTTCTCTCCTATCCTAACCCAACATGGCCGCTAAGTCGGATGGAGCAGCGGTGTCTGTGGAAGATGACAACACGCCCAGGAGCCTCTCGGAGCCGGGGATCCCCGCCACCCGGCCCCGCTGCAGCGCCACCGGCGGCGGGAAACCCTACACCCCGCTGGACTGCTGCTGGGTGCTCTGCGCCCTGCTCGTCTTTTTCTCTGACGGCGCGACCGACCTGTGGCTGGCCGCCGACTACTACCTGAGGGGCGACTACTGGTGGTTCGGCTTGACGCTCGTCTTCGTCGTGGTGCCCTCCGCGGTCGTCCAGGTATTGAGTTTCAGGTGGTTCGTGTATGACTACTCGGAGCTGAGCTGCGGGGACGGAGCAGCGAGCGGCAGCGGCGCGGTGGCGGCAGGCGATGCATGCGGAGCAACCACGGCGAGCGACAACACTTTGAGCACCAAGGACAGCGAGCAACGCGGTGGCTGCGCGGCGGTGGGGAACGCCGCGAATGCTACCCCGGTTTACACCTCCTCTGGCCCGCCTGCGACGGCTGGGAGAGTAGCGGCCCCCCGGAGGTGCTGCACCGTCTGCATGTGGGTCTTTCAAACCGTGCTTCACGTTCTACAGCTGGGGCAAGTGTGGAGGTAAGACCGCTTGTGTGTGTGTGTGTGTGTGTGTGTGTGTGTGTGTGTGTGTGTGTGTGTGTGTGTGTGTGTGTGTGTGTGTGTGTGCGCTTGTGTGCATACATGCTGCTGTGTGTTAATGTGTGCACATTTGAGCTTTCCCTGTGTGTGTGTGTGTGTGTGTGTGTGTGTGTGTGTGTGTGTGTGTGTGTGTGTGTGTGTGTTTTCGCTCGCTACGTCTACGTGCGTCCATGCCCGGTCATGTGCACGTGTGTGTGTGACCATCCCCGAAACATTACCTGCCCTTCTCGTCCACACTGGTGACAGAAATGTGCAGAAGTCGAGCAGGAAACAGGAGGATTCAAACAGGAGGATTCTTTTTCAAAGCTGAATTTGTAGCTCAGACTTTCACACAACGGTAGTAGTACAAATATGAATTTCTCTACCTCCTTTTTTGTGATTAAAGATGTCAAGGTACCTTTTCAAAAAGCATTGTGCTTCTTCCTACTCCTTTTCGGACAACAGTATTCATTTTTTTCTTGCTTTTTCAAGTGTTTATCAAAGCTCTCCTCCTCTCCACGGCTACTTATCATGTTAGTGATCTTGAAACTGAATCTTTTCTTCCTCCACACTCAGTGAGATGGAATATATGTAAATGAGAGGATGCCAGGGCAAAATCTTTAAAGCAGTATTCCACCCTCCAACACATCCAAACTGATGTCCTGCCCTGTGCTCTCCCCATCAGATATGTGCTTTGCTTTGATTCAGATTCCTCCGGAACCACGTTCACTTGATGTGAGACAACGTGTTGACTATTTCAAACATTGGGGAAACATAATTAACATCAGGATACTGTACTTCACGTTCACACATCATCAAGTTGTCAGTTCAAAACACTGTTTTCATTTCAATGAGATTCACAAGGAAATAGCTTTAATGAGCAACACAATGAAAGAAATAGGAATTACAAAGGATGTACAAATCATGTTTGCGTAATGTAGGGCTGCGTGGTTATGGACACAATCTTAATCACGATTATTTCGGTCAATATTGAAATCCTAATCATTTAATTACTTATTGATTTTTGGAAAGATGTTGCATTTATTCAACTTAAAAAAACAGTGAAAACACCTGGAAATGTGTACATTCCCTACATACTATTCCTGTTTAAATTTTTGAATAACTCTTCAGAATACAAGACAAAATAAGAGTTTTCTTGCAAAACATATTGTACAAAAGAGCCGTTTACCTGGATTACATTGTTTTTGTGATTGCTAAGAGCCAAAATAGTGATTAAAAAAACTCCAATAATTGCCCGCCCCACTGTAGTGTCATATAAGTGCAGTTCTATTATAGCTTGAATGACTAGTACACATATTTAAATATTTACTGAATCTTTACACCAACTCTGATTAATACATGCACAGTATACTAATTATAGAGAGCTTATATTGGAAACAAAATATACTTCTACAATGTTACAAGCTTCTAGTTTTGGAAAGCAACCAAGTACATTTAATCAAGTACTGAGGTACTTGGACTTGAGTATTTTGTTTTTCTGCTGCTCTGTCTTTCTTCTCCGCTTCATCTCAGAGGAAAATATAAATATCTGGGTTTAGAAAAAGAAGAACAGAACTTTAATATATTTTGATGTTCCTCTGTTCTGTTGTCAAGGTCAAAGTTTATTCATAAAGCATATTTACAGTCACTACTGCCCCAAAGTGCTGTACGAATATAGATAACAACATAAGATAAAAGCATGATAAATAACTGAAAATGCCAAAAACAATAAAAAAGTTGTGACAATAAAACTAATTATTATCATATTATTTTAGTGAGAACTCATAAATAACTACAAATAACTAATGTTAGGGGAATCTGTATGTTTTGTAACTCATTTCTGGATATCTTTTTTAAATATATATCGGTCGGGCTCTAATGTCCACAACTGCAGCTGACCTTTGACCTCTCTGTGATGGTAGAGAAAGAAGATAAGAGAACACTTTTTTTAAAGGGATGTTACATCAACTCTACAGAAATGGAGCATGTGGGAATTGACACGAGTATAATTGCATGCAGACTCAGTAATGAACTGCATTAATGAACAGCAATAAGATGCTGAGAGCTGGAGAATGAGAATGAGTTGGTTGTGATAGTTGCTGCCGGGAGAGTGGGACGGTGTTCAGTGTGACTGGGGTTTGAGTCTGACTCCAGCTTTAAACGTGGTGAGCTGAGCTTTTATTTAGCATCTGTGGAGAGTTTTACCTGCAGCTGCACATCCTCGTTGCAGTTTTTCTCTCTCTCTCCATCTGATCTTCTCATCAATGTGAAATGCAAAATGTCTTGTTTTCTCATTTCACAACTGGACTCCAGGATTTTTTTCAACAAAGTCAAAACTTACAGTATGAAACATGACATGTGGAATGCATTTTATTTCTCACAGGATGCATGTGTTAGCTCAGGTCAGTCACCTGAGAGCAGTATCAGCAATGAACATCAATCAAAATGGGAAAATATGTTGGGACATATATATTTTTGTCATATTGCCCAGACCTAGCTCACAGTCGCCAGTCCAGTTTATCACAAAGGTGTTGGATAGGTCCAACACCTTAGGTCCGCGCTCTGGACAGGTCATTACTTAATGGACCTTGCTGTGTGCACCTGGACCGGATACTCATGTTGAAACTAGTCTATATCGATGTGATCAATACTGCAGGGTAAATCCAGACAGCTAGCTAGACTATCTGTCCAATCTGAGGACTATGGTTACCTGGTCCTCAGATCTCTGCAGGGTAAATCCAGACAGCTAGCTAGACTATCTGTCCAATCTGAGGACTATGGTTACCTGGTCCTCAGATCTCTGCAGGGTAAATCCAGACAGCTAGCTAGACTATCTGTCCAATCTGAGGACTATGGTTACAGATCTATCTATCTAGTTGTTTTTTTCCTTAGTTTCTGCAGTGTAAATGTGATTTAAGTAGTATTAGATGCTCCTTTATTCTCTATTTAACCTGCATTCATCCAGAGAAGATGTGTTTCTGTCCTGCTGGCTAAACATATTTTAATACTCAGCATGTTTATAGTGAAAAAAAACCTGACCTTGTGGACTTCACATTAATCTTGGAGAATTTTGCCACAGAGTGGGATTTAAATTGTAATAAACACCAAAGCACACTGAAGTGAAATCGGTTTCCTTGAGAGGTTTCAGTAAACAAGCCCTGAGCCTTTGTTTTATCGTATTGAAATCACTGGATTAAGGAAAAATACCTCATTTTACGGACCATTATCTTGGGTTCTGAGGTTTGCATCTTTGAGTCACTCAATAAAGAATAATCCATGGAAACATGGCAGCTAGTGATGATTACACCTTTTTATCTAAATATTACACTAATTAAACTTCCTATCCAGATATTTCCAGCAGTGCGAGAGCAGAGGATTATTCAGTAATTAAAAACGTTTTTGTGTCCATCAATCAGTGGTGGAGGGAAAAGTCCATCTCAAAAGGGATGCACGTGGCCACAGCCGTGGGAGCAAGACAGAGCCCATAATGCATTGCAGCGTGAAGACAGGTTGAGACTTGAATCAAGGTCGACTCACCTTTTCTCGGCCGGAGCCTCTCGCTCTGCTGTTGATATCGTTTCCTCCATCTCCATTTAAAATCCTGAGGGTTGTTGAAAGGCATTATGGGAATTGTTGCAAATCTCTGACAGAAGCAGAAACAGATTTGAGAGAATGTGGGTGACAATTTGGCACCTAATCACAAGTCATCTTCATTTTTCTGAGTGTCATAGAGTGTAAAAGCATTAACTTATGTTTCATTTTAAGTGATTCTGAGTACACGGTGGGCCTAGGAGAACAGGAGGGTTAAATACAACAAAATGCTTTTAGATTTAAAACAAATGGAGAAAAAAAACATTTCAAACATTCTTTTATTGAGCAAATTAAACATTGAATTGAAAATAAAAGCCACTACAAACAAAAGAATAGCAGTTAGATTTTAAAGTGCAGTTTTCTATTAATATTTTTTTTCAACAAACACAAAAAAATCTCTGAGTGTCTTTCGCCATATGTTGCCTGTCAAGATATGAATATTGCACCAGCCAAAAAAACCACAAAAAATGAATCTTATGAATTTTTTTGTGGAAAATAATGAATTTTCTGTATACGAATATTTTGGGGGAATTCTCTCTCTTTTTACACTCTGGGGTAAGTCAGTGATTAGCAACAACTTTGATGCAATATGTATTTTGATTTGTTTAACAGCCTCTTGTTACCTTAAAGGACACAAATATATATTAATAATATTTTCCACTTTCACTGAGTTAAATCTTATAACTCATATCTGTCCTGATCATAATTTCCAAAAACTAATTCATCTGCAGAACGTTAACCCTTTAAAATGTATTTTGAAGGATGTAGTTTGTGGTGTTGATCTTTATTGCATTATACTGTACCGAGAGGTGGCCTTCCCACCATCTCCATATGAGATATGGAATTCAGATATTCCAATTATTCAGTTTTTAAAGGTCTTTAAAGACAGACAGACAGACAGGACAGACAGACCCAGACAGACAGAAGGACAGACAGACAAAGAGACAGACCGATACAAAGCCTTGTAGGAAGACAGAACCCAGACAGAAATCCTGGGGAGACAGAGCCCACAGACACACACACACAGACAGACACACAGACACACAGACACACAGACAGACACACAGACACACAGACAGACAGACACACAGACACACAGACAGACACACAGACAGACAGACAGACCGCAAGCCTGGTATGGAGATAGAGCCCAGACAGACAGGGGGACAGACAGACAGGGGGACAGACAGACAGGGGGACAGACTAACAAAGCATCAGCCTGCAGCCTGAAGCTCAATGCTCGGCCAGCGTTGCAGTTTTTAGGACAATTTGATTGGTTCCTGTCTGTGCTAGACCCGATCAATCAATCCCATACGTTACTGAATCGGTTCCAAACGGTCACTCAGCTCAGGGGACTGACCGTTAACCATGTCCGTCCAACTGCGGCTAATAATCAGCCCGAGTGGCTAGCTGGCAGCCTGCATGTCAATACGCTGAATCATTCGTGTGTGTGTGTGTGTGTGTGTGTGTGTGTTCCCAATCTCTCTTCAAAGTTCTTTTAACTTTCCCTTAAGGTCTCATGCCGGGTTAGAGTTTTTCACATTCATATAATGTTTATTCATAAATAAAGTGACTCTCGGTGATTATTGCTCTTACTTTTCATTTTAATTTCGGGGCCTGTCACTCAGAGACTCTTTAAACGCTCGTTGCCCCAGGAAACAGGCGATGGGCAGCCGCGTGAGAAGAATCACAATAAAAAGAAAAAATGTTAGCAGGTCCTCCTGTCACGTCTTTGACCTTATATAATAAGGATATAATATCATAACTTTGGCCTTTTGACAGACCCCCAGAGTCCTTGCTTTCTTTCACAAAGATGAGATGAAATGTTGTAGGGGTCCAAGCCCCACAGGCTGGAGGGTCTGTCTTTTCCACTGTCCTTGTTCTTATCCATTTTACTGTATCTACCAAAGAAAATCACCTACGGCTTCTTCACAATAAAAGCCTTAAGCTATAGTCACTTTGCCTATGGAAGACTTTTACTGTGACGCAGCAGCAGGATGTGTTTCAGACTGTAAGCCAATGGACGGACGGACTGACTGACTGACTGACTGACTGACTGACTGACTGACTGACTGACTTACTTAAGTACTTTATACTTTTTCCCAACTGTATTTATCTAGATATTTATATTGTTCAGTTTTTTTAGACGTTAGATATTTATATTTCACTCCACATGCTCTGCACACCCATATAAGCATTTATTTATTTTTATTCATATAACTAATAACTCGACTTTTTCACGGTGTTTTTAATTGTTTCTGTGCTGTATTCGTTTAAGTTGTCAACTTTGCACGTCATTTCGTACTACAGTGTACTGTGTTATGACAATAAAGAAATCTTGACTGTTGAATGCTGAATCTGACTGAGGCTAACTGGCACTTGTTAGCTGAAAGCTGATTGGCTGGCCTTTGTTATTGGCTGTGATGCCTTAAAGTACAAGTTTTTTGTTGTTTGGGTTGTAACTTTTCTCCCTCGTGGTTCACAGCAGCATGTGAAGGAACACGTTGAATTTCAAAAAGTGTCTCTTTAAGAATTTAAAATCCTGGCACTGGAAAAATTCACATAGGTTTATGTAAAATCCAATGGAAGTATTGATTATGAATCAAACTCTGCCTGAAGGGAAGTTTTGATGATCCGCAGCTTTCTGGCTGCCTGTCTCTCTGTCTGCATGTCTCTCTGTCTGCATGTCTCTCTGTCTGCATGTCTCTCTGTCTGCATGTCTCTCTGTCTGCATGTCTCTCTGTCTGCATGTCTCTCTGTCTGCATGTCTCTCTGTCTGCATGTCTCTCTGTCTGCCTGTCTCTCTGTCTGCCTGTCTCACAAGCTGCCTGTTGTCTTCTCTGACTGATGTTCTGTCTCTCTGTATGCTCTCCTGTCTGTCGGCCCATCACACTGAGCTGAATTATTCACTACAGGCCTTGAGGGAGCTGTCAATCACATTTTGTGTGTGTGTGTGTGTGTGTGTGTGTGTGTGTGTGTGTGTGTGTGTGTGTGTGGGATATAGCATTTCAAGCTAGCTTCCCCTGTCATCCAATCTGTCTCTGTCACTTGCGCTCTCTCTCTCTCTCTCTCTCTCTCTCTCTCTCTCTCTCTGTGTTTACAGTCTCTGTCTTTCTGCTTTTGCTTTCAGTTGTTCACTTGAAGTGGAGGTGGGATGCGTTGGAGGGGTGGAAAGATGTCGCTTTTAAAAGTTTGAAAAGTCTGACACGAGCTTCTCATCAACCCCTTCACCATGCTGTGTGTGTTTGTGTGTGAGTGTGTGCGTGAACGCTTGTGTGCATATGTGCTGCTGTGTGTTAATATGTGCACGGTGCACATTTGAGCATTCCGACAGGATAGTGCTGGAGATGATGGAGGTGTGTGTGTGTGTGTGTGTGTGTGTGTGTGTGTGTGTGTGTGTGTGTGTGTGTGTATGTAGGACAGTTCATGTGTGTGCTGCGGTGATGCATGACATGTGCCCTGCAGGTGGACACACACACACACACACACACACATTAAAGTATGACACTATGCATAGATAATGAATTCACACAAAATGAAAGCATGCACGCATTATTGTATTCAAATATTTGTTATTGTATTTTATCTTATTATTATTTCATATATGTTGTATGTATGTATTGTATCCTAGTATTTTATATATATTTATATTCTGTGCTGTGTGACTAAATTTTGCTGCTGTAACACTGTTTCTCATTTTATTGGGGATAATTATCTAGCTCTCCATCTCTCTCTCTCTCTCTCTCTCTCTCTCTCTCTCTCTCCACACACCAAAGCTCATATCGTTTTGGTTCCTCGGCCAGCGAACATCTCATCAGTTCCCAAACCTGCAGCCGCTACATTGACAGATTGTGAGTTTCCAGCATCCGCATTAAATTAAATATAGATACCAAAACGCAGCCTACACACTCATTAATTCATTGTGAAATAATTGGCAATTTTTGATCATGTTAATTAGAATTTCATGATATATCATCAGTTTTTTGTTTTGTAATTGTGTAATGAAACCGCAGGCACCGCTGCTGAGAACAAACAGCAGTGGTGTAATACTGTGGAAACTAAAGACGTCAGCTGATAACTCATTAACGCTGAGCAGGAGCAGGCACAGTTTTAAATTTAGATTGGCCACCAGTTAAGTCTGTAAAGCAATCAAAGGCACAACTGTGTGCAAATCCAACGGAAAAGCCCGACTGATGCCTGATTGTGCGCCTATGTGTGTTTATAGCAATCCTGTCATCACAAAACCTTTTCACGTCTCTAACTGTATGCTAAACACTGTACTTTTAGGCATTTTCCTGACATTCTTTCTCCTTTCCCCACATCTGGATGGATAGATGGATGATGACACACATGGTACATACATACAACACAAATCCAATCCACATAATTTGAAGTGGAACCGCACAGTGTTCAGTGTATCAGCACCCTCAGCCTCCTGAACAGTGAAGCACCTTGCTGCTCGCTCTGAGCCTCATGCAGCGCCGCCGTAATGACCCAGTTTCTCCTTAGGGATCGAGAAAGTTCATCTCGTTTTACAGCCCTTTGCTCTAAATTAACTGCTCAGTCAGAATATCTCCATTCCCCCGTTTGAATTTGATTATTATCAGCTGATGGATGGGGAACTGTATATTAACATTTTGAATGGCGGGTTTTATGTAGAGCTGGGCAATGTGGAAAAAGTCAAATATTACAATATTTTGATTATTGGTGCAACAGTCTGGTAAGAAAATGACATTACTTGACTGTAATGTAGTCTTTAAAACCAGGAAAATGCATATTACGATTGGCAGAATTTCAGACAATATCTAGCCTCATACATCAATGTTGATATAGTATCCATATATATTGCCCAGCCCTAGTTTTGTTTTTTTAGGTAGTTAAAGTCAGACGGAGGGACTTTACCAGAGGGCTCTTACATGCTTCTTTCATCAGTCTATATGCTTTTGCATGTGCAGCTGCAGACCTTAATTACAGTCCATATGCGGCGTGAATCCTGGCAGATGATTGGCTCCTGGTCTGTGTGATATTTAATGATTCTGGACCTTGTGATTTGTGTCCAATCTCAACATTCAGTGGCAAAGACAGTAGAGTGTCCTCTATGTAGCGAGATGGAAAATACATAGTGGTGGATGGGGGTTTGCGTCCTTTTTTTGTGGTTCTAAATGATCTTTTTCAAACCTTCACCATAGTTGCCATGTCCAAATATTGCAAAAAATAAATGATTTTAAATATTTCCAGACAGGCGTCCTCAGGCAGGTCTGCGTTGCTGGAGACGCTGCAGTTCACGTGCAGACCGTGGACTGCCCCCCCCACCACTAGCACCACGGCAGTCTTAAATTACAAATCAAGCACTTTATTTCAATGGCTACTTTTCAGGTTTATTGTTTTCTTAAATTATTTAAATTAGTATTTATTTGGGATTAATCACATTAATGTCATAGTTAACTCGCAATTAATCAAATTAAACTCACATTTTAATCTATTCTAAATGTCCCTTGATTTCTTTTGGTCTTTTTGACTTTTTTCTTTTGACCTGTTACTAGTTGTTGCAAATGCATTTGAAAAAACTACAGTGCAGCAGCAATATGTGGCATTAGTTGGCCATCCTGTGAAATAAATAAGCCAATAAAGCCAATCAGCACTCTTAATTCTTATTGGTCAGGCCATACTCCACTAGTCGTACCAGCTAAATGGCAGCGACATACATGTCATCAGTGAGTTACTGATGCATAAAGTTCAGTCGTGGCCTCGGAACATTTTCCATTTCTGTTTTTAGTTTCCAGACTTACCAATTTTATGTTAACCTTCATATTCTCCTCAGGCTTTCAGTAAGCACATTAACGGCAAGAAACTGGTGACGGAGGGATGGAGGGATGCAGATAGATATATTAGATAGATATAGATAGATGGTGTAATCTAGGACATAACATGGACTCGGGCCTGAATAGGGTTTGTTAGTTTATCTCTGTGTGCGCTTCAGTGATGCATGTTATTAGCGTGTACCCTGCAGGTGCATACATACACACACACACACACACACACACACACACACTTTGCAGATTTGTCTTTCTCTTTTGGTCTCTCTCTTGCTATCGTTCATACAAACCCATTCAGAAACGTTCTCCTCAATGTGTGAACTTTATGTTCCAAGCCCAGAGGAACAGTTGTACTGCTGTGAATTCTAGTTCTCTATGAGCTCTCTGAACTCACACACTCTCTGATCTGTCTGTGTGTGTGTGTGTGTGTGTGTGTGTGTGTGTGTGTGTGTGTGTGTGTGTGTGTGTGTGTGTGTGTGTGTGTGTGTGTGTGTGTGTGTGTGTGTGTGTGTGTGTGTGTGTGTGTGTGTGTGTGTGTGTGTGTGTGTGTGTGTGTGTGTGTGTGTGTGTGAAGAAGAACTCTTGTCATTTCTTAGTTAAAAGTACTGAAAACTACTCTAGTATCATAAGGAAATAAAGAAAAAAAGAAAAATCTTCCCATTGTAGAAGTGTAAAGGATCCAACCGTAGACCCTTATATTGTTGCCTAGTTTCATTAATAATTTAACATTGTATTACGCGCAATATGCAATTTGTGTGCAAAAAATCTTCATTTGTCAAAAAGAAACTGTCTGTAGATTAGTCCCTAAAAGCAACACCTTCCACATCACACAGTCAATTGATCCATTGTTAACATAAGAAATATTAATGAGTTTTCAAGCAATTTTGCTGCCAGACACAGATTAGAAAAAGCAGAATTCAGAGCCAAACATGTTGGAGAGACATTTGACTCCAGAAGAATAATATAGATAAAGAGTAGATATCCAGGTCCAACAGTTGATTTCATTGCTACTAATTCACTGTCCGGCATAGAAATCATCTCAACATCACAACGAGCCCACAGCAGCAGCTCAGAGACGCTTTGAACCGTTCCATTGCATGTTCTGGCTACTTGCATATCGCTTGTGTACAGCCAGGTCCACTGTGACATGACTTCTACCTGTGGAGCCCTGAATCATCTATTACCCAGCATACACTCCCACTCCCCAAATAAAAACCAGACGCAACACCACCAGCTAGACTCAGTCAATCAATCAATCAATCAATCTAAATGTATTTATATAGTTTTTACAGCAACCAGCAGGTGTCCAAAGTGCTTAACATCAGAAACCAAGAGTAAAAACACACATTCAATAGAAAGAGTGAAGATAGAAAACTGTGAAATCAGAAAAGTTACAAAGAAACAGAAGAATGAAAGGGTCCCACCTCTGCTACGTATTGAAAGTCTGACTCAACAGATTTTGAGGTTTTGAGTTTGGACCTAAAAAGAGCTACATCATCACGTCTCGGAAAAGCCTGACCCCCCCACTGTTTGAGCCTTGACCTTGGTACTTATAAAACCCGCTGATTTAAAAACAGCACTGACCGGTTGTGCTCCCGCAAAGTTAAAATTTCAGACAAATACTCTGGGGCGAGACCATTTAATGCCTTAAAAACAATAAAATCTTAAAATCTATTCTAAAATGCACCGGGGAGCCAATGTAGGGTGTAGAGAACGGGGGTGATAGCGAGCAGCAGCATTTTGTTGAAGACGTGATATGGGCGTCTGATCCAGACCAACATAGAGAGCGTTACAGTAGTATTACATGCGAGAGGAAAAAAGATCTGAGAAAATAAAAAGTTATCACACTGATAGCAAAAACATTTTATGAGATAAAAAAAGTTAAGAGAAAAATCTCTCAAAAATACTTTTTTAAACTCTCAAAAGAGACACTGACTGAGTTGGGAATGTGAATGGGTTAACTCACTTTAGTTAATGCTTTTTCATCAATGTTTTTAACTTTTTCTTATGTTTTTGTCCCTTTTTTTCAATGTTTGTCACTTTTTTGACATTTAACACTACGTAACACTAACTTATTTAACTTACTAACTTTACTTTTACAGTTATTTTTGGGATTTAGTGTCAATAAACCTCGTTTTTAGGAAATTATACCTAATGTTTGAGTTAGAAAAGCAGAAATTAGGAATTATTGAGAGTAAAATTAAAGGAATGGATGTTGATGGATAATCACAGACTGGAATATGTCAACTTTTACTCAATACTATGGAGTAATTATACTATACGAATAATAATTAAAAAGAACATTGATATATGGGTCAATTTGACCCGAGGACAACATGGGGGTTAAGTGTGCCATATCGCAAACACTTTGTTTTTGTCTGATTACGTGTTTATCATGTAATAGCCAGCACCTCCAACCCTGAAATACATACTGCTTATCAGACCTGTTTGAATGGACGTACAAATCCAAAATGTTGGCAGCGACTCAGAGACATAAAACAGGCTTCATCAATAATTGGATAAGCTGCTAAAGGCAGCACACTGTCAGGCTGTTCACAAGTACAGCTATTTCAGCCCACAGCCATTTGAACTGTGCGTGGTTGTGTTTGTGTTGGTGATTTACACCCAGGTCTGATCAGCACTCTCCCGTTTGTAGTGAGAAATGAAGCTCTGAAGGAACAGGCCTGATGAATCAATCAGCGAGCTGCCCACAAGTTGAGCTCCTCTCTGGACTCGACTCGCCGGACTTCACCCTGCTCTCCGTTTGTCTCCAGCGTGAGGAAAGTCTAGTTTTTAAAGAAAACACACATTTTATTCATTAAACCTAGAGCTGTAACATCTCCAAATTTTCCAAAACATCATTCAATTCAATTTTTTTTATATAGTGCCAAATCACAACAGTTATCTCCCAGTGCCTTTCATCAGGGTAATGAGACAATAAGGAACAGGTGACACTAGGCTGGGGAAACCACAGGTGAAACACATTTGTAGACCTACTCTATCAGTAAAGTGTCTTGAGATAACTCTTGTTATGATTTGATACTATAAATAAAATTGAATTTAATTATTGCATAATAACAACTGCCCATAATAAGAAAGAAATCACTTTTTCTGAGATTTGGGGTGTTATTTTGTGTCTCTGGTGCTTCCACACGCATGCACACTTGAAAAAAAAACATCCCTGCTGTTTTGAGTGAGATCCGGTTTCTGAGTGTCCTCTGTCTTCAGTCTCCGGGTGAGCTGTTCAACATCTGCACGGCTTTCTACGTAACATGCTAGCTCGTTCTCAATGGCAAAACACTGCTCCAACAGCCACTAGTGGCCCATAATCTCCAATAGAACTACTTCCTGTCCCTGTTGTGCAGGTATTCCACAAGTGGTCCTGGTCTAGAAGAAGTCTCCCAGCTGATCCTGCCTTGGACTGACCAAAGCTGGAGAAAGAGTTATCAGCTGATGGGATCTTACCGAGCTACTGAGCATGTGCAGCTCCCAACAAAGATAGTATAGAAGAGAGAGTCTCACTCTGGAGCTAAAACAGAGACCTAAACACACAGGGTGAAAACAGGATCTGCAGCAATGTGGAGAACAAAAAATATGGTGTTTTTAGAAAATGAGACCATGGAAACCTATTCTGGTACAACCTCAAAATACAATTATGAACCTGAAAATGAGCAGAATATGGGCCCTTTAATGATTGTGCCGCCTCAGTGAAGGTTTAGCCCTCAGCTTTCTAGTTTCTATTGTTTTGGCTGTTAAAAACCAAGTCCCGCCCTCCCCTTCTGTCAATCAAACCAGCTGCAGATTGCAAATCCTGACATGCGGACAATAACATCAAATCTGATTTCATTCTTTTTTGTTCTCTGCCTGTTTCTCTCTACAAGTCCATCTGTCTCTCACTCTTTCACCTCTTTCACCTCTTCCTCCTCTTCCTCCCTCTCCACTTTTCTTTCTTTGTTCCCTCATGTTTTGTACTCCGCTGGGTGAAAGAGAGAGTGAGCGCGGAGACATGTCTGCAATTGACAGACAAAATACTTCTGTCGAGGCGTCCTCGTACGTGTGATTTCAGTTGCCTTTCATTTAAAAGCGAGACAGAAGTAAAAAGTGTGTCGCTAATGAAGCTGCGTGTTAACGCTTTGAATATGAGGGCAAACAGAAACAACAAAATACTCATAATCAATTGTGGGAGACACCGGCGGAATGAAAAGAGCACAATATAGTACCAAAAAAGAAGAGAGAGAGAGAGCTGAAACTTTGATGTTTTCTTTAAATCCAAGAAAAATTATGTTTCTTTACTGAAAGAGAGAGAGAAGTGGATTGGATAAAAAGGGAACAAAGGGATTGGGAGAAAAGGCAAAGGAGTAATGACAGCAAGAAAAGAGGAGAACACCTCTCTAACTGAGAGCTTCCTGATGCATATTCATCTCTGTGTCTTTCTCTCTCTGGGATTGAAGCGAGGGTGAGTATGAGGCTAAAAAGAGGAGCCATTAAGGGACTATCAGGTAGGGAATAAAAAGACAAGATGGACATACAACTATGGCTAATGTACGCTGGCCAAGACTGGCAGCATACATTAGCCACAGGTACAATCACACATACACACAAAAAACAAAGTACATAGAAACATGAAACAACAACAACTGATGATGAACACATCAAGAAAAACATCAGCCAGATGAGTCTACCTCCATGTCAGCCTCGGTTCTTGACTGTCTTCATACTACTCGCTACTGTAGTCTCTCGTAACGTGCCCATATTATAAAAAGAATATCTGGGATTTGGGGTGTTATATTGTGTCTCTGATGCTTCCACACGCATACAAACTTAGAAAAGAAACCATCCCTGCTGTTTTGAGTGAGATCCGGTTTCTGAATGTCCTCTGTCTTCAGTCTCCGGGTGAGCTGTACATCTGAATATCTGCACGGCTTTCTACGTCACTAGCCGAGATGCTGTGGCTAACCGTAGCATGCTAGCTCGTTAATGGCAAAACACTGCTCCAACAGCCACTAGTGGACCATAATCTCCAAAAGAACTACTTCCTGTCCCTGTTGTGCAGGTATTCCACAAGTTGCCCTGGTCTAGAAGAAGTCTCCCAGCTGATCCTGCCTTGGACTGACCAAAGCTGGAGAAAGAGTTATCTAGCTGATGGGATCTTACCGAGCTACTGAGCATGTGCAGCTCCCAACAAAGATAGGATAGAATGGAGATGTGAGAAGAAAGATCCTGAGACCCATGTCCCTGTACTATTTAGACAGCAAAAAAACACAAAACAAGGTAATGAGAAGACAAAATAAGCATATATACTGTCTAGACCAGGAGTCTTCAACGCGTTTTAAGCCCAGGACCCCTTAACTGAAAGAAAAACGGAGCGGGGACCTCCGACTACGCAATCATTTTATGAAATTGTATAAAATGAAGATGTGTATTAAACTGGACCCACAATAACATATATGCAGAGGTGGGTAGTAACGAGTTACATTTACTCCGTTACATTTACTTGAGTAAGTTTTTGAAAAAATGATACTTCTAGGAGTAGTTTTAAATCACTATACTTTTACTTGTACTTGAGTAGATTTGTGACAAAGAAACTGTACTCTTACTCCGCTACATTAGGCTACAATGAGCTCGTTACTTTTCTTCTTTGGTGTTCGACGCGTCCATGTTCTTACCCCAGCGTACGTCTCATTTTAATGTTTTATTTTGACAGCGAGAGTCTTCCGCTGAAGGCTTTACCACGTAACTGTGTTCCACCAATCAAACGCCGTCGTGCAGTCACGTGACAATACTTGAGCTCAGCGGCGGGACAGGTTAGCTTTACACTTGTAGTAAAACAAAGATGTCAGAATCAATCGTCGCCAAGGCAACGCAGACAAGGAGGAACCCCCCCGGCCTCATAGTGAAAGCATGGTTACCTTTTAGGAAAAGTACAAAACAGCAGCTACGTTACGCGGCGCCTTCAGTGTCGACCAAAACAAACGGACATGTCAGCGTTCAACAACTCAACATCTAACTTGAGGAAACATGAAGCGGTAATTTTAGTTTTTGCTGTGGAGAGGTGAATGTTTGTCTTTTAGGTTACATACAGTATGTTTTGCACATGCAGTATCCATTCAATTTTGATGTGACAAGTCTCTCACTTAAGCTATTTTGTAACTAATAAATAAATTTTAATTTATTTTATTGATTGGATGAACTATAATTTGCCTAAAGATGATTATTTTGTATTTTTGTCTGTCTGATTGATGCTTGTGTTAAGAAATAAATCAGACGGTACTCAACAGTTACTCACTACTTGAGTAGTTTTTTCACCAAGTACATTTTTACTCTTACTCAAGTAATTATTTGGATGACTACTTTTACTTTTACTTGAGTCATATTATTCTGAAGTAACAGTACTTTTACTTGAGTACAATTTTTGGCTACTCTACCCACCTCTGCATATATGGTGGCCTAAATCCTTTATACATACCCTTTATTTGCACAGAATTCTATGCTATTAAATAATTGCTGGCATGATAATATAAATCATGTTTTAATGTTAAACATACATGTGAGCTTTCACCATTGCAGCCCCCCCTCCCTCTCAACACCGGGACTGTCCTGACCTGAGCACATTCAAACACTAATTTATAAAATATTATTATTAGATTATTATAGGTTGAACTGTGAAGTGTCTTTGAGAACCATGTAAAGCACTATATAAATACTGTTAAATATTATTATTGTTATGTGGCACAGTGAATCCTTTGGGAGTCTACCTTAGTGACTACCTTACCTATAGGCCTGAAAGCCTATCATCTATCTATTTTTTTCACAAGTAGGCTGATTTTTAATTTGCTAATAATATTGGATTCATGTTAAACATTTTTAAACAGTAATCCCCCATGGCTCCCGGACTCCCTGTTAAAGATCTATACGTTATATAGATGGAGATCAATAGCAATAACTGATGAAGATCAAAAGGAACCATAAAATGAGACACTGAAAGGGAATAGACAGAAAGTAAAACGAGACATCACATAAAAGCAAGTCTATAAAAATTAATTTTGAGAAGTGATTTAAAATACTTGATCATGCAAGAATTATGTCCTAATGCGTGTGACATGATGGATGTGGACATGTGCAGAGCTTTTGCATGGCTCTGCCTCCATGTGTTGTGCACGCCTATGGAACAAGCTTACCTTTGAACTTATATTAAATGCTGTATTTCCGCTACATAGACCTATCAGCTCACTATATAGGCTTAATAATATTAGTTATAGTAATAAGCACTTGTCTTAAATTGTCACCAGTAATTCTATTATTTAGGGAGACAGTCAAGCTTCTGCAGTCGTTGCACAGAACTAAAGATGAATGTGATGCAGGTTTGTGATTGTTGTCTGTCATGTGCTCAGGTCTAACTCAAGTCTCACACATGTCATGCAAAGATTATGTATTTCCCGCTCTTGTCTTCTTTTCTCTCCTCTCTTCTGCTCTGAGATGTTTTGCCCATTTCTTTTCCTTTTGTCATCGCTCTCCTTCCCCTCCCTCTCTCTACAGGGACCGAAAACAATGAGAAATAGCCCCGAGCGTCCTTGCTCTTCTCACCTTTCCTACTCCCTCCTGTTACATCAATATTTCATTTCTGCTATTTTTCTGTTGGCTTGATTTTTTTTGGTCTTCTTGTCTTGTCTCCTCTTGTTTTTTGTAACTTCTGTCTGCAGGGAGGTTTGCACAGAAACAAGGAAACGTGTTGAGGAGGGGGCTTGTGTGTGTGTGTGTTTGTGCATATGCGTGCGTGCGTGCGTGTCTGTGTGCGTGCGTGTCTGCGTGCGTGCGTTACATGCAGTGGTCAGTCCATTATGTACACACAGAAAAATGTTAATTATTTACACTACACCTGAATGCATAGATACCATGCAGTAATTGGGAACACACACAGGTTAATGCAAACCTGCTGACCTGTAACATGAGTATCATAAATACAGACTACAAACACACAGACACACACACACACACACACACACACACCCATAATCCCCTCAATCCAATTAGAAGACAAACAGAGAGGTGTGTGATGAATTAAAGGCTCATTTCATCATTCAAACAGCAAACAAACAAACCTGAAAACACGTCAAGAAATGAATCCAAAGAAAAATATGCCATCTCAAAGGGGGGGGGACAAAGAAAAGAATGAGAATGAAGATTAAAAATGACTATTAAAAAAAAATGAATATTATATCAACATCACATTGTATCCGGAAAGAATCTCTGCAAATTGGGTTTTATATCAAAATGCTGCAAACAATTACAGCTGAAAACGCAATCTGCAATAAAATGTGCAGCAGAGTTCAGAATGAAAACCAGATGTGCAGACAGGAAGAGACTGACTGGAAAGTCTGTTAAAGCTACATTGTGTAAGAATTTCTCCCATCTAGCGGTGAAATCGTATACGACAACCAACTGAATTTCACTTTCTGAAATTAGCGACGTCCCTCCCAGCGTAATAATAGTTTCATGCTATTTTGGTACCATTTCATGGCTGATAACATCAGGTTACTATAAATATACAAGCTAATATTACTAAAGTATCAGTGCTATCATTATTCTGTATACTGTACGAGATTCATAGTGTGAGGCAATATTTACAGCGTAGGAGAGAAGCAACAGAAGTTTGTGTGTTTAATATATTTCAATCAGGAAAGACTTTGTTGCAGATATGCAAAGATTTGTTGTACAAATGCATGATATGACATGTACAGTCTTTGGAGATTAGACGCCATCATTATGAAATGAGATATATATTTGTGTGTGTGTGTGTGTGTGTGTATATATATATCATAGCATAGTGGTAGTATCTGAGTCGGTAGGTAGCTGGGTTGGGAAACGGAGGGTCCCGTCTTCAAGTCCCCATATGGGCCAAAGTACGGAGTGTGGATTGGTAGCTGGAGAGATGCCGCTTCACCTCCTGGGCACTGCCCAGGCGCCCTTGAGCAAGGCACCGAACCACCTTCAACTACTCATGGTGCCTGTTCAGCAGTCACAGCCCCCCCACTCTGACATCTCTCCATTAGTGCATGTATAGGACCTGAGCATGTGTGTGTATTTCATGCACTATAAATCCACATACTGCTAATATTGCAGCTTTTCTGGAGCGTCAACATGCATCAGGATGGGGAAATAGAACAGCGACGGGTTTTTGACCCGGCTATGTGAGTCAATCCGTGATGGCAGTAGGGGAGGGTGTCCTGATGCACGTCGTACCCCAACAATGGGTCTGTCTTTTGGAAGAAATCTGTCAGTGTGTGCTGGTTATGCTGCTGAAAGGGACAAAATGGTGTACAAAATGGTGTCAGTAACCCCTTTTGGAAAAACATTGGCTGCACTGAACCAAGAGAGAGCATGGATTTGCATTTTCTTTTCTTTATCAAATTTAAACAGCATGTACCTTTTCATTTTCTGACATCCTTGGTGATAAAACATCATTACACGTTGTGTGTCATTTTCAAAGTGTCAGCAACTGGCCCCGACTGCATAACACCCACCACACCACGAGTTCTTCAAAGGTGAGCAGCTCAAAATGGGAGGCATTAAGCAAATGTTCTTTTCTTTCCTCGCTGCAGTAGCTGTTGGTAGGACAGAACTCTGCTGGGAGGCCACGCTGAAAGGGAAACAAAGGTCTCTACAATGCTCTCTTTTTTCGCTCTCTGTTCTCTTCATATATTGGCTCCTTACAATAAAACTGGTCCTGACAATGCAGCGAGAGAGAGTCCGGCCTGATTATGTCCTCCTGTGGGCAGAGCAATTAAGATAGGAAGCTAGGGATGGCGGTGAGGATGAGGATGAGGAGGTGAGCGAGACCGATGAGGGGAGAAAGAAAGACGGGGAGAAGGGGAAATGGGAAAACAATTAACATAGTGAATGAAGGATGGATGGGAGACGAGGCGAATGGATAGAAAAGGGAGTAATGGGACAAAAGGAAGAAAAGATGAGCAATGAGAGACGAAAAGAAAACAAGAGTAAGGACAGGAGGGTGAGAAAGGCGAGCAGATAGAGATGATTACAGAAACAATAAAATGGCCCAATTTCCCACAATCCCTTGCAGTTAGTGCCAATAGAGTGATACGAGACAGTAAGCCTCTCTTCTGTGGGTCACGATGTTCCCATTTCTTCTTTATCCTGTGTTCACTCAGAGATAACAGAGCAGCATGAGCCTGCAGCCTGCAACTGAGGGAAATAAGCAGCCCAAAGGTCAGGGTTACAGGTTCAAATCCTCCTCAGGGCACCACTGGGAAGGAATAACGCTGGGTTCCTGACCCTGGAGAACAACAATTAAAGCGATTTTTGGGCACTACAGCTTTGTGGAGATTCAAATAGCCTAAAACAGCCTAAATGTTTAAGTTAATAGGGATTCAATTCCTAATGAAGTGAGAAGTATGTGTGCTATGTACACTTTGCATTGTACATAGCTTCATAGCTACCATTGGACTTAACTTACCATTGGTTAACGGTTATTTATATGATTATTGGTTGTTTTATTTGTATTTATTAGATAGTTTCCTTTATGTTATTATTATTGTTGCAGTGTTGGGGAGGGCGGGATACAAGCATTCATTGCATAACTTATTATTTTAATGACAAATAAAGACCTTGAATCCTTGAATCCAGAAGCTAGATTTCTTAAAGACACAACCTTACAATGCTGTTCTCCTCTGGGAAGAACTGACAGCATTTAGAAAAAGTCCATTTCAAGACATTTTACTCATGAAAAGTGTGTAAGGAAAACAAGGATGCACTGTAGCACAACCTCAACGTAATGGGCTAAATATGATGAGACAAAGTCATCTTTATGATAAATATTGTTATTGGAGGGTTAAGGATCAGTTGTCCAGTTTCATTATATCTTAAAGAACTAAAACCTTTTACAAACACTCAAAAAAAGAAAAGAAAACATTGCTTAGTAATAAAAACAATGAAAATATCTCCTCACTATCTGCTAGCTGCCTGTCTCCAGAACACACTGTAAAAAATGCGGTCTCTGTAGACAGCCCAGGGTCTACAAACTGTGCCCACCTGCACCACCAAGCATACGCACACAGTATTCCAGTGTTCCAGCCAATAACCAACAAGAAGGATGTGGGGTGGGGGTTAGTGCGCGGAAGCACAGAAGGGAGGGTGTGGGGACAGGATGAAGACGCGGGAGGGGCGAGCTAATCTCGTTTTGTTCAAAAATACTTTGAACGTCAACAAGAAGTAACGTCACTTAGAACACCTTTAAATTCTGTCAAGCCGTGGTGAGTTTTCAGAACGTTTTTTATTTTTCCCTCTGGGATCTCCCACATTTTGTTCCATCCACTTCAACCCAAAATGATTTGAAATTGAAATCACCTCTACTCTCAGTTTGAAGTAACCAATGACCAAGTTAAACTTGAGTTTAATAGTCCCAAGTTGTGAGCCAGAGACTAAAATCATAAAATGAGACCAGAGTTAAGTTAATATTTCAACTAGTTGGGGCTTTCTGTAGTAGTATTGAGAATCATTGTGAGGCTCTAAATCACTTTTATAAGTTGACCTTTATGGAAATTGTATCCTGCTCATTCTTTGGTCCAGAATTATGAAGCTCCAGTGAAACGTTTTACTAATAAATCTGAAATTACCACGGAGACCATGTGCCACTATAACTCTCCACTGAAACCATTATTAATGTTAAACAGAGTTTTGGCTGAGGCACAACAGCGACTCCAAAACATCATTGCACCAAACACAAATGAACCATTATATCCTTGAAAAAAGAATTTTTTTGTGATTTAAATTTTCCTAGATCGTTAAAATCTTTTCACAAACTATTTTCTGTACATTGTACACTGAACCTGAAGTCAGCGGCAGACTAATCATATGACACTCTGTTAAAATCTGTTGTATGGTCCAAGCTCATTGAAGCCAATGAAAATAGACTCAAAACTAACCTTAACTTAACCAGGACAGTTTTGGTGCCTAAACTCAACTGAGCCGCAACAGTTTCACAACGTTACCAATGACTTTAACACCGTGAGCGTTACGTTCTCTGGTTAAAAAGTGAAGATGGAAAAAGCTCCTGTGGGTCGAATTAGAGGGGAGGAACAAACCAAAAAACCAACATCATATGGTTTGGAGGAGGTGTTTATAAAAAGTGGGTCCTCCCTTGTCCCAGGGTCCGGGACAACTGACCTGCTGCTTAAACAGTATCCTGATTTAACTTTGACATGTCATCATCCTCTGATTATAGCTATCAGTCAAAATAATTCATATTTTTTGCTTTTTTTTAACTGAAAGTTAGGTATAATGTCTTATAAATTAGGTTTATTGACCATGAACAAAAAAAGCGCTGAATAACGCAACAGAAATGTCAGAAAAAGTTGACGGGAAGACAACACAAGGGTTAACTGCAACTGGTTTACAAAGTGCGCCTGTCGATGGTGGGAGGATGTGGAGAAGATACTGTATGTTTCCCTCGAAACACAATGGAGAATGCAGTTTAGTTGTATGTTAACGTCATCTTTTAGGAGACAGTTGAGACACTTGAAACAGTGTAAGTGGAGACTGAACCTCCCCACCAAAAATCCAGGATCCTGGGTTTGTAACCCATGAAGTCCGGATTGCCTAAGTCTGTCCTAATCCTAAATTAAGTCCACAACAAAGCTCACTCCAGTTGCAGACTTTGTTCTGAAAAATATCCATAATTAAGCAATATTCTGCAAATTTGTGTGTCTACCAATAGGGTCCAATTTAACAGAATTTCAAAAAATTGGACTTTCAGGTAGGCTACTTAGTTCTTGCTACTCTTCCTGGGACTATTTGTTCAAAAAGGTTCCATATGATGTGAGCAGCATGACTTTTCTTTTTGATTCTGGCCTGAGGCATTATTAAAGCCAGCATTGCCATGTTCACTCTGAAGGCCATCTTCCCCTGTAGAAACACAAGCTGACATTTACATCTCCCTCATCAAACCCAGCCGTCTGCTCGCTGACGAGAGGGCAAAATGATGAAGATGAAGAGTGAAATAACAGTGAGATAGAGAGAGCGCCAGAGAGCAACTGAAAGAGACTGAGAAAGGGAGCCAGATTGGTGGGGGGGGGGATAATAGCCAGAGATCCATCCAGAATACAGAGTTGGAGATCAAACAGGAAGACAAATAAAAGGACAGGGAAGGAGTGAGAAGGGAAACGAGTGTACATGATTCACAGAGTGACAGGAGGAAGTGAAGAGGTAAACGAGTGAAAGGAGAGATGCAGAGATAAAAAAGAGGATGATAGACTATAAAAAACAGGAGAGTCTGCAGAAGTGTGTGTGTGTGTGTGTGTGTGGGTGTGTGTGAGAGAAGACATGAAAAAAGTAGAGTGGTGGGTAGAATATAAAAGACAGGTAAATTAAATATATGGGCAATGGTAGTGCAATGGAGGGAGTGTGTGTCTATAAATTCTGTATATGAGCATGTGTACTGTAATATTAACTCTGACCCTGGAACACACACACACACACACACACACACACACACACACACATACATTTTATTTACAAATAGTCTTGCCAGACCTTCCTCCACGGCGCCGCATGTGAGGGTCTGGCTAGTCTACACTGTATTCCTGGATGGGAGCAAAAACCTGCTCTGGTTTATTGGTTTCTCTAGACCATTCATGACCTCCTTGGGCGGAGCTAAGCACCGGAACTTGTTTTGGTGGAACATGTGTACGTTCAAAAGTAGTTTTAGTCGTGCAACAGAAAACTCAGATTGGACAGATAGTCTAGCTAGCTGTCTGGATTTACCCTGCAGAGATCTGAGGACCAGGTAACCATAGTCCTCAGATTGGACAGATAGTCCAGCTAGCTGTCTGGATTTACCCTGCAGAGATCTGAGGACCAGGTAACCATAGTCCTCAGATTGGACAGATAGTCCAGCTAGCTGTCTGGATTTACCATACAGAGATCTGAGGACCAGGTAACCATAGTCCTCAGATTGGACAGATAGTCCAGCTAGCTGTCTGGATTTACCCTGCAGAGATCTGAGGACCAGGTAACCATAGTCCTCAGATTGGACAGATAGTCCAGCTAGCTGTCTGGATTTACCATACAGAGATCTGAGGACCAGGTAACCATAGTCCTCAGATTGGACAGATAGTCCAGCTAGCTGTCTGGATTTACCCTGCAGAGATCTGAGGACCAGGTAACCATAGTCCTCAGATTGGACAGATAGTCTAGCTAGCTGTCTGGATTTACCCTGCAGAGATCTGAGGACCAGGTAACCATAGTCCTCAGATTGGACAGATAGTCTAGCTAGCTGTCTGGATTTACCCTGCAGAGATCTGAGGACCAGGTAACCATAGTCCTCAGATTGGACAGATAGTCTAGCTAGCTGTCTGGATTTACCCTGCAGAGATCTGAGGACCAGGTAACCATAGTCCTCAGATTGGACAGATAGTCTAGCTAGCTGTCTGGATTTACCCTGCAGAGATCTGAGGACCAGGTAACCATAGTCCTCAGATTGGACAGATAGTCTAGCTAGCTGTCTGGATTTACCCTGCAGAGATCTGAGGACCAGGTAACCATAGTCCTCAGATTGGACAGATAGTCTAGCTAGCTGTCTGGATTTACCCTGCAATTCGTCATCCATATAGACTAACAAATACTTAATTGAAAAAATAAATAAATAAGTAAAAACTGAAGGTGAATTGATGTTGACTGATCATCTCTGCAGCAAGTTAGAAGTCTGTGCAAGCTGATTTTCATAGAAATTCAACCAAGGGAACCTGAAAGCCCTGCACCTATGCATCTTAGAATAAAGATGCTTTGGTCTCCACCAACTGCAGAGGGAAGAATCTGGCTATTTAGCTTCTAAATGCTTCACTATGTTTACTGCTCAGGTAGTGTGCAGTGGGTTTGTCAGAGGTTTCTTGCTGAAAACAGCTGCCTGCTGTAAGAAAGGTGCAGCAGGGAAGCCTTATAAAAGGAACTTTCTGTCATATTTGCTGAAACTGACCCTATGTTCGAGTAGAACTATATGAAGCAGGTCATTTAAAAATAAATCTGGCTCCTCTGGTACCACCTACAGCCTGTAGTATAATTTGCAAAAATCCATGTTCAGATGCACCAATCAGGGCCATGGGGGGTGTCTTACTGTTTGTCAATCACTGCTCATGCACACGTATTTCATAGTGTCCTCCCCTCGCCCTTTCTCGCACACAAGCTACAGATAGGTTTCCCTCCCCTTCACACGCTCTCAATTGTGCACAGCTCTCAAGGGGGAGGGGTTTAAGAGACCGTTTTGAGCTTTAGCGTAAAGGGGGGAGGGACTGAGAAGTTGTTGATGTCCTGGATCTTCACAATCCTACCTACGCGCCCATATTCTGCTCATTTTCAGGTTCATAATTTTATTTAGAGGTCATACCAGAATAAGTTTATGTGGTTTACTTTTCAAAAAAACACCATATTTTTGTTGTACCGTACATTGCTGCAACTCCTCTTTTCACCCTGTGTGTTGAGCTCTCTGCTTTAGCTCCAGAGTGAGGCATCACACTTCGGTTCCATCTTTGTTGGGAGTCGCACATGTGCAGTAAGTAATGCTAGCTTGTCAGTTGCAGAGCATGAGGGCGTGCCATGCTAGCAGCTAGCTGAGCATTATAACGTGTTACAAAGTGACAGGCTGGACTACTACTATGATTTAGCTGTTTGGAGCAGTTTGTGTAGAGTGTTTTCTGTTGGAGATGGTAAAGGGGGGGACTTTGGGATTTTTTGCTTTGTAAGCCTATAACATGCACGAAAAGATATGTAACACAATAAAAGAAAGGGAAAAATCCAAAATGCATAATATGAGCACTTTAATGATGGTGCTGAACCAAACAGCTGCCTACACATAGGCACGGACCAACCCGCAAGGTAGGGCGCAGAGTGCGCAATTGGTTGCACCTTTAAAGGTCAGGGCCACTAGATTAAAGTTGAAATTATTTGAACTTTGAGCACAGCGGCAGATCCGAGCGCCAAGGGGTAACTCTCTCCATAGGGAAACAATGTTACAGCCAGCGCAGATCAGTTTTACAGCAGATCATGTGTAGGTGGCTTGAATGTGCCATAAAACCCAAACCTCAAGCTAAAAGAGGCTAAAAAATCTCCACCGCTAATTATCTGTTGGTTATTTGCTATGAGAGAACTTGACATTAATATACTGTGGTCATTTGATTCATTGCTAAAATAAAAAGTATTGATTGTTGGACCACTACACTGCCACTCTGTAAGATCAACATTATTCCATGTCTACTCATTATAAACACATTTATTCAGAAACAAGTGCAGCTTTAGTGAAGAGACGCTCCTCACACACCAACCTGTCCATCAAACTGTCAGCCATCACAAAGACACTCAACCCACTTCACTGTGTTAGAAGGTCTGAACAGACAGGAAGACTCGGCTATACAAATGTGCACACACACACACACACACACACACACACACACACACACACACACGCACACACACACATCAGGGAGTTAAGTCATAGGAGGGGAGGAGTGACTGTCAGAAAGATGGATGGATGAAACAATGAAAATCAATGAACTCTGTGTGTGTGTGTGTGTGTGTGTGTGTGTGTGTGTGTGTGTGTGTGTGTGTGTGTGTGTGTGTTTGAGAGAGAGAGAAACATGTTACATCCATACAAGTGAGTATGACAGATGAAGAATTGAAAAGTGAGGCGTGTGTGTGTGTGTGTGTGTGTGTGTGTGTGTGTGTGAACAAGAGGGACTGAAATCCAGTGGGCGTGTCTCGCTTTTAACGAGTTTTTCTTTTTAATTACCTTTGCTTGACCACAGTTTCTTTCCTGGGAACACAGCCAGAAAAACCCTACACACACACCACACACACACAGACAAGCACACACACTCATAAGGGAATTATATGTTTGATGTTGACAGAGTGTGTGAGTGTGTTTCCTCTGATTGAAGATGATAAAAGCCATTTTCACCCATTTATTTACCACAAATTTCTTTCCACTCGATCTGTATTCTTTAGTCCGGCCCACCAGTTATTGTCTGTGAATGTTCTGCTTTATTTTATCAGCTCATCGTCTTCTTTCTCTCTGTTTGCATCATCCTGTTTGTAGCTCACAGGCGTCTGGGTCCTGTGCGATGTTGTCAGCCAGGTGAAAGTCAAACCCCACCGAAACACCTGATAACCAAGGCAGCACGTGTCTTTTCCATAACAAAGCAGAGCAATGAGAGCAACTGTGCCAATGTGAAGACCAAGGCTCAGAAAAGCAGTCAAAAGCAGAACTTTTAGCCGTGTTGGCATGAAGCTAGAATTACCTCCAGACCTCCAGAGGATTTAGGATTTCACCTTGGTATGGTGCTCCCAAAGTAGTGTGGAGGCAATAAACCCTTTAGTCAGAGTGCCTGTGTATGTAAAGAATTCAGTTCAGAACCCCCAGTCTGGAGAAGCAGGCAGGAGTACCGACACAGACGCTAAGCCATGTCCTGCTGGACCGGGGCAGCAGCTAAACGCATTATAGACACCTAAAAACATCTCTATCACTTTAAGTGAACGCTATGTTTAGAATATTTTTACGACTTCACCTTCACGATGGGGAACTGAAGCCGTTCTCTGCTCTCTTCAATGCCACCAGAATCCTTTGATGGAAAAGGAACCGTCCCTTCAGATGTCATAGCAGATCAAGGGTGGATGTCACCGGCTGGTTGGGTTGACTTCTTCTCACAGCATTTATTTGTATTGTGTTGATTGTGCATCTTTGCATTCAGAGTGTATAATTGGTCTCTTACATAACAGGTCAATGATTTATTTAGAGTTGTTCAAATCAATAGGAGCATTTGGGATTTTTTTCCCCAGATGTGAAGTGAGTTTCCTGCAAAGTCAATGTCAGTCTCTCTCCCCTTTACCTTTGACTCATCCTGTCTGTCTTTCTGTGATTACTTATTGTGTTTATTCATACAGGAACAAACACGCACACACACACACAGTTACACATTCTCAAAAACACATCATGTCGAACTTGCATGCACATAAAAACACATATTTACAGCATTCCATCCTGGCCTATTTATAATGTTTCTATGCACACACACACGCACACACACATGCATAGAGTCGCATCCTGGTCTATTCATGGTGTGTATTCCTCATTAGCGTCCTTCAGAGTTAGTTTAATGATATGAATGGACTGGCAGCTGCTGCAGCGATAAGGACTTTATTTGGCTCATTCACTCACCCGTGTGTGTGTGTGTGTGTGTGTGTGTGTGTGTGTGTGTGTGTGTGTGTGTGTGTGTGTGTGTGTGTGTGTGTGTGTGTGTGTGTGTGTGTGTGTGTGTGTGTGTGTGTGTGTGTGTGTGTGTGTGTGTGTGTGTGTGTGTGTGTGTGTGTGTGTGGAATCAAGGCAAGACGGATGAGTTTGTGGGGTATTTTTTGTGCAAGTGGGTGGATGGAGAGAAAAGGTGTGGAAAATGTGTGTGAAGGTGCATAGGAAAATCCAGGCTGAGAAAAGGGGAGCGAGAGAACAATGCAGGCGGTGTTCATGCATATGGTTCATTATCACTCGTTCTCTCACATTCCTCCGCAACTGTGTGTTTTTCCACCGAGTCATGTTCTCATTGGGTTTTCTTCACCAATCTCTGCATGATCCCTTTGCCTCTTAAATTAGAAACCCACCTCCTCCTCGCTCCATTCCTTCCTTTTGACACGTGCTCCATTTTCCCTCCCTTTATCCCTTTTTATCTCTCCTTGTAAAACTCAGATTCTGTATTTTTTTGGAGAGACAGCGTTTACCTCCAGCTGTGATTTGGCCAGATTCCAGCTGCAGCACCTCGTAGTTGGGAAGAAGTTGCAGCGCAGAAACTGTCAGTCTGGGTTCCAACTGATGTGCTCCTCTGGGCTCTTCTTCTTCTTAGGTCTTCGGCTATGATAACATTGTGTTCATCAAAATAATAGCTTAGTTCTGAACTGCTCCTTCCTTCAGACATGTGACCCACTTCCCGTTTCCCCTGCAAAACTCGTGTGGTTTATCTAATCTGAATCCTCCTTTAAAGCCAGACTGTGCGACCGTCTTCGTCTTATCAATGAAAAGTTGAAATCTTAAGCAACAAAATGCACTGTCTCTCAATTCAACACAGTAACTTGGTCCGGTATGTCCAGTAGCTTATGTTAGCAAAGGTTCAGGAAACCGTAGGACCATTGCTGAGTAAGTTGGCTGACTCTTCCCACTTTTAGCATTTTAACTGTGTTTATACTTTATTCTTAATTGTCAGATACACGCAGTACAATGTAAGGAAATTCTATGGCTGCATTTAACTCATCCTAGGTATTAGTAACAGCTGACAGCTGTACTTGCAGCGTCCGGGGAACAACTTGGGATTCAGTGTCTTCTCAGGGGCACTTTGACATGTGGATGCTGGACGATCTGGGATTGACCCGCCAACCTTGTGGTTGTGGGACAACCATTTCACCTCTGGTCCACAAGCCACCCCATGCGAGCATAATTTAAATAATTTGAGTGATTTCACACAAATCAATATTTTTGTTAAAGAAAAGAGTAATTCCATTTCTAAGGTATAGAAGAAGCAGTTTGCTTTTGATATATATTTTAATTTGTCTGTAGTAAAAAAAAGTTAAAACTAGAATAGTAACCAATAGTAATCAGAGTCATGCGACCAGTTTCCATCATCACCTCATTGGATGTCCTCTCTTGCCATGCACCTGCATCATCTATAAATACTGTACAAATAAATGTGTTGTTTCCATGGCTTCCACTTCCTCAAACAAAATTGTTGATGTAATGTGCGTCATGTCCTGGCCCTGCACGCTCTACCCAGACACCACCCGTATTTCCTGACCGGATTCATAAGAGTTCATAAGCACCTTAGGTTCGCATTTTCACCAAATCTCAAGAACAATGTGAAATTAGAGCAATAATGGATAAAAAGTGATGGATTGAGACGGTATACTTGCACACGTCCCTGTGATTTTTTCAGTGGAAGCCGTAGGAGGTGAGAAGCAGTCACATACCTGATGGGTTGATTGTTTTGGTGACTGATACTGCAAAAGAGGCAGAATATTCAGAACATTGAAAATTTAGTCCGCTGGGGGAAGAAAACACAGCTGACACACTTAATTTTCACACCACGACACAAACATGAACATTCAGACTGTAGCAGAACAAGAGGAGAGGAGCAGAGATAATCAGCAGGCTGCTAATGGTTTAATGGAATCTTCTATCACTGGACCGGGTTTAGTGCTGGAGCTGATTTGTGTGTGTGTGTGTGTGTGTGTGTGTGTGTGTGTGTGTGTGTGTGTTTGTAAAGAAGTGCGCTGTGTTTAATCCAAGGATGTAAAAGTGAATGTGCCGTTTCTCATCTCAGTGTGTCTCCGGTTTGAAATTAAAGATTTTTTTTTTTAACAACCCAAATCACCACCAGAACGCCTCCTCTCATCCTGGCTGAACATTTCGCAAGTTTGTTTCCAAAATGAAACTGCCACGGTTTGAAAGCAGCAACACCTGCTGTATGAACAACAAAACTACAGAAACAGCTTTTTTTTTAACACCACGTTCAGTCCCACGTAAAGGGGGTGTGAAATTAGTTTCATTTATGGATTTACAAATCAAGAGATACCATGTTCAAATTAAAGTTACCGACTTCTCACACGGTCCCAAGATGTTCAAAGAAACGTCACCCTAATAAAACAGAATTACAACAGTACAAAGTGAGTCAAACAGTAAATACTGATATCAGAGCACGGAGGCCACATGGGTTAGGGTTCATTTCATTTTGAATAAAATACAATATATAGGCACAATATATGATTTTATCATATATGAACTGAACACGCCCACCTTTCCTACAGCACGAATAGTATGTTAAAGGGACCGGCTGGACATGCAAGTTGATGCAGTGTACAAAAAGTACATTACCACCACTAAAGCACAAAAAGTGAATTCAGATCAATCAAAACATTACATTACTCAACTACTGAAATACCCTCTTTACAGTGTATCTGTAATCCAGTTACATAACTATGCAGCGATTACGTGACATTTCCCTGTTGATCAGTGTAAAAAAGAAAAAGCTACAATAAAGCAACTTTAGATAATTGTTGAAAAACAATGAAAAGCTGAAATCTATGTCTCATGAAGGCTGTGCTGAGGCCAGCAGCCGGTTCCAGTCCGACCCAGGGCTCCAAGTCTTCCCCTCTCCCTCCCTTTCCTTTTCTGTTGGTCTCTCTCCCTTTCAAATCAGGAACATAAAATGTTTTATTGCCATAATAAGTACAGTTATGTATCACCATATAAAACATTAAAGTGCCCACATTATGCTTTTTGGCTTTTTCCCTTTCCGTTGTTGTGTTATATTTCTTTTTTGTGCGTGTTATAGGTTTACAAAGTGAAAAAACACAAAGTCCCCCAAAGGCACTTACCATCTCCAAAATAAAACTGCTCCAAACTCTATTGTAGTCCAGTTTTTACTTGTGTGATGACTGTGTGTTACTTTGTAACACGTTATAATGCTCGCCTAGCTGCTAGCATAGCACACCCTCATACTCTGCTTCTGACTGGCTAGTAGTCCTTACCTAGGTACTGTCATGGCACGCCCTCATACTCTGCTTCTGACTGGCTAGTAGTCCTTACCTAGCTACTGTCAGGGCCCTCATACTCTGCTTCTGACTGGCTAGTAGTCCTTACCTAGGTACTGTCAGGGCCCTCATACTCTGCTTCTGACTGGCTAGTAGTCCTTACCTAGCTACTGTCATGGCCCTCATACTCTGCTTCTGACTGGCTAGTAGTCCTTACCTAGGTACTGTCAGGGCCCTCATACTCTGCTTCTGACTGGCTAGTAGTCCTTACCTAGGTACTGTCAGGGCCCTCATACTCTGCTTCTGACTGGCTAGTAGTCCTTACCTAGGTACTGTCAGGACACGCCCTCATACTCTGCTTCTGACTGGCTAGTAGTCCTTACCTAGGTACTGTCAGGGCACGCCCTCATACTCTGCTTCTGACTGGCTAGTAGTCCTTACCTAGGTACTGTCAGGACACGCCCTCATACTCTGCTTCTGACTGGCTAGTAGTCCTTACCTAGGTACTGTCAGGGCCCTCATACTCTGCTTCTGACTGGCTAGTAGTCCTTACCTAGGTACTGTCAGGACACGCCCTAGTCACATTGTCCATTTCTTGTACTGTCTATGCTCTAATGTGGTCATAAAAAGGCAGAGCACCCAAAAGCTAAATCACATTTCTTTTATGCGATATTTTCAAAACTTCATAAGCAACTTTGAATCTGCTTGTCAGTTGAATGGAAACATGGCTAGTGATCACTAAACAAACTGATGTTATCAGTAATAAGCCTTTAAACAACAAAGAAGAAAGGCCTTTTTAAAGCATTTCTTTCTTTTCCTTCCCTTTTTCATTTCTCTTCCGAAGCCCGTGCGCTGCAGCTTCAGGTTGGGCGATGAGGATTTATTTGAGGTGAATGTAAATGAGAAGCAGTTTGTCTGTGTCGGCTGAAATGTGGGTCAGTATCCATGGCGACTGTTTGGGAGGGGGGGTGACATTTCATTTTCTTTGCATTATATGCTGAACTGTGGGTGTGGGTTTGTCTTTCTGTGTGTATGACAATCTCTGCAGCGTCTTAATATCATGTCAGCATGCTGTAGGTGTGTGTGTGTGTGTGTGTGTGTGTGTGTGTGTGTGTGTGTGTGTGTGTGTGTGTGTGTGTGTGTGTGTGTGTGTGTGTGTGTGTGTGTTTGCTACGTGCGTGCATGCTACATGCCTGCGTGCGTGCTACGTGTGTGCTACATTCGTGCGTATGTGTGTGACTATGTGTGTGCGCGTGTTACATGCCTGCATGTGTGCCTGCGTGCATGTGTGTGTGCTTGCTACATGCATGCCTGTGTGCATGTGTGACTATGTACGTGCGTGTGTAACTATGTGTGTGTGTGCCTGTGTGCATGCCTATGTGCATGTGTGTGTGACAATGTGCCTGTGTGCGGGCCTGCGGGTTTGACTCTGTGCGTGTGTGTGACTATGTGCATGTGTGTGGGCCTGCATGTGACTATGTGCATGCGTACATGCGTGACTATGTGTGTGTGTGTGACTATGTTCGGGCCTGCGTCTGTGACTGTGTGCGTGCATGCATGACTATGTGCGTGTGTGACTATGTGCGTGTGTCTCTTTGTGCGTGTGTGACTGTGCGTGCATGTCTGCGTGTGTGACTATGTGTGTGCGCGCGTGCTTGCTACGCGCGTGCTACATGCCTTTGTGTGCGTGCTTGCTACATGCATGCCTTTGTGCGTGTGTGTGACTATGTGTGTGTTTGACTATGTGCGGGCCTGCGTCTGTGACTGTTTGCGTGCGTGCGTGACTACGTGCGTGCGTGACTATGTGCGTGTGTGACTACGTGCATGCGTGACTACGTGCGTGTGTGACTTTGTGCGTATGTGACTGTGCGTGCGTGCCTGCGTGTATGACTTTGTGCGTGTGTGACTATGTGCGTGTGTGACTATGTGCGTGCGTGTGTGACTTTGTGCGTGTGTGACTAGTATGTGCATGTGTGTGTGCCTGCATGTTTTGTAGCCTCTGCTTTTTTCAAGCATCTCCAAGGTTTCACCAGTGACGCATATCTACTGAAGAGATAATAGACTTCTATATTAAATATGACTACTGCTTGAATGCTACATTGTTCCTGAGTGTATACTTAGATACTTAACACATCAACCATCTGTTTTACACTGCCTCCCTCCGGTGCTGCTGAGCTCTTGGCTTCAGAGCGATAAATTCCCCGTTCTTCACTCTTTCATAACCTTATTCGAGACTTACGCTTTAATCTCTTTACTAGGCTACGTTCCCTTTGAAAAGTCTGCTTCGGGCTGGCTGTGTGATTGCAGCTGACACCTGTTGTTGTGCTGCGGTGCATTCATGGGCTGTGGTGATATGGATAATCCACAGAAGAATCAGTAAAGGCCAGCACATTTCTTCTTCATTTGCTTCTCAGAAGGTTTGCCTGTTTTTTTTCCTCGGTTTACTGCAGGGACCGGCTGCGTCCCACGTCCTTAACCCTCATGTTGTCCTCGGGTCAAATTGACCCATTTTCCTACATCAATGTTCTTTTTAATTACCCATTTGTAATTACCCAAAATAACATGATTGAAAATATAATATAATATAAAAATAACATGATTGATTCCGCTCTTTGGCAAGTACAAAGCTCTACTTTCATACATTTTTCAATTTTATAGCATTTGATAAAAAATAAAAAGTGTTTTTGAAATAGTATTAAGTAAAAGTTGACATATTCCAGTCTGTGATTATCCATCAACATATTTTCCTTTAATTTTAGTCTAAATAATTCCTAATTTTAGCTTTTGTGCAAATACGAAAATGAGGAAATGTGTTTTTTAGGGGGAGAGGTGGAATTAGCAACGGCTTTCAGCTGCATTGCTTCCGGGAAGGCTGCTCTCGTGTTTCCTCGCTCATAGCTCCTCAGAGATCCATCCTCCATCCTACATCCTACATCCTACATCCTACATCTTACATCATACATCCTTCATCTTCTATCCTTCATCCTTCATCTTCTGTCCTCCATCCTTGCTCCGCTGGGCAGGAATCAGAGCTTTGAGAGGGAGGGGAGAGGAGATGTCAAATAAGAAAAGTGAGATTCAGCCAGTGTTTGGCTGCTGAATTTTGGAAGTCCAGAGCTTCCTACCAGCACTTGAAGGCACCACACACCCAGGAGGAAAAGATTGAATTTTTAGTTAAAAGTTCTGAAAGTCAACACAACCTGTCTATGTTTATCAAGGATGACCATGTTTTTCCCTAATCTCAGTGTGAGAGTAGAGTGCCTAAACAAAACTAACCATGCAAAAAATATAGAAAAAATATGTAAAAATAACGCTGTCTGGGAGTGACTTTCTAAATGTGTGTGTTGTTAATTAAACCCAAAGAGGCCAGTGGCATATGGAGCTAGATTTGTTTCTTAATTACATGCGAGAAAATAAATTATCTGAGAGGGAAAAAAATGTTTGAGAGATAAAGTTATCACACTGATCAAAAAATAATAATATTTGAGACTATTTTTTTGCCATCAGTGTAAAAAAAAATGTTCTTTCAAAAAAAAATAGTGTCATGGGCGGGGGCCACGTTCCTATTGGCCAGTTGGGTGAGCACCAACTAGTCTTGGGAGTCCATCTGAATCATTACAACATTTTTGCACCGGCAAAACCATTTTTTTTTTCTCTCAGATCATTTATTTTCTTGCATGTAATAAAGAAACAAACCTAGCTCCATAGTGGCACACACACTGTCCTGCTGCCGACAAATACAGAAATTGAAATTGAATTGAAAAGATGGTCCTCAACATTTCCTCCTGTTTAGTCACATTTGTTGTTAATTAAAACAACTGTACATATTCGCAACGTGTTTTCTCATGTCATCCGTAAAAGAGCTTTGTATGGGGGGAGAAATATTTACCCTTTTTCAGTATTACTGTAGGATCTTTTGGGAAAATTCTAGGAAATGATGCAACCTTTTTTTTCCCATAATTCCATCATTTTCAAATGTTGCACTGATTGGCCTGAGGGGGCGCCACAGTCGACAGTTTAATTGCCGAGCAGTTGATGTGAAACTTCGGAGCCTCTTCAGCCTTGTTCTCACTTCCTTCTGGCCTTCCTAAAGCTGCTCTGATTGGCCTGAGGGGGGCGCCGCTTCTGTTTACTCATTACGGATTGGCCGAGGGGGTGCCTGCATCGTTGGCAGGGGGATGAAATGTTTACTCTGACACACACACACACACACACACACACACACATAAGCATTGCAACCACAGAGCACACACACACACAATCACTGTCTTTCTTCCTCGTTTCATCTGTCAAACCCACAACTTAAAATAATACTCTCTCTCTATCTCTCTCTCTCTCTCTCTCACTCTCTCTCTTACACACACACACACACAGCTCAGTTGAATGGCTATGTGGGACAGCAGCTTGGGGATAGACAACTGATTCACTTTGAGTGGCACATGGATATTTATAGCGTGTGTGTGTGTGTGTGTGTGTGTGTGTGTGTGTGTGTGTGTGTGTGTGCGTGTGTGTGTGTGTGCGTGTGCGTGAGATCGACAGCCAGGTGATCAGCACCGAGCATGTTAAAAAGTCTCTGTTGGTTTCTGTGGTGCCTCATATCCCTGCGTAACCATGGTAGCGGTGTGTTGGGAAAAGCTATATTGGACAGCAAGTACTAGACATCACACACACACACACACTCACACACACACACACACACGCACACACACAACCCACCACTTTTATTTCTTCCTCTGTCTGCTTCAACCTGCATTCATTCCATTTTAAACACATCACACACACATTAAACACACAACTTTTTTATTTTAGCATAATTTTATCAACAACAAACTGTCAATGTGCAGTAGCTGCCATGGATGGCTGTACAGCAGACACCTGGGCTCAGGTGTCTCACTGCAGTTCTTCTAATGGCCACTACATGTTGCTCCAAGAAAACATGGACTATATTGAAGTGAATGAGAAAACCCCATTGCTCTTAAAAAATAATACAAAATCAATATGTCATTATTACAGACAACAGAGGAAGTGAAATACATGTTTTTTTTCATGTATGTGATGCATTTGGTGTATTTGGTGTTGTCAAAGTAGACTTTATTATCCCGCGAGGGGAAATTCATGTGGTCGCACATCTTGAAAGAAGAATAAACACTTTAAAATATGGTCAGTACGCACAATACAATCTACCGTTGGACCCCTGAAGGAGCAACACCTTCTCACTCTGCCATCGTGGGAAATACTGACGCTCGTCATGTGCTTCAGCGTCAGTGTTAAAGCTTTGGTTGTGAGCGTCATGGTTTAAAATCTTTTCTCAAGACTTCCTTTTAAAACCAATGGGTTGTTTTAGGTGAAGTCATTTGTCTTTCATGCTTTCTTGTTCTCTTAATTTAATGTTTTATCTTTTTAATTCTTTTGGGCCCTTGTGAGATTAATTTAATTTATTTTATTCTATTATTCCTGCTCGTTTCATGCAAGGCAGTTTGTACAAGCAGTTTTTAGATGAATGTGATTAAAAAGCAAAAGGAGCTCGTGGAGCTGCAGAGGAACGCTGGGCGGGTGGAAAGGGAGCAGCAGGTGTTTGGGACTGACTGCTGAAAGGTTTCATACTCATTAAATGTTCTGAAAGTAATAACCTTCTAAATCTGTGGAGGAGAGGAGAGGAGAGGAGAGGAGAGGAGAGGAGAGGAGAGGAGAGGAGAGGAGAGGAGAGGAGAGGAGAGGAGAGGAGAGGAGAGGAGAGCCCTAGTCCACTCAGTATTACATCTGTTATCTTCTTGATCCTAAAGCAAAGTGCTGAAAGATGACAGAAAGAAAGAAAGGGAGGAAGGAAGGAAGGACAAAAAAAAGATAAGAAGGAAGGACACATAGGGAAGGAAAAGGATGGGAGAAAGAGAGGTTGGAAGGAATGATGAATGTGAAGGAAGGAAGGAAGGAAGGAAGGAAGGAAGGAAGGAAGGAAGGAAGGAAGGAAGGAAGGAAGGAAGGAAGGAAGGAAGGAAGGAAGGAAGGAAGGAAGGAAGGAAGGAAGGAAGGAAGGAAGGAAGGAAGGAAGACCACTCAGATACAGTATTAGGGGACCACTAAGGTCTATATAAAGAGACTTCAGATACAGTATTAGGGGACCACTAAGGTCTATATAAAGAGACTTCAGATACAGTATTAGGGGACCACCAAGGTCTATATAAAGAGACTTCAGATACAGTATTAGGGGACCACTAAGGTCTATATAAAGAGACTTCAGATACAGTATTAGGGGACCACTAAGGTCTATATAAAAGAGACTTCAGATACAGTATTAGGGACCACTAAGGTCTATATAAAGAGACTTCAGATACAGTATTAGGGACCACTAAGGTCTATATAAAGAGACTTCAGATACAGTATTAGGGGACCACTAAGGTCTATATAAAGAGACTTCAGATACAGTATTAGGGACCACTAAGGTCTATATAAAAGAGACTTCAGATACAGTATTAGGGACCACTAAGGTCTATATAAAGAGACTTCAGATCCAGTATTAGGGACCACTAAGGTCTCCAGCAGGACCAGAAAGACAACGTCTCCAGTTTGTATTCCCATCTACAGAGCTGTGGTTGGATCACTGATTAGAACAGCCGTCATCAGGCTCAACACCAGACTTCTTCCAAACATGTTGTGAATGAACGCTGGGAGAGAAACGAGTGAGAAACACATGCAACGAGGAACAAGAGGTAGAAAGGATAAAAAAGAGGGAAAGAAATAAGAATTTGATTCAGAGCATCCATCTCTCTTTAACTGCTCCATTATTCCTCTCTCTGTAATAAATATTTTCCATCCCTCCTCCTCTCCCCCTCTCTCTCTCTCTATCTATCTCTATCTCTCCCTCTCCCTCTCTCTCCCTCCATCTCTCTCTCTCTCTCTCTGATCGTTCCATAAACAGTGATTGATCTGCGCAGGAAGCAGCTCACCGATCATCTCCTCCTCCATTCCTCTTTTCTCTCTCCCTCCATTACCTTCTCTTCTCTCCCTTCATTACCTTTTCTCCACACCATAAATCTCCCCTCTCCCCCTCTCCTCTCTGTCTCTCCCTTCTGTTCCTCTTCACCTCCTTTCACCTCTCTTTATCACCTCTTTACCTGGCTTTTTTGTCCGTCCTTCACTTGTCTCTTCATCCTTTTCCCCTCCCTCCTTTCCTCTCCCCAGATTCTTCCTTGACTTCTTGTTTTCCTCTTCTTCCTACTTTCTTTCCCTTTTCTTTCTTTCACTTTTAATTTTGTTTCTTTCCATTTCCTTTGTCCTTCTTCAGCCTTTTCCTATCCTTCGCCTACTTTCCTCTTTTGTTTCCTTTTCCTCTCCCCTTTCTTCCCTTCCTTTCCATTTCAATGTTTTTCCTTTGCTTTGCTCTGGCTTCATTGAATTTCCCTTCCCTGTCATTTCGATTCCTTTATCTGTCCTCCTTTCTTTCTTGCCTTTCTCTCCTTACTTCCCCCTCTGCTTTTTCTTTCCCCTTTCATTCTAATTTTGTTATTTCCTTTTATTTCTTGCATTATTTATTTTTATTCCTGTCCTTCTTTCCTTCTCTCTCTTCTCTTTTCCTCTCTTGTTCTTTCACCTGTCTTTTTCTTTCTTTTTGTCAATTTTTCAATTCATCCTGTTTCTCTCCTTCTTTCCCCTCTTTTCTGATATTCCGCTTCTTCTTCTTTTGTCTCTGCCACTCTGCTCTCCTTTTAACTTTCTTCTTCTCCTCCTTTCCACATTGTTGTTTCTTTTCTCCTCATTAAACTCTTTCAATTATGTTTCCCTATAACCTGCGTATCTCTCCCTCATCCCCTCTCTCTCTCTCTCGTTTTCTCCTTGAAGTCACACAGCAGAACAACGGCTCTGAAACTCCTGACAGATATCAGAGAGAGAGAGAGAGAGAGAGAGAGAGAGATAAAAGATCAAACTTGAGCCCTTTAGTTAAGTGATAGCATCACCCGCTTCACACGCACAAACACACACACACACACAATTCCCAATTAAACACTTTGGAGCTCGACGTGATCTTATCTGATCAACAGCTCAGCAGCTTTGGCAGCAGCAATCTATGCTCGTTCACCTCTGTCATACACACACACACACACTCATACACACATACACACCCATGCATACACACACACACACACACAAATTCCCAATTAAACACTTCAGCGCTTGACGTGATCTTATCTGATCACCAGCTCAGCAGCTTTGGCAGCAGCAATCTATGCTCATTCACCTCTGTTATACACACACACACACACACACACACACACACATGCATACATGCGCTCACACACACACACACAAACATACACACATACATCATGTTCTCCCTTGCTGTCTCTGTGTCACTTTCTCTCCTCCGTTTTTTCACATTTTCCTCCTTTTGCATTTTTCCATCTTTCAACCCCTCTTCTTCTTTGCTTTTTCTGTGCGACCATCACGCTCTCACATAATCTCATAACCTCAGTTCCTCTTCTTCTTCTCCTCTCCATAATCCCCCTCCCACCCCCCACTCTGTGCTGGCTTTCTCACTGTGCCAGTCTAAGTAGGTCGGTGTTGACAGCTGAGCTGTACACAGACAGAGAGGAGACATTATTTCTGCTCTGTGTGGGCTACCATACAAACACTCACTCACCGGCAGTGGCTCAAGCTCACTGCACTCGCTATACTGATCTAAATCCCCGAAAACCAGAGGAACCTATGAACTGGATACCAGCAGTCCTCCCTGGCTCCTCATCAGTCTCAACTCTACAGGTCTTGACATTGATGCATTCACCCAAGGGACCCAACAGGACCTATCCAGACCTGTGGGGAGTTGAGAGTATTGGTTTATTATAATGTCACATATACAGTGCGTTACTGGGCTCTAGCTGTCCACGTCCAACACATTCTCACTCCTAGCATGTCGAAAAGTAAATCTTGGTGCCTTTGGCGTTGGGTACTGATGCAAAAGGTCTCCTTTAACGTTGGGACACTTGATGCTCTGGGTCTGGAACAGTTTGGTCTTTCTTCATATAAAGGTCCTATGACATTAGGGCTGCACGATTATGGCCAAAATGATAATCACGATTATTTTGATCAATGTCGTGATCACGATTAATTATCAAGATTATTTGTTGATTTTAACCAGAACAATTTGTATTGTCACATAGGCTATTTATAACTGCTTTTACATCCATATTATGCTTTATTCTTCTTATGTTTAAGTTGTATGTTGTATAGACACACAGCTGCAACACATGGAAATGAAAATTAGCTATCTGAAATAAATAGTGTAGGATTATTATTTTTTTTGTTTTAAATGTATCTCTGAGAAGCTCCTTCACTTGTTTTCAACAATAACTGATTAAAAGAGCAAGGGAGAGAGGGGGAGTGCAATGGACGTACTCACAGAGAGACGGCTGACTCATTATGAATGGATGGGGGGGGGCGATGGACTGTCTCAGAGAGACGGCTGAATCATTATGAATAGGTCCAGCACGGGTAGAATGGCGGGTCAGCGGAGTTACACACGTCATGTGTATGAAATGTCTATCATCACTGCGCTGCATTTTTATGAACTATGATATTCTGACCATGGGTCACATCTCTGGTCCAGGTCCAGCAGGCTCTGTCTCACACGCTATTCCTCTACCAACTGAAGTTAGTTGCATTCAAAAACTTCTTCTGTGTGCTTTGCTGTGGCTCATGCTTAACAATATACAGCTGTGTTAATAACAATATACAGCTGTGTTAATAACAATATACAGCTGTGTTAATAACAATATACAGCTGTGTTACAAAATGTGGTGGCTACATTACATTAACGTATAAGCATAACATGAGGTAACCTTTTTTAGCCATTTATTACACATGCACTACTACTCCCCAAAACCTGTAAACACACTTTGAAGTATAAAATTGATGCCGTTCCCTTTTAAGTCAGTTGCATTAATGTCGAGTGAGAATTTCTATTTCCTATATAGGACTCCAAAAAATTGCATTGCTACTGGGCAGAGTGTTATTTCTGAAAATGCATCTTGTACTGAGACCAGTGAAATGTTTATCTGTGACCTATTTAAGCACAGTTTAGTTGTAGCACAGTATCTTAGAGAGTGCCCGAAGTTCCTAAAACAACTTTTCTAAATACATTCTGAGATTGTACTTTGTCTATGGATGACTATTTTTGTGTTGTTCTTTATGTAAATCATAGAGAGATACATGGATAGTGTAGAAATGTTTCTATAAGCTGTTATTTTCAGCATTAAAGTTGTATTCCCTGTATAACACACAGTTAATTAGCTCAAGCTTTGATTACCTTATACGTTCAGGAAAGTGTAGGGGAAGGCTCTTGTATGTACGTATACAAGGATGTCAGGTTTTTCTTTATCTTTGAAGCATGTATGAGCTTTTGTACGTGTGTGTATGTGTGTGTGAGAGTGGAAAAAACTGCCCAGAGAGAGGAGAGGAATGTCTTCAAGCAAAGAGGATACGAGATGAGGATGTTGTGAATCCATCCGTGATGTAAATGCTGGGCTTTAGTAAACTTTGCTAACTGAACTCTTCGTCTCAGATTGATCCTTGTGTTGTGGTGAACGTAAGCCCGATGAAAGAAGGCACAGGAATTAATAAATTAGAGTCAGATTTGACAGGCCTTAGAGCCTTATTTTAAACTTAATTCCCTACAATAGTACTGTTGCAAAAAAGAAACCTTAGAGCAATGGTTCTCAACCTGGGTCTCGGCACCCCCAAGGGGATCACAACATCATTTCTGGGGTTTGCAAGATGGTGGGAGAGAAAAAAATAACATATTCAAGACTGCAGGATGTTTTTTACATGAGGGGGTGAGTTTGGTACATCTCATGTGTTTTATTCAGGAGGACCTGGAACACAGAAGGGGGGTCACAGGGAGAGAAAAGTCACAACGCATCCAAAAATCCATCAGCAGGGGGAGGCGCAAAAGAAACAGCTGTTTCTCTTTCTCTCGTCGTTGAGGGTGTTGGGGGGGTCACGAACACCTACTTCATTATTCTGGGGGTTCGCGACTCAAAAGGGTTAAATACCACTACACTAGAGTACTTAACACCAACATTTCAAATTCACGGTTTGAGCAGCCAACATGGATATGACTCAGCATGAAAGGAGCTTTTACAGAGTCTCTTATGCACATGATCTGTGGCGGGAAAAAGTCTCTATTTATGTGTGTGTGTGTGTGTGTGTGTGTGTGTGTGTGTGTGTGTGTGTGTGTGTGTGTGTGTGTGTGTGTGTGTGTGTGTGTGTTTGTGTGTTTGTGTGTGCACACGTTGCAGAGCCCAGGGCTGTCCTGTGTGTATTTAATGTATAATTTAATTTTGAGATTTTTGACAGCTGCATCATTCCCAGACTAGCTGGTCTGTTCTAACCTCCATCTATGCCAGCTTTTTATCATCTCTGCCGGGGGTGGGGTGTGGGGGGGGGTCTGCTCATGCTCTGCCGTGATGCTGATACAGTAACGTATGCCTGTGTGGCTCCATATCAAACCTGCCAGGACATGGCTGCATCCCTTAGCAATGCTAGAGTGCACGCCTCATTTGCTAACAGCTATTTGGGAGCAGGCTATTTCTGGGAACAAAAAGCGCTCATCGCTGATGCTTGAAATCTACAAATCTGCAGTGGTGTTGCTACAATGCAACGCCACTGGTCATCTCTTCTTGAATGTACTGTAGCAAGCAAGCGAGTTCTACCCAGCATGCCGTTCGGCAGTGTAAAAGTTAATAGGGCAGAGCAGCAGAGCGTGAGCTGGAGGATTTTGGAAGAAGCTCAGAGCAGATTTTTATTTATTTTTTTAACGTTGGCGCATCGCCTTATTTTCCGCTCCATCCCGCTCCAATTTCACTCTGGTACTGCTCACACTATGAGTTTGAAGCATGCCCTACAGTCTCTGGAAAAGCCCCACTAGAAAAAGACCAGTCTGCTCTGATTGGTCAGCGTTTCCGGGTCTTCTGCATCTGCTCTCTCAGCATCTCTGCACCATCATTGCAGCAGGGGAGGACTGTAACGGCACTTCTTACATATATATATGTATATATATATATATATAGCTGTGACAAGCATCGCGATTCCTATCTTCTAAGATTCTGAAGCGATTACCATCTTCCATAATTGTCAGTGAAACAACTTTATATTATAAATGCAGGTCAGCAGCAGCGTCGGTGCAGCAGACTGATCGTGACACCATGTCACCCCGAGCCAGCTGCTGGCCTGAGCTCGCACTCTGAAGGAGGGATGTGAAACTGAAACGCCACCTCCTCCAGTCGCCAGTCACACACAGCGTTTATTCATCCAGCTTCCAATGGGAATCAGCCAATGAGAAGGGAGAACCAGCACACACACACACATAAATACACAACACATATAGAGAAGTAATAAATTGCCTCTGATTGCTGGCATGATAATAGGCAGGTTGAGAGTCTCTTCTGACAAGTGGTGAAGGTTAAAGAAAGCTCTCTCTCTCTCTCTCTCTCTCTCTCTCTCTCTCTCTCTCTCTCTCTCTCTCTCTCTGTGTGTCTGTCTGTCTGTCTCTCAAATTCTAAGGGGCTTTATTGGCAATAAAGTTTTTGTAACAATGTTGCCAAAAAAATCAAACTACAATTTGTCCAAATACTCAGACTGAACACAATAAACAATAGAATGAACATTACCTCTCTCTCTCTTTCTCTCTCTGTCTTGTCTCTCTCTGTTTTCAATTTTTTGTTGAAGTTGCTTTATTGACATGACAAAAATCCATCTGTGTTGCCAAAGCATAACAACAAACATATTAACAAGAACATAAGTCATGTTATTCGGTCTTGATGTCCTTGTGGCCCTCCCAGCTCCTGGTCCCTGACTCCGTATTTTGTTAAATTGGATTTTTCACATGGATTTTTTGTTTGGAGGTATTCTGCCAATTAGAATATCTCTGTCCGACAGAGGTCATTTATTTTCATATTTGTATTGTTATGCATATTCGTCTTTTAATTTTGTTTGAAATGTTGTTGTTGTTGATGCTCTCATGTCTTTATATCTGTCAATACTCAATTCAAATGTACTTTATTGGCATGAAAAAAGGGTTTTGGGATATATAGACGATAGTGTGAGAGTGTGTGGGTCGAGCTAATAGATCAACGGCTCGTTAAAAGCCTGCTGCTGGTCCCAATTTATCACCGTGGAGACTGACAAGGGGGGCAGGTCAGAACTCCAGTCGAGTCTTTGATCAACTGCAGAGACGAGTTATTAATAAATCTCTCTCTCTCTCTCTCTCTCTCTCTCTAGTTGTGTTGGTATCCGTTCACTTTCACAGAAATAGTCCACTATGTAGTGTGTTCGCCATTTTGTGGTGGTGTTCCAATTCACATTCATTAATTTCATTCACTGTATAGTCCACTATAAAATACTCACAATTCACAGCTAATGTACCCTACATTTTACTTCCCTATACCACAATGCAACGCGGCCATGTTTTCCCGAATGAGAAGAAGAAGCAATAATGTAACGAGCAATATATAAATGGAGTGTATTTATAAAGCCCTTTTAAGTCTTATGAGTGAATCAGAATCAGAATATTGATCCACAAAGGGAAATTCTGTGTTACATTTGCAAAAAGTATATAAATATCAGAGATGAAATATAAATAAAAGAAATATAAGGAGTGTGGATATGTACGGTATTTACATAATTAAGGAATTGTAATGGTGAACAGTAATAATGAATAAGTAGAAGCAGAAGAGTATTGCACATTATAATTTAAGCTGGTGTTATTGCACAAAACAGATAATATTGTCCAGTTATAACTCACTAAGTGTGTGTGTGTGTGTGTGTGTGTGTGTGTGTGTCAGACACTTAGAGGGAGGAATGACTTCCTGTGGCGCTCCGTGGTGCATTCTGGGGGGAATAAGTCCTGTGTTAGAGCAGCAAGCCATGGAGTAGGTGGGAGACAATGTCCAAGAGGACATGTAGTTTGGACAGCGTCCTCCTCTCTGACACCCCCGATGAGGGAATGGTTTCAAACACAGCTTCTGTTTCTATTCCCTCCCCCCGCTCTCCTTTCTCTCTCACCGATGGAGGATTTGCTGTCAGTGATGTCATGGTTGAGACACAGCGCGATGACATCATGAAACCGTACGGAGATGTCGTCCGTCTTGTTCACAGCAGATATCACATGACCCATTGGGAAATAATAGAGTGATGTAACCGTCATTACAGCCTCCGGTGGCAACTATCCACTTCCATTTTTGTCATAGCTATTATTCTGGTTTATTTCCTCCAGGTGAAAATAGATTATTAATCACTCCTGGCTCTAAAATCTGTTTCCTGACCTTCTGTTTACCGCCTCTCGCTGTGGACGTCTGCTGATCAATTTCAAGTCAATGAATCGGAATGATGAGAAATCTGCCGCCTCTGACTTGATGCCATAGCAGTGACGATAATTATTATTATTATAATGATGGCAATTATGAAACAGAAGTGCACACTAATCGTCATTCAAATGTAAGTTTGTTAACAACAACGATAAAGACCAAGACTTCTAAACAGTGGTTAAATTGGCTTTTGTAGGGAGGGGGAGCCCTTATTTACCGTGAATGGTCATCATTCAAAATGACTTCATGTGTTTTTACACCAAAGGCGCTCTTTTTCCACTATTAATATGTAGAGTTGATTAGTTTTTCAAACAAAGAATAGTATACAATTCACTTAATTTGTATTATTATTATTTACCTTTCATGCTAATGTTAACAGGCAGGTAACAGATTTTACCCTCGGAAAATGTATGAAAAAGATCTTTCAGAAGAAGTCTCTCATTAGCAACTTAAATCTGCACTCTCCTGACATCGGCAGTGACAGGGTTAACCCTGACAGGATAACAGGCACAGGGAAGCAGACTGAACTTAAATCTTAAGACAGGGGAGACATTAGGCTCATTAGAGATGAGCTGCGCTTCGCCTGTAGAGTGGACGAGAACATATCAGCTGGTACACAGCCTCCACTTGTTTTAATTAACAGGCTGGAGATGATCCGGGACCTAAACAGATTTAGTCTCTCTGACTTCTTAACGTCACCATCAGCCACACAGGTGTTCAGTACAGAATCAGCCTAGCAAGGGTCAGGGGTGGCTGTAGCTCAGTCCGTAGGGAGTGTGGTTGGGAACTGGAGGGTAGAAGATGAAGAAATGAAAGGGGAGAGGGGGGGGTAATGACAGGCAGCAAAGGAGTCGAACCCGGCCCTGTGTTGAGGAGTAAAACTTCTCAACACAAACAACCAGAAATTGCAAATCTAACTCAAAATAATAAGTTGACACAGGGCCGGGGGTGTGACACTGTTCTTCTGGGGGTTTCAGTCAAATTACAAAGGTCTGACTCTGTCGCTTGGCGCTGCGTTTCAACTATTGACCTGTTATAGTCATTAGAAGGGGATTAAAATGCAGTGTGTCTAGCAGTTTAATTTCTTCTGTGTGTGACTTTCTCTCTCTCCTCGGGTTCATTCTTGGCTCACCATCACACTTGGCAGAAATTCTCTGCACACACACACACTTCAGCTCTTTTCACAAATGTTCAGGGTCTCAGCGGCCCAACTGTGGCCTTGTAGATAGTAGAGTTTGGGCCGGAGAGGAGGATAGAGTTAGAATACAGGGGAGGAGGAAAGAGGAGGAAGGGAGGAAAGAGTCAAGAGGATTCATATAGATTTTATAGATTGGAGGCTCGAGGCTGAGAGAACGCCTGAGGGAAGAGGAAAATAAATTGGATGGAGAGAAAGAGAGAGACAATAGTTGCATGAAATTGGATTGAGAAAGAAACAAAATGAGAGATAACAAGCAAAGGAAAGGAGGCAGAAAAACAAAACAGATGAAGATAAATAGAGAGAGAGAGCGAGAGAGACACTGAACGAAAGATAGAGGATGAAAGACACTCAACAAATGAGACCAATGACACGTGAGAGAAAAAAGAGAAAACGGATAAATAGCCAGAGGCAGGTCCGCCATAAGAGGGGGAGGGTGGTGGTGGGGGGGTATGTACTAAATTTAACCCTAACCCTGATCATTTCTAATCTTAACGAAGTAGTTTTGGTGCCTAAAAGTGACCAAACTGTTTTTAACAACGTGGGTAACGCTTTATAATAATGGTACATAAATGATCATGAGTTCATGCATGGCTACATGCATCTTATGCATCAATGTTTAAGAACGTTTGGAAAAAAGCCCCAAAAACAATAATCTTGACAACTTTAACTGCATTATGCCAATTAACATTAATTACAGCTGAGGCCGATTTTGCATTTGGTATTTGGTATTTGGTCCTAAACCAAAATGTTGAACAAAGGAAAAATTTGAGGTAAAAATGGCACAAGATGAAGAATTAAAGCATTGTAATTCACCCTGAAGGGGAAATGAGTCTGTATAAAATGTCATGGCAATCCATCAAATAGTTGAGTTATTTCCATCTGGAGCAAAGGGATTGCCCCACTAAGCCACCAACACTGCGGTCCCAAACCCTGCTAAAAGAAACAGCAGAAAGGAAAAGATTGAGAATTAAAGATGAGAATTAAAGACTGAAATACAAAATGATGGAGGGAGAGAGACAGAGAGACTAAGGGATTGAATGGAGGAGTGCCAGCAGTGCTTGGACAGCAAATTATTTGCAGAGCTACAGATTTCCAGCAGGCTGCCTCGTTGGCCTTCCTGCCTGTCTGTCTGTGTGTGTGTGTGTGTGTGTGTGTGTGTGTGTGTGTGTGTGTGTGTGTGTGTGTGTGTGAGACACATTTCATATGTGTGTCTGTGATTAGGTGTGTAGAAATGCTGTGTGCATCAAACAGACACACACGTATCCATGTATTTTGCAGGCTTGAAAAGAACAGCACCGTGTGTGTGTGTGTGTGTGTGTGTGTGTGTGTGTGTGTGTGTGTGTGTTTGCGCATACACGTCTGGGTTATTTTTACCTCTCTATTTAAAATCTGCTTGGGGATGCAGAAGCGCAGGAAGTAAGTGTCATCTCACTTTCCTCAAGCGAGCTCCATTTCTCCTCCACAACCCGTTCATCCTGCTGCACTACCACTACTGTCAGCCATCCGCTTCTCTCCCATGATGCATCACTCCTTCCTCCCATACCCAATCCATCTAAGATGTGACCCTTTAAATGAGGCAATGTCTCCTTGGCAACCCCTCGTCACAGATTGATACCTCTGTGATTTTTACAGTGCTGAAGATGTGAAAGTACCCAGTGTTTGAGTTTTAAAAAACAGAATTTCTTAGCATAAAACGTTGATAATCAGTGTTGCAAATGTCCATCTTATACTAAAACATGTATTGTGATAATTTTATAATTTGTATATATAATAACTTGTTTTAATTTACTAGCGTGTCCTGAGAGAAGAAGGCTGTGAGCGGCTGTTGAATGAAAAACAATTACATTTAGGAAATATTTTCACTCCCCTGGCAGATTTTTAAGAACTGTGATGTATCAAGTTAAAAGCAAAAATAAATCTTTGTAGAAACCCCACAGGTTTTCCACATAAGGATTTCCACTTATGTACATAAGCAATGCTGTATTTTGCTGTAAGCATTTATCATTGCATGCACAACAATATACAGTACACTCAGAAAAATATAACAGCATCTGCCTGCTAACTTCCCTGAGTCATAATATAAGCCGGTTTTCCAGGTTATTTTCTGTTTTTCCATCAAACTCCAGTCCTGTTCCCGGCTGACAGCAGACCTCATGCTGCACCAGCAGGTGAAAATAAACCCCCCGACAAGCATTTCAGATCTTTGAACAGCTCTGCCCCTCCTCCCCCTCACGTCAACATGTCTCGCCTACTCTCCAGCGTACGCCAGCTGACCCGCTGCAACCTGGCGACCAAAACCGTCACTGACACGGAGTTGAACAGTGACAGGTGAGGGTAAACACTCAGGGGTTCACATTTTCTCCTGGAAGATGTCATTTGGGGTTTTATACTGTTATACCTTTGTACTTGCTTATTGTTAAAATGAAGACTGCTGGAAGCAAAACTCATTATATTATACCCCAACACCTGATGGAACCTGTCCACAGGGCTGTGATTTCTATGCTTCCCATTCACTTGTCTGTGTATGTAGGCAGCCACGCAATGCATTCTGGTACCGCTGCGGTGAGTTTCGAGAGACAGGGCAACGAGTTGCACCCTCCTCGTTGTGAAAGTGGAGGTCCAAGCTACTTTAATGCTGTTTTTTCACGTTTGAATGTGAGCGATTACATGCTGTATAGTGTGCACACTTGGTGTAAAGGTCCCACGACATGGTGCTCTTTGGATGCTGTTATACAGACCTCAGTGGTCCCCTAATACTGGATCTGAAGTCTCTTTATATAGACCTTAGTGGTCCCCTAATACTGTATCTGAAGTCTCTTTTATATAGACCTTAGTGGTCCCTAATACTGGATCTGAAGTCTCTTTATATAGACCTTAGTGGTCCCCTAATACTGTATCTGAAGTCTTTTATATAGACCTTAGTGGTCCCTAATACTGTATCTGAAGTCTCTTTTATATAGACCTTAGTGGTCCCTAATACTGGATCTGAAGTCTCTTTATATAGACCTTAGTGGTCCCTAATACTGTATCTGAAGTCTCTTTATATAGACCTTAGTGGTCCCTAATACTGTATCTGAAGTCTCTTTATATAGACCTTAGTGGTCCCCTAATACTGTATCTGAAGTCTCTTTATATAGACCTTAGTGGACCCTAATACTGTATCTGGAGTCTCTTTATATAGACCTTAGTGGTCCCCTAATACTGTATCTGAAGTCTCTTTTATATAGACCTTAGTGGTCCCTAATACTGTATCTGGAGTCTCTTTATATAGACCTTAGTGGTCCCTAATACTGGATCTGAAGTCTCTTTTATATAGACCTTAGTGGACCCTAATACTGTATCTGGAGTCTCTTTATATAGACCTTAGTGGTCCCCTAATACTGTATCTGAAGTCTCTTTATATAGACCTTAGTGGTCCCCTAATACTGTATCTGAAGTCTCTTTATATAGACCTTAGTGGTCCCTAATACTGGATCTGAAGTCTCTTTATATAGACCTTAGTGGTCCCTAATACTGTATCTGAAGTCTCTTTATATAGACCTTAGTGGTCCCTAATACTGTATCTGAAGTCTCTTTATATAGACCTTAGTGGTCCCCTAATACTGTATCTGAAGTCTCTTTATATAGACCTTAGTGGACCCTAATACTGTATCTGGAGTCTCTTTATATAGACCTTAGTGGTCCCCTAATACTGTATCTGAAGTCTCTTTTATATAGACCTTAGTGGTCCCTAATACTGTATCTGAAGTCTCTTTATATAGACCTTAGTGGTCCCTAATACTGTATCTGAAGTCTCTTTATATAGACCTTAGTGGTCCCCTAATACTGTATCTGAAGTCTCTTTTATATAGACCTTAGTGGTCCCTAATACTGTATCTGAAGTCTCTTTATATAGACCTTAGTGGTCCCCTAATACTGTATCTGAAGTCTCTTTATATAGACCTTAGTGGTCCCTAATACTGTATCTGAAGTCTCTTTATATAGACCTTAGTGGTCCCTAATACTGTATCTGAAGTATTTACAGTTTGGTCGCCTGTTGCAGATTGTCATCATTTTGAGATATGTATTGTACAATATCATGTGCCTAAAGAAGATATGATTGTTTGACATAATGCACAGCAACAGAAAATGTTGTGGGAGCGAGAACAAATGGCAATTAAAAATTAAAAATAATTAAACAACAAATATCAATATTCTTAATTGCTGTGCCTCTCGCCTGCAGGTATATCCACGCCCTCTACCTGGGCGCCCAGAGCCGTTTGCATAGCAACGGGCCCCGTCGCCACTTCCACTGGCGGCTGATGTTTGAGAGCGCTGACATCACCATGCTGCGCCTCCTGGAGGCCTTCCTGAAGTCGGCTCCGCAGCTCGTCCTCCAGCTGAGCATCATGATCCACGGAAACACCGTCCTCCCTCTGCAGGGTGAGTGAGCTCAACCTCCGGCTTCAACCGTTTGTAAAGTTTGATTGACAGATTGCTTTTGATGAATATTATAAAATTATACCCACCAAGTTATTTGCAAAACAATTGGGACACAGCAATATCTCTAATGAAGTCACACTGAACAAGGAGGGTTGTTAACAAGCCAGATCATTTACCACAGTAAACTTTTTGAGTACAATGTTTTGTATTACTGATTGAAACATAGAAATAATAAGATAGAACTCTATGAACATAACACCCACGTTTTAATAAGAATTATCAAATGTATGATTTTATTTCACTGGATTTTATCAACCATAAAGTGGGATTGTTACAAAGGCTACTGCAAAGAGAGAGTAAGGTTTAATGGAGTGTCTGTGTGTGTGTGTGTGTGTGTGTGTGTGTGTGTGTGTGTGTGTGTGTGTGTGTGTGTGTGTGTGTGTGTGTGTGTGTGTGTGTGCGTGTGAGAGTGAGTGCTGAGGACAGATATCAGTAGGAGATTCTATGCTTTATTCATGCACCTCTTACAAGAAGCAGATTGGCCTTTGATGAATAAAACAAAACTCTCTCTTGCACACATACACAGACACACACAAACACACACGCACATACCCTCACTCACTCACTCAGACTCAGATACACACACACACACTGCACACTCTCAGCATTTACACACATCTGGTGGCACAGAGGTGAAGTCAGACAGAAAAAACACAGTTGTGGGACACACATGTAACTTAAGAACACACACACACACACACACACACAGAGGGTACCTCAGGAGGAGCTTCTGCACTTAGGACAATCTACAAAAACAACTACAACATGCAATAATTCAGTGCTCTAAATCTACTTTTTAAGCTGCCGTCCTGACACAGAGGAGGGAACTCAGTGGCAGTTCTTAGTGGGGGGGTGGGCCAGTCCCCCATTACCCCTTTTTGGCCCCCTAAAGCTTAATTTAAAGTGACGTCATCGCGGCTGTCGTTTCCGCCAGTAAGGCTGCTCGAGCTGTCGCGGCGCGTGGTCGTGCACCTCTGAATGTTTTAGCTCTGCACCCACTGCGCTTCTCTTTCAGCTCAACGCGTCTGTACAAAGCTCTGAGAGATTCTCCACATACAGACCACAGGGAGTCAAACAGCCTTAAATATGCAGTCAGAGAGAGACACCACACTGGGAGAAGAAGATGCATTTTGCTGGAGAGTGTGGAAGAACATGAGGGATCCCTTTGTCAAAGCTGAAAAAGAGTGTTTATCACAGTCATTTCAATTTGGAGATGACAACAGTCATGTTAATAATTACAGCTTCGCACCACGTCGTGGTGAATGTGGTTACTGCAGTTGCCAGGCTGTCGCTGCCCGATGTGAGTCCAGTGCAGGTTTGAGTCGCGCATGCTCAGATTTAAATGGTTTACGACATAACTGTGAAATTGTGAAATTACACACTCATTACAATAATAACAGAAAATGGAAATCATTTTTAAAAAAAAACCTTCTATCATCTGTGGTTGTTTGATTGCTCTCTTTGCAAATTCCAATTTCATTCCTGACTAAACTCATCTGTACGTTCCTCTGAGCTTAACTATAAGTCAAAATTATTCATAATCTTTGCTTTTTAACTGAAATATTAGGTATAATTCTATACAAATGGGGGTTATTGACCATGAATTCCAAAAAGTAGTAAAACTAGTGAGGTGGTGGTAGTGAAAACTAAAAACAAGTCTGAAAAAGGGACAAAAATGTCAAATTTTTGTCCCTTTTTGACCCGGAAGGACAACACAAGAGTTAACTGTGGCAAATCTTTTCTAACATTTCTTACCCCATCTTCATCCCCAAAGAGGGGACATTGTCCATGTGCAGTGATAGATAAAGTGTTATATGGGTATCGTTAGTCTTTTGCAGAAGCAAACCTATGGAGGGTTGTTGCTATAGTAACACTTCTCTACTTTATACTATATTCACTACCATATTTGGTACCCCTAAAATCCCATGTGGCCCAGCCTGGCCCCTCCATTTGACATGGTCTAGAACTGCCACTGAGGGAATTCCACAAGTTAACATTCTCACTTTGTATCTTTTGTGTTTTGTTGGCACAACAATTATCATTTGTTGTTGTTTTTTCTTGAAATCAATATTCATGCCGAAGACCATGAGCTGTTGTTCAAGGTGTTTCAACTACAACACAAAACTAGATTAGAAAAAAAAATACAGCCAAAGACAGTCTTGCATTGTTTTGAAGCCATTTGATACAAGTGAGATTGATAGTTGATTTAAGAGGAAAATGAAAAGAAAATTAAAAAAGGATTTAAAGGGTTGTACCGTGCAGCAGAGCGATGATTCATACTGAAGCAGACTGTGAGTCATCTTCAAAGCAGAAAGTTTTTTTTTCTAACCGCACTAATATTAGTGTAGTTTTGTATCTATCTCACTCAGATATCAGTAGAGGAATGTCGGTCACATCGATGCCGTTAAAATGTTTGGCATAGCTCTTTCTCTGCTCAAATCTTAATGCCTTCTCAGTGTGATTCATGGGTAATTTGAGACAAGACTGCATGATTAACACACATGAATGTTTAATGTGTTCAAACTACTCTCTGGGCGGCTCGCTGTGCGCCTCTCAGTCACATAGTTTGACTTCAGAAGAAACTGATTCTGGTCCACTTAAATGAGCTATGGGGGGGGGGGTTCTACATATTTGTATTTTAGTAATTCAATCATTTGAGACATCTGTTGTCTGCACTCACGTATATGTTTCCATTGTGTGATTGTCACTAGCAATTTGTTCTGCTCCAGGAAAATACTAATATTAACAAATATTCACCAAATTTGGTACTGGCCGTTCCATATGATGTATAAATATTAATTTACACATCAGCCTTTTGGCCACGCCTCCTCATTTATTATTGACAAGTGTCAAGTCAAAATGAAATGCCAAACGTTAAATCGAAATTGAAAAGTTGAATCTTAAAATGTCAAATGGCGATTTCCAAATGTAAAATTCAAAAGATAAACTTATTAATTCTAAAGTGCACGTGAAGTATATCCATTTAAGCTTTTCCGTTTTTCATTTTAAATTTCATATTTGATGTCTCTCTCAATTAATAAAGGATTTTAATTTAAGCATTTATGTTTCCTTTTTTCTTTTTTAATTATCACACGATTTTTCCTAGTAGCATAGTCGAATAATATTTTTAATTTGATCTTGCTTCGTTTTCTCTTTGCACTTTCAATTGGAATTATGAATAAATATTTCTTCCATATTTTTCAAGCAGTTTTGACAATGCTGGGACTATTGCTATAGGTCTGGAGTCAGATTTGTGCTGTCTTCCAGTCAGTGGGAAAGATAGAAAGCCTGATGCAAAGATTAGCATAAGTCTTTAAAAAGAAAGTGTTTAGACCATGAGAGGTTTTTAGTGAATTAAATCACCTCGTTCTGTGAGATCTCACTAAATGGGACCTGATCAGGTGGAAAGGAGCAAGGAGTGGCAAAATGTGTTGCCAATTTTTTAACGGATGATCTGATCTTTTCTGAATATGAGATTAGAGTATCCTGTAGGGAAATTTCAATATTGGCATTGTTTTTCTTCTTATTTTCGCCAGTACAGACCTTATGGGTCTGCCATAATGTCTTTGGGTTGGTAGTAGATTGGGAATAGACTGCCTTAGCCTTATGCAGTTCAACACTACATTTATTTCTAATTTGTATGAAATTATTTTAGCTTTCTGGTGTTCGACTTATTTACAACCTATACATTTCAAGGACAGAGTCATTCTGTTAAAGGAGTTGAACTGTTTCTAAATGTAGCCATGGCCGTTTAGTCTGCCTAGGTCGAACCTTGCTGCAGTGGTATATTTAGTCTGTATTTTCTGAAGCTTAGTGTGTAATTGCGTCAGAATTTGCGTGTTGCTCCAATCAGTAACACTAAATTCAGCATTGAAGTGAGATATTTTTGAAATTGTTCCAGAATTGAGCTATGTGTTTTGCCAATTCTTGTTGGTTCCTTGATTAATTGATCATTTCATTGCAGTGGCCATCAAAGACGTTGATGAGCCATCATATCACCCAGAATAAATAGGCACTTACTCTGACATTAAGAGGCTTGTAGCTGACAATAATGGTAATTTCATGTTGGGGTGTAAAATGCACTACCAGTTTTAATGTTTTAGTTTCAAATTTTGATATTAGATGCACATATTTCTGACTCAGATAGAAGGCTCCGCCGCCGGTCTTAACAGTTTATAAAGGATGCAGTGGACAATAACGTATATAGCTTTGAATATATATATTGCAGATATATCAGTACATCAATGCTGATATATCTGTATCACATTGGAGGGGTGGATGTGTATATAATTGTTTCTTACATTATCACTGTTGTGAGAGAGCTCATCAATCAATTCCACATTGGAGACACAGTACAAATCAAAGTTGAATTGACTGTAATAGAGTCAACAGTGAAGGGCTCTGGTTCCGTTCAGTGTCTCCATTGGCATTTCATTCATTTCTGTAAGACTTGCAGCTCAGCTTCCCCTAAAACGTAAAAAAATTAACGGTGAAATATGTACTATTGTCTCAAAGTTTTATTGACAAAAAATGCGTTTGAATACGTTCATCTCGAACGCGAGTCTGTCCAGAATCAGCTGACTCAATATCCTTCTCATACATTCCTGTAGTGTCACAGAGCATTTCCCTGTTGAAGCCTAGCGTCCATGCACTTCAATGGGGCTACTTTGTTGTTTTAAGAGCTTCGAAACTATACCGTCATTGTATAAATGCTGGGATAATGTCCCCGCCCATGGATGCACAGCGTCTCTAAAAACTAACACTAAAAAACTATAATGGGTTATTTTTGACCCAACTCAAGGGTTAAAAGGGGACCAACTAATTTCTGGGTTATTTCAACTCAGAAAATTGGGTTATTCTTTTTGACCCGACTCCTGGGTTAAATACTTGACCTACATTTTGGGTTAAAATAACCCAATCCCTATCCTGGATTCGAACCCAAAACATTCTTGCCGTGATGCCACAGTGCTAACCATTGGGCCTCCATGTTGCCCAGATATTAGTTGTTCCATTTTTAACCCAGGTTGGGTGAAAAATAACCTCCCTTTGGGTTGCTAATGTTTTACATTATATTACACACTTTAAGCACTTTTAAATTTTTATTGCATTAAATTAAATTAAAATATATATACAACAAACAAAAACAATGAAGGGGGGGCATCTTCTAAGGGGGTAGAGAGGGAAGGAGGTGTTTCTGACTGATGTGTGTCATAGGGACAAGGGTGTAATATATGAACATATTTCTTCTATTTCTTCACAACACACAAGTGTGATTGTTCATATTATAAACTGGGCTGAGTGGGCTGGCCTGGACGCCGGTCTTCTGCATGATGATTGGACGGGCTGTCGAAAGGTTGCATCTCCTTTCGATTGACCGTGGTTTTGTACTATGAAAAGTCGCCGAAGCTATATGAGCTCAGCTCCATCGCGGAATTTGCGAAGTGTTGTTGAAAGATGAACTGCTGCAACCTGTTTCTTGGTAGTTGCTTGGCAAAGTTGCTAGAAACTTAGAATTAAACAGCAGGGCACATCAACACCTAGGATTGATTTATTAACACCTAAGATTGATTTATTAACACCTAAGATTGATTTATTAACACCTAAGATTGATTTAGTGCTAAAGATAGGGCAAAGTAACAGTCTGCTGTCCTGGTATGACAAAGTTAGCTGACTGGAAGTGCTGTGACAAAGAAAATCTACTGTGGCCATGCCTCTTGATGAAACCATCTCACGGATATTATAAATTAGAATTATAATAATAACTATATTATATAATATGATTATAAATACATGGACAATTTTTATAATGTAGGCTGAAATGAGCTCTTCAAAAGACCAGCAGCTAGGTTTCATTACATGCTTATATAAAGAGTCGTGGGCCTGGAACCAAGCCAACCAGCTGAAAGATTAACGACGGCTGTAAAACAGTCGATGCCACGCATAAGAATACTTTGAAAACAGAAAAACAGGCAAAGGTATAAGACTGTGTATAGAAACACATTACTATGGTAACAGCGTGCGCCAGCAATCAGAGACATCGCTGGAGTGCTTAGGATTGTGGGTGGTGTAGTACTTCTCCATAAAATTGGGAATAAAACATTTGTTTTAAATGTTTCATACAGACTTGTGGCTTCTACAGGGGCAGAAACAGTTTGTTTCACAATCTAAGATCAGGATGGTTTGAACATTATGGCTTATAAACAAAATCCTTATGAAGAAAATAAATGGGACACTCTTTATTGGTGTTTAATCTCAATTTGTTATAGTTGACTTTATTGTAGCCAGTCATCTCCCTTTCTTTCATTATCATCACCCAAATGTCTTTCTATTTGAGCCTTATTCTTCCCTTCTTCTTATGTCTCTCCTCCCTGTCTCTGTCCCCCCAGGTCTCTCGGCCTCGGCCTCCCTGGTCTCTCTTGCGTGGATGATCGCCTCCTACCAGAAGGTTCTGCGGGACTCCCGCGACGACAAGCTGCCCATGTCCTACAAGGCCGTGATCACCCAGATGCTGTGGCACTTCTTCACCATCGGAGCGCGGACCGTGGCCTTCGCCCTCTTCGCCTCCGTCTTCCAGCTCTACTTCGGCATCTTCATCGTCAGCCACTGGTGCGCCACGTCGCCTGCTGCAAAGAGGCTGGCTCTGCAATCACAAGCTTAGCATTTGAAAATTGTGTTTTTTAGTAATAGTTTTCAGCCCGTTCTTAGTCTCAAGTTGTCAAATCATGTCAATCTGCCCATTTCATTTGTATGTTTCTTATGCACCATTGAAACGTTTGGCCATCATTAGGAATCATCCAAAGGAGTTTCCTCATATATTCCTTATAATAATAAAATGCAGAGGATTGCTACAAAAAAATAGATGTTCTCTTCTAGAAAATAGAATATACTCATTATAGGCAAGTCCTGGTAAAGTAGCCTATCCAAAAGTCTTTACATTTGGGGTTCGTGAAGACAAACGATAAAAATGAGAAATGATCAGCTGCGAATATTGGCGTCAAAACTATTCATTCTGGCAGCGATGTGAATTTGGAACAGTTGATCAATAAAAGGTTTGAATGTTCACGCCAGGTCATCTGCCATGTCACTGGGACAGTGTGGCGCATATGTTTAGGGCTTTTATTGTAAGAGATACAGTGGCTTGAATAAGTTTACACCCCCAGGCTAAAGTTGATTCAAAAGAGGAATAAAAACACATATTTTGGAAAATATATGTTAAAATACAGGGGGCATAAGTATACACCCCCCTATGTTAAAATACAGGGGGCATAAGTATACACCCCCCTATGTTAAATTCCCATAGAAGCAGGCAGATTTTTATTATTAAAGGCCAGTTATTTCATGGATCAGGATACTATGAATCCGGATAAAGTTCCGGTGAACTTTGGAATTAAAATACCCCCACACACACACACACACACACACACACACACACACACACACACACACACACATCATCATCATCACATACCTTTCACCATAAATAGAGATTGGCATGGTTTTATTTCAGTTAACTTAATAGCTGGTTTGATTTGCATTGAGAGATGATCTAATGGAAAAGTTCATCATGCTAATCTCTGGGTATGGTGAAGGGTATGTGATGATGAGGGTGTGGGGGGCAGGTATTTTAATTTCAATATAATAATATTTGCTCTCTGTGTAAAAGTACTCATGACGAAAATAACAATTTGAAAAGGTATATTAAAGGGTAATTTGTTTTAACTGGGCCAATTTCAGAGATTGTTGTCAGTCACTAACACACAAAAATCTAAGTTACCTCATAAGTCACCACATTCTTCTTAGTACCAGTCATCATAAAATTCACAGGAGGTGTAGTATTGTTACTGACTAACTTTTTACTGTCTCTCAGGTGTGTCATGACGTTCTGGATCATCCAAGGTGAGACCGACTTCTGCATGTCCAAGTGGGAGGAGATCATCTACAACATGGTGGTGGGCATCATCTACATCTTCTGCTGGTTTAATGTCAAGGAGGGCCCCAGCCGCTTCCGCATGACCGTGTACTACTCCGTGACACTGGCCGAGAACGTGGCGCTGACCGCCGCCTGGTACACCTACCGCGGCCCGCCCACCTCGGACTCCTATGCCGTAGTGGTGGTGTGCCTGGTGGCCTGCAGCTTTGCCCTGGGAACCTTCTTCATGCTGGTGTACTACTGCTGGCTGCACCCCGACGGGCCAGTTCTGGGCTCACAGTGGGGGGGCTGTGTGGATGAGGGTGTGGTGGGTGCGGGAGGGGTAGCGGGAGTGATTGACGCTTGCCTCACTCCATCCCAAGGGTCCCAAACGGACATGGTCATTACCAGCCCTCCAAGGACTCTCCCTAGGACTAAAGACACAGGGGAGCCGGTTCCCGGGGAGCGAGACAAGGACAGAGACAGGGATAGTTGCCTGCCCGTCTTCCAGGTCCGTCCCTCTCCTTCATCCTCACCTGCATTCCTTCACAGGACCTCGTCATCCCGCGCACAGGAGGGCCCTGTGATCCGGATTGACCTGCCGAGGAAGCGATACCCGGCCTGGGATGCGCACTTTATCGATCGCCGCCTCCGCAAGACCATTCTTCTCCTGGAGACCACGTCAGCCGTCAGCCCCAGGATACAGTACAGGAGTAGCATGATGGGCAGCAAAGAGGTATTAGAATATGAAACAACTGTCTAAGCCAAAAAGGGCTTTTTAACTTAAAGGTGCAGTCTGGGACCAAGGCTCAGCCTGAGATCAGTTCTCAACCCAGGACTATCTACGCCAGGAGAAACATGGAAAGGAGACACCGAGTGTCAGCCAACTCTAAAAAACAAACAAAAAAAAAACAAGGTTGTCAAAACTTGATTGTAAAATGTGAAGCGCAATCTGGGACCAAAGCTCTCCCCTTAGGGCGCAGTCCGGGAGTACGTAGCATGAATGAGCCGTGGGAAATTAACGGAGTAACACTGAACTGAGATAATCTTCGTCTTTTACTAAAAAGCTTGGAGCTGAGAAATGAAATTCCTCATCCGGGACCAAGGAGTGTTAGATTTAGTTTCGTCCTGCATGGTCAGAACAGGAAGTAAGAATTTGACAGCGATGAAGTTGCGGAGTTTGAGATAATTGAGAAACAGTCTGCTGCATGAACTTGAGCCTTGGACCCCGGAGACCTATCAGAGACTTACCAGGGAACTTTTAAAGACTGGAGTTTGCACGGGACATGCAATCTTTTGGTTTGGTAGAAAATTTGCACTGCAGAGAATGGAGACTATCTAATAAAAATTGCATAAGGGATTTTCTTTTTAGGGCAAAAAATAACTTGATACCTCAATTAAAAATGAGTTAAATTTTGGCTGAAAAGTTGTTGTTTTAAATCTAGGTTACACACAGGGGTGATTCTAGGATCAGAACTTTAGGGGGGCTCAGCCCCTAATGAGAATGTGACACGGATACAGTGCCTTGCAAAAGTGTTAACCTGCACCCCCCCATCACTGAGCTAGATACTGAACAACAACGTCGGCTAACGTTTTTTGACATGATAAACTAAACCTGAGACTTTGACAAAATGTTCTAATATATAGCAATTTTAGTTGCTTACGTTTCAATTTGGGTTTTAGTCTGCACCATGAAATGACCAACTTCTTCTCTGGGGGCTACCAACGTTAAACTTTCCAACTGCTCTCCCTCTGATGGATCAGATAGAGACTCAGCCAAAGGCAGTAGTCGATACTCCTCCAATTGGCCAGAACTCCGTTTCTGTTAACCCTTACCTTGACTGGGCTACTGGTGAGTAGCATTGGCTACAGCAACACACAGATATTAAACCTATTTCAAGCCCTTTGAAACTGTAATTGTTTGTCCTCTGTCACTAACAGACAAGTTTGGGAACTCTATCTTGAAGCACATACATGAGCCCCCCTAAAAAGGGTATAAAATCGCCCATGGTTACATATAAAAGGTTAATATGCACTTAAATTAATATATTTCAGTGAAAGACAATTAAAGAATGTCTGTCTATACGGTAGATGACTCACTTTTAAACACATTTAACCCAGTTTTAATCAAGACTTCTAGATTTTATTTTTACCTCCAAATCATCAATTTGATGCTAATCATGTATTTTTCACAATGTCACAAATACAATGGCTTTGCAGAGTACACATATGTTAATTTAAGGTAATTTGTTTTAGCAATGAGACAGTGATGATAACATTGGAAAAGATATCATAATGCTTCCAGAAGGTTGCATGTCCCTCACAAACTTTGGTAGCTGTAAGCATTCTGTCCGTGGTGTCTATAGAGAAATATAATATCATACATTGGGCTCCAGTCTCATGGCAACACAAGGACCCACTAAATGTAGGCTCACAAGTCCAGATGGTTTCTGAAATGTAAGCCTGACATACAAGTGATAACAGTCACCCATCCATATGTGATATAAAAACAGCCATAGCAAAAGTCCCACTGTTTACATCCCACCTGAGAACGGACTTGTTTGGGAAAATCAATCAAGGACTGGATGTAAGGATGTAAGAGGGGCGACTTCTGCAATGGCTACCCCCATATGGCATCTGTAAGTCACCACAAACAGGCCTGTGATGTACAGCCCAATAAATGCAGATGTCCGATATAAGCTGTTATAATAAGCTGTAGTTAGGTGATGAATGACTTTTGGATGAAGAAGCTTCATTTACTCATATGAGTCTAAATGTTGTCCACCTTTCTTGGAATACATACAATGTAGGGTTCACTATGCTGTGAAAAGATTCTGCAGTGTTTGAGGAGAGAACAGTAGCTAAAGAGAAGTGTCTCTTCATCCTGTCGGCAGACCTTAAAGAAAGTTTGTAGGAATGTGAAAACACTAGAACGCATCCGGTAAGCTGTAAAGTAACAATATATTCGCAAAGATGACAAAACTCAAAGATGCAAAGTATCAGGACTGTTTTTGCAGGCTAGCGACTTAGCAAAAGCTGCTGTTTCTTGACACAGATAGGAGGTTGGTTGACAGGGGTTTGGACTTTTCAAAAGGTGGCTTTGTTTACAAAACCATGTACAGGCCTTTGATTCAAATTGGTATTGGCAGATTCAGGTTTAGACTGAGTGCCACCATCAGTCGACGGACAGGAAAAATGAAATGGTCAGAGGAGAAATTCTCTTTGCTTCTTGAAAGCTGCTGTTGGGACCTACAACTTGAAAAAATTCTGCAGAGCTGATTAACTTCAGAGGTCCGAGTTCGAACACAGCAGCTCCCATGTGTGAATGTGTAATTATCAATTAGAGAGAAGCTGGATGGATGCTGAGAAAGTCACGCATGGTCAGGTACCTGATGGAAGACCAGTTTAAAAAAACTAAACAAAAAAAAACACTAGCATTAAAGCTAACTTCTGTCCTCTCTCATTTGTCAGTCTATCTTTGAAGTTCTTCTAAAATACATTTATTTTGTTAAGAGCCTTTAGGGTTAGTCCGTGCATTTAAGGTGACTTGTGATTTGTTATGAAGTGGGAGTTCTTTAAGTCCATCCCAGAAACATTTAAACCAATGTTGTGATTGTTTTAGATAAAGGCAGCAGACAGTATATGAATTTTTAGCAATGCACTTGAATGCATTTCTCGTGAAAACATTTCATTCCCTATGTGACCCTGATTCATCTCAAAAAAGCATGTTCATCAAAACACATTTGAAGATGCATTTGAGATACTGTGCAGTGATAAAGACTCCCAGTTCATGATACAGTTTAACCGTTGTTTTTACTTAATCTTAGTAGCTGTAATACCAAGAGTTTTACATTACAACCCCATTGGCTTCAATTCAATTTAGAAGATGCCAATGTTCAGGGGGTCACCAGTTCGTGGTTGACGACAAAAGCACAAAAACCAAAATATTATTGAACAGTAAAAATCATATTAAACTGCTATGAACTGTTTGATTTTTTCTCAAGCAAGACAAGCAGCAGTTTGGATGACTGAAAATCTCAACGTTCATTTTGGCCCCCCTTGCCCTTTTTAAGCAGGTGCAGGCTGTTGTATTAACATCATCATTTTATGTCCAAATGTTATTACTGTAAAAAAGAATATAATATAACTTTTTCATCCAGAGAAAGCTGTTCAACATGTATGAACCTGTTCACCACTCACGGACATTACGATGAAAACATGTACTGTAGATTGGAGCAATGTACTGTTTCCTTTTTTTGGGTAAAGAAGTCTTCAAAATTCAAACAGTTCTTTCCTGCTGCCACCTGGGGCCAACACAAATGAGTTTGGTGTTGCATTATCCTGTACGGGGGCAATTATCCCCTCTATGCTGATGATGCATGTGTATATTCTGAAGTGTTGAATGGACTTGTGGGAAGCATTTCAAACCTTGTGTTTCTTTACGTCGATGGGTAGAGCAAGTCACTAAGAGTGCTTATATAACGGCTTTTCAACAATCGATGCGTCCACGTAGATAAGTGGCTGTGATGCAAGCAGCATTATTCATATTCCTGCCCACACACTTTGTTTTTATCCACTAGGGGGCAGATTAGGGCATAATCAATCCTGGTTGATACCAGAATATCACCTTTGAAAATAAATTTATGTAAAGTAAAAATCGAACATGGCAACAGGATGACGCTACTCAATGGTTAATGTTCTATGACATTGTCTTCAAAACCTTCCACCATTGTTGTCATCATTTGTTCAGAGGGTGCTACCCTGCCAACCCTTTTTTATGTTTCTGGTGGCATCTTGCAGATGAGTTGCATTCTCTTCTGATGGTGTGAACAATTAACGCTCTGAAGGATCACTGGGTCATGCTGTCCTCATTCACTGTTCCCGATCGGACCGAGTTATTCGGTGTGCCGCTCTGTTATCTAGGCAAATACAAGTATGGGATTGGGACTCGGTTTTGGCAAATATTCAATATTTTAAAAATTGGATCAGGGTCTGGGACCAAAAAAGCTGATCGGCACATCCTTAGTTTGTACATATACCTATGAAAAGTAATGCACTACAATTCATATAACCCATGTATTAAAAATGAACCATATTGACCTTTGTTCTTAAGCAGTGCCCTGTTGTGGCCGTAGTAATTATGATGGAAGCAAATGAGGAAGTCAGGTGATATTGTAGGCTATAAGACAGACAGGTTTTCATTGGGATGAGGTCGCTGTGGTGGGTGGGGTTAGTTAACCTTCGAACATACCAATGTGACATTCATTAGGTGAAATTGTTGGGTATTGGAGTACTTATTTTAACCCAAACCATATCCTTTTTTTCTAACCCTAACTAAGTAACTTTGGTGTCTAATCTTGCTCATCATAAAACATCACAGTCACTTACTGGTCGCCGTTTCACAGCGTCTAATAGAATGGTCATGTTCCTTAAGGTATAGTACGAAACGTTGCACATACGTTTTCGTAACATCATACGAACCGATGTGTGACAATGTGTTGACTGGGCACCCTGCGTGGCCATTATGCATATGCATAATCATTGTTAAAAACTAGTTTATCAGCACTCTGACCTGCACAGGGTTTGTGGTTGTATTCTCAATGAAGACACTAACGGAAAAAGTGTCCATACAAGCTCTCTCTGGACGTACGTGTCTCCTCTGCAGGGAAGCTCTTTTTTTTTACTCTGGTTTGTTGAAATGCAAAAGAATCAAGAATACAAATTGAAAAAAGGAATATTGGGAATAACTTGGTAATAATAGTTGTATTATCCTGACGGTGTTGTGTCCTACCTGAACTTGTGGATGTTGGTACAGTGGTGACAGTCACTGCAATGTTAATGGTGCTGAAAACAACAACTCTATGTCAACAATGGTTGTGTCATGTTGAACATGATAATGTACAGATAATGCATATGTCAAGCACCCAATTTTGGGCCAAGGGAGAAGCTTTTTTGGGCAATGAATCAGTCTGTTGTCATTGAGGTAAAATAGGAGTTTAAGGGTGTTTTCACACCTGGAGTTCGTACCAAATTGCACCGTTACAGATCACGCAAGAACATCCACTCCTGTTATTGGTCGGATGTTTCTGGGGGCGGGAGCAAGAACGTAAATACAGTGGGGTTAACGAACTCTAGTTCAACCGAACTAAAGGCTGTCGGTGTGAAAATGCCCTGAAGTGGTGCGCTGGTTATATATCGACATGAACAAAAACATGAAAAAGTAAATGAGTTTAAAAACTCAAATCATCTTTAATTAATTGATGCAAGTATTTATGTTTATTTATTTTTGTATTTGTTTTATATCTATTTATCTATTGTTTACTCACTCAGTGGCCATGTCTTTGGTATGACTCTTATATTAAGATGTAAAAACTGAAAATAGATTTTTTTTTTTAATCATTCTATATATCTGTATATACCAGAGTGGCGCTATACTAGGATGTGTATGTATGAGTATGTGTGCTTTGGTTTGTATGTGTGTATTCTATGTACAGTATGTATGTAAGGGTGTGCTCTAAGTAACTTTTGATAATGCTGCTTAAACATCCTCTGAGTGAACGAGCAGAAAAATAAAAACAGTGGTGAAAATATCTATGACGCTGTTCAAAAAAGAGCTCAACAAGCTGTGCTGATAACTGTAGATGGAACCAATGCCGTAGTAAACATGGCTGAACAGCCGGCCAACAACACTGCTGTGTCTGGGTTTTTTGTTACGCCGTTAGAGTTGAAAGTAGCAATTTACTAACAAATCGTCCTGGTCGGGCAGAAATCTACATATTTAATTTCATTGGTCACCCTTTATGTCTGTCTCTGGGTTTAAAAGTGTCCATATTCTGCTCATTTTTAGGTTCATAATTGTATTTTTTGGTTGTACCAGAATAGGTTTACAAGGTCTCATTTTCTAAAAACACCATATTTTTGTTGTACTGCACATTGCTGCAGCTCCTGTTTTCACCCTGTGTGTTTGGGTCTCTGTTTTAGCTCCAGAGTGAGACATCTCATTCTATACTATCTTTGTTGGGAGCTGCACATGCTCAGTAGCTCGGTAAGATCCCATCAGCTGATAACTCTTTCTCCAGCTTTGGTCAGTCCAAGGCAGGATCAGCTGGGAGACTTCTTCTAGACCAGGACCACTTGTGGAATACCTGCACAACAGGGACAGGAAGTAGTTCTTTTGGAGATTCTGGTCAACTAGTGGCTGTTGGAGCAGTGTTTTGCCGTTGAGAACGAGCTAGCATGCTAGAGCTAGCATGTGCTACAGTTAGCCACCTCGTCTCTAGTAACGTAGAAAGCCGTGCCGATGTTGAACAGCTCACCTGGAGACTGAAGACATCTCACTCAAAACAGCATGGAAGTTTATTTTTCCAATTTTGAATGTGTGTGGAAGGACCAGAGACACAAAATTACCCCCAAATCCCAGAAAAAGTAATTTTTTAATAATATGGGCACTTTAAAAATATAAACCGTCACATTTCATCTAAATACAGGCCCTATTCACACAGGACTAGTGTTACCACAGGACCCTTATGTGATTTCAAAATGACCACAAATGTTTGTGTTTTGCGCGGCACATTCGCAGGGCATAAGCGAAGTCTGTATTTTACTCAAATTCACTGACATTATCCCTGAGATAAGATGGGAAGCCTCTGTAAAAACATGTATTTATAATTGCCAAAGCAATCACAAATGCCCTTTTCATCAGATTAGTATCATCTGGAGACCTTGTGTGATTTAAAAATTACCCCCAGCAAGTCATGCTTTTTACGTGCGTTGACTTGCCAGGGCGAGGCCGCTGCACTGTACTTGAATCGGGGTTCCGTATCTTTTTGGGCCAGGCTGGGCATATAGTGTTACTGTGAAATCTAAAGTAAATAACTGTAGGTTTCACAGCCATTATTCACAGTGTAGTAGCGGGTAGTGGATTAGTGGTTATTCTCAGAGAAAGAGACGTCCTGCCCTGGCAGGCAGCTGGAGCATCAAGGAGAGATGCCAAGGATTTGAGACAAAAATGAAATGATGCTGAAACCATGCAGGTGCACCTTTAAAATCGTTTTCAAACCAAAACGTAGCAACGTAAATGAAGCCTTAATTGTCCCACAGAATCTCAACCATCTGATTGGCTGGTTCCGTCAACCTCTCCTCTCCGCTGAATCTTCCCGCCCTGTTTGTCTCGTTTCTTCTCTCTTTCTTCTCAGCTCTCCTCTGTCTTTCCTCTCGAGGCGACAACACAAACTCTCTCTCTAAAACCAACTTCCTTTGATCTCTCCCTCGCATCAGCATCCCTCCATCCGGGGGATTTGCTGTTTGTTTGGTCGGCGTCTCGGGAGATCCAGCAACCAAACAACAATCCATCCTCCTCCCTTTCTCCTCACGTCTTATTTTTCTTTTTCGCTGTTGTGTTGATCTTCTTCTTCTTCCCTTTTTTTACTCCAAAGCAGACAAAAGGAGGACAGGGCTGAGTATTCCTCCCCTTTTCATCCTTTTGTTCTTCATTTTCATCCCATCTCTCCCTGCTTCATTCCCTCCTTGCCTTTCTTTATTCCTCCTCTCCTTCCTTTCTTACTTTCCTCCTTTTTTCCAACTTTGGCCTCTTTTCCCTGTTCACTTCTTTATCCACCTCAAAGTAGGTATTTTTTCTTGAATGTATCAGCCCTTTATTTGTTTATTGTTCCATCATCCTTGTCTTGTCCTTACCATTTTTTCCTTCTGTCTTCACTCCTTTCCTCCTTCCCACTAAACCTTTTCTCCTGTCTTCCTGTCCTGTACGTCCTCTTCGTCATTTCTCCGTTTCTTGTTCTTTCACTCCTTGCTTCTTAGCACTCTTTCCTCCTTTTCAATATATCCATTGTTTCTTCTTTCTCTCTTTCTCTGCCTCCTTTTTTCTTTTCCTCTTTCAGTCCTTCCCCCTTTCTTTTCTATCATTTTCTTCTACACTTCTTTTTTGATTTATTGCCTTCCCATTCTTCATTCATTTCTTCTGTATTTCTCTTCTTTTTCCTCTTGATACATTCCACCTTCTTAATTTCCTCCCTTGCTCCCTCCTTTCACCCTTTCCTTTTTCTAATCATCCTATTCCAGTCCTTTTAGTCCTTTTTCTATAGTCTTTTTACCTGACTTCCTCTTCTTCCTTTCCTTCCTTTCACACCTGCCTGCCTCCTCCCCTCATCTTTGACCTTAATCTCCTCTTCTACCCTCTCCTACTTTCAACTTTCTTTCCAGATCTTAAAGCTACATCTTTCACCTTTTCGTCCATCCCTCTTCCACCTGTTTTCTCCTTCATGCTAATTTTTCGGTTTTTCCTTTCATCTTGTGTCAGACCTCATGTGTGATTTTGAAGTGTGGGGTGCTGATTCTTTGATATCACTGATGCACACACACACACACACACACACGGATGTACATGCATAAATTCACACATAAAACAACCAATACACTCTCACACACAGATATAGAGTTAATGCACCAAAACATGTCAAAGTATGACTTTACAGTGCGATTGATGTGTGCATGTCAAAGTGTGTGTCAAAGAGAAAGAGAACATCAAGAGTAGGTGCGTGCGTGCGTGCGTGCGTGCGTGCGTGCGTGCGTGTGCGTGCGCGTGCGTGCGTGCGTGCGTGCGTGTGCGTTTTCGATACCACTGCCAGGATTTCAAATGGTTGTGTGACCAGGCCTAGGTCTACCTAGATAGATCTCCTATGCTTCTGAGCTTCTCACCCAATCTCTAAGGGAGACGCCAGCCTCCTGAGGAGATCCATGTCCTGGGTGTCCTCCTGCGTCCCGGTGTGATATAGGACGGTACATGTAAAGCGTGTATCGATGTCTTTAAAAGCAGTAGTAGTAAACTGTAGACATGCATGGAGTCCATTCAAGGCAGAGAAATGCGGGACTGTTGTGCAAATCGCCAATGTAACTTTAGCGATAGCATAGCATAGCATAGCATAGCATAGCATAGCATAGCATAGCATAACATTTCAATTGAGAACATGGTTGCAAGTATATATGTACAGGACTGTATAGAGAACAAAACAAGACTGCTGTAATTTTTAAATCAATTATTTATGACAAAAATACTTACATTTATGGGTCTCTCTGCTCGATCTGGTCGCCATTGTTGCCGGCTGCGCAGTGTATTATGGGTACCCCTTTTTTCAAGTAAGCTCACAGCTTTGCTTAAAACGGGGCTAACGATCAAAATGAGTATTGGGACAGCCCTTACTCTCATGTGAACGCTCAAAACTAAGGGGAAGGGGTAAGATAGAGAAATGAGATTCAGTCTAACAAGCCAACAATTATAATAAATTGCTATTATAATTAAACATCATATTTTATAAACTACATGTGTTTTGTATGCACAATCTTAATGGGAAAAGTAACTAGTAACTAAAGCTGTCAGATGAATGTAGTGGAGTAAAAAGTACAATATTTCTCTATGAAATGTGGTAGAGGCATGAGATGAAAAGTCTCAAGTAATGTACAAGTACCTCAAATGTGTACTTAATACAGTACAGTTACACTCCACCTCTACACAGGACTGAGAGCTGTAACTCAGCAGGTGTTGAAATGACATTAACAAAAATGTTACACTCTGAAATGCAACCTTGGGGTAGCTCAGTGGGGTTGGGAACCGGAGGGTCGCTGGTTCAAGTCCCAGTACGGACCAAAGTACAGGGACTTGTTACGTAAGTCCCTGATTGGCAGCTGGAGATTGGTAGCTGGAGGGATGCCAGTTGACCTCCTTTAGCTGCCAGGTGCTCTTAGGCAAGGCACAGACCCCCACACCCATCCACTGAAGGCGCTGGTCCAGCACTGGCAGCCCACTCACTCTGACATCGCTCCATTTGTGCAACAAATAGGTTGTGTGTGTGTGTGTGTGTGTGTGTGTGTGTGTGTGTGTATTTCTGGCCTATGTAGTGCAGTGATTTCTAACAAAAGCATAGTGTAAATTGTAATATCACCAATAAACAGTACAGATCAATAAATAGTATGAATAAATATTTATACAGTGAAAAACAGTATAAATTAATTAAATGAAACCTTGACTTGCTGTAAAGGAGAAAAAGCGACCGTCTATAGATGTTATCAGTCATGTCATGTCTACCGTCAGTAGTGCATCACGGGAACGTTTCCTAGCACCGTTGGCTGTCAGATGTCAGTCAACTGTTGCCATGGGAAACGCCACCCTCTGAGGCTCAGAGGTTGAGACAGCATTATCAGAAAAAAAAAGATTTTTTTGTAAATTGTTGCAAAAAGTCTAACTTTTCTCAATATTGGGATGCAGTGACTGAATTACATGTAGTTTTCTTAGAGAATTTCTAAAAATTATGTTTTATTTATCAAAAATCTATCACTTTGTGGGTTACAGTTTGACACGTTTCTCAGGGCTGATAGAGAGAAGGGGGGAGAGAGAGAGGGGAGAGAGAAAGAGAGAGGGCGATAGAGAGAAAGGGGGAGAGAGAGAAAGAGAGGACAAGAAAAAAACACTCAAAAGATAAATACCCCATCTTTGCATCACGTTGCCTAGGTAACTGGGCGATCGTTAAGCCGTTAGTCCTCCAGTCACAATGGAGTGGTTACCCTGATAGGTGTGTGTGTGTGTGTGTGTGTGTGTGTGTGTGTGTGTGTGTGTGTGTGTGTGTGTGTGTGTCCTCCTTCCTCCAGTTGGTCTTTGTAACCGTGCTGCCTCACTGTGGTCAAACCTGCTCATTGCAACAGAATTATGATTTATTTAAGTGTTTTCCTATTTGCTGTTGTGATTTGCACTTCAGGGCCACCGTAGTCAGATGGTTTACTGGTTAGTTCCAGAAAACCATCTTTGAATCCCAGAGGGCGACAACGTTGCTGCCTGTGGTCTGACAGAAATGAAATGTTTCTACAGAAGGATAACGTTTTCCGCTCAGAGAGCAGTTAATACAGCGGTATTATATCCCTGTGCCCTGAAAACTGACAGGAAAATACATTCAAGACAGTATTGTCTAAACTCTATTTATCTATTTATCTATCTATCTATTGATTTCCCTCTAAACGCCTTTTCTCAATCAGCGCTGCAGCCAGCAGACACATGCAGTACACTGGAATCAGCAGTGGTGGAAAGTAACTAAGTACATTTACTCAAGTACAACAAGCTAGCAGTGTATAATGTAATTAAAATAAGCTCCACCTTTATCAGCTGCAATATGATGTTTAGAGGATAGTGCATGAAAAATATAATATCAAATATTCTATGTAATAATAATATGAGCCATTCTGCATAATAAGTAGTTTTACTTTTGGTAGTTATGTATGTGTTTTGACACAAACACAGTTGTACTTTTAGTAGTAGTACCTAGGGAGGTGTTCCAGGCACGTCCAGCTGGGAGGAGGCCTCGGGGAAGACCCAGGACTAGGTGGAGGCATGTCCAGCTGGGAGGAGGCCTCAGGGAAGACCCAGGACTAGGTGGAGGGATTACATCTCCAACCTGGCCTGGGAACGCCTCGGGACCCCTCAGTCGGAGCTAGTTAACATGGCTTGGGAAAGGGAAGTTTGGGGTTCCCTGCTAGAGCTGCTCCCCCCCAATACCGAATGAGCAGATGAAGATGGATGAATGGACTTTTGTACTTTTCGTTCAGTACACTTTAGAATACAGGACCTTTGCCTGTAACAAAGTATTCTAGTGTGTGAGATTGCTACTTTTACTTCAGTAAAAGACTTGAGTACTTCTTCCACCACTGGTAATCTGCATAGTCCCAGTCTTCCTTGAAGCGATGTTTACAGGGACAGGGTATCGTTGGCACGTTAGAGAAATTTAGTATTTCCTCTCAAGTTCTCAAATTTTACGTTGAAAACTAAATAAGCAACAATCCAAGTTTGAAAGACACATTTGGGTATTATTCATAAAGGTTTCTACTCGCTGTGGTTTGACTGTGCGGATGTGGTTTGATCGAAAATGGGACAAACTGAGCTTTACTTACTCCAATGAGCCATTTAACCAAATTTTAAAACCAGGATTGTGAAAAAGAACTTTCTAAAGTGTAAATCACTTAAAATGAAGGGTAACGTTTTAAATTGGAGTCTATAATCAGTGCAGAGAGAATGGGCCTTATCAGTCTCTGGTGGAGTTTCCTCTTGGACAGGAAGTGGGCTTCCTCTGCTTCCTGTTTGTGTGTGTGTGTGTGTGTGTGTGTGTGTGTGTGTGTGTGTGTGTGTGTGTGTGTGTGTGTGTGTGTGTGTGTGTGTGTGTGTGTGTGTGTGTGTGTCAGTAGAACAAAAAGAACAAGAATGGAGCAGCCGAGACAGAAGGTGAAATAATTCCAACCGAGAGAGACAGAGACAAAGAAGGAACGATGGAAAAAACAACTGTAAGACGGACAAAAAGACAGCAAGAGACAAACTGAAACAAAAACACATTCAGAAGGAGTGCCCAGGACAAGGACCCGTCTGACCCAGAACAGGACTACTACAGAGGGGGACTGACCCGCAATGGACTATGAACCCAAGAAATCCAAGAAGGTACAGTAGCTTGGGTTTTGTCTTGAGTTTCCACATTCGATTTTGTTCAAGCCCTTTGGACAGGGATTGATTTGGTCCCAAACTTTCTCCAGAACACATTTTGACATATTTCATCATCTGAGATGAGAGTTGGGACTCTATTATTTTGGAGCAGAAGGCCTTTCGATGTGGTTTCAGTTCCTAAAGACAAACCAAACAAGCTTGAGTGAAGTCCTACAGCAGATCATTTTGAGTGTTAAAGTCAAAGTCAAAGTATGTTTACTAGTCTCCCTAAGGAGACATTTGTTTTGGACACTGAGTAACTTACTTTGCTGTAAGAGTTACAACAGACACAACAACAACCACAGGGTTAAAAACAATTAAAAGACAAATGGACAGTCAACATATGGGCTACTCAAGGGCTGTGCAGATTGCAGATTTACCATTTTCTATACTAAAATAAGATAAAAGCCATCCTTCAGAAAACTAAAAACTAAAAACATATTAATTCATCCTTTTCATCCATCACAGTCACATTAAGGAATTCATAGTCATACATTCATCGCTGCTCATCAATGAGATTAATTGCAAGAGGAACAAATGAGTGCTTCTACCTGTTATATTTACACAGAGGACCCTGTACCTCTTCCCTGAGTTCAACAGCTCAAACTGTGAAAACAAGACGTGAGAGTAATCAGACAGAATGGTCTTGGCCGGCCTGATTGTTGCCTGATCATAAAGCTCCTGCAGGTTGAGCGGTGCAAGTGTTCCCGTAACTTTGCCTGCCGTCTTAACCAGAGTGTCGCTGTGATTGACAGTCTCTGCCCCATCCAGCTAAAGGGTTGGTCACACCAGCATTTACAACCGATGTGTGTGTGTGTGTGTGTGTGTGTGTGTGTGTGTGTGTGTGTGTGTGTGTGTGTGTGTGTGTGTATTTCAGCGACCGCTGAATTCACTTGCAGGCGTGAAGTAAGTCAGTGTGTATCTTTTGAAGCATATTTACACTTAACTAATAGCAAACTGTCTCTCTTGACAGGCTGATCTTTAACCCTCATGTTGTCCTCGGGTCAAATTGACCCGTTTTCCTATATCAATGTTCTTTTTAACAACCCCAAATTCTGTGTGTGTGTGTGTGTGTGTGTGTGTGTGTGTGTGTGTGTGTGTGTGTGTGTGTGTGTGTGTGTGTGTGTGTGTGTGTGTGTGTGCTGTGTTGACAGTGAGTGTCAGCAGGGAGCTGTCAGAGATCACTGCTCACCTGTCAATCACTGTAGGAAAAGCCTTGGGGATGTACTGCATTGACACACACAGACACACACACACACACGAACCCACACTGAGGCATGCATGCATAAATGAACCATCTTCTATTATATTCTGGTTCAAATTCAAAGCCCAAACACCCCACCACTGACTAAAGCCTGCTGTGATAATTACAGCCACAATACTGAAGCGTTGGACAAAATCAATAACATACAACAACAATGATTTAGTCATTCTTAGAGATGTTCCATTAACGGAGCTTAAAGGCATCGTTTGGATATTTGGAAGTGGGGTTATATGAGATACTTCTCCATGGTCAGTGTGTTAGCTGCATGCAGTAGCTACAGTGGCTATGAAGTACCTCATACAGCCATACTTTATATATCAGAACTATCTCTTTACAATATAGAGTTTGGCTTGGGCTAGAAGACAGATCCTTGGGTCTTTATAAGATTATTTTTTGTTTTTTTGCCGTATGCTGGCTGTGCATTTTAGTTATTTTATTTTTTTTATTTTATTTTGACTTTATTGCTTTTATCTTCATATTGGGTACCTCATCTTTTTTTTGTGCTTTTATTGAGTTATCTATTTATTGTGTATTATCTTTTTGTGCAGCACTGAGGAAACCTTGTGTTTGTTAAAATTGTGCTATAAAAATAAAGCCTTCATACGCAAAAGTGGCATGGCTCCACAATAAAATATTCCACTTATTGATTAAGATAAGATAATACTTTATTGTCTGTTACACAAAGGTTACAGAAATGTATCTTTGACAAGAATCCAGTCACAAAGAGATATTCACACAGACATATAATAACAAGACGGGGGGTGTTGAGGTGTCAGCTGACCGGGGGGGTTCATGTTGTGCTGTTGGCTATTGCAGAGGGGATGAACTTGGAGATGTTTTATGGGCCAGTAGTGCCTTCAAATGCCTGAGGAGTGATGGAGGGGGTCAGAGGGGGTGAGAGGGGGTGAGAGGGGTCCAGGTTGGCTTTCCTGATCACTGAGTGGCTGTGTCCGTTTTTCAACAGTCAATAAACATAATTTATAGGAAATTATACCTAATGTTTGAGTTAGAAAAGCAGAAATTAGGAATTATTTAGACTAAATTTAAAGGAATGGATGTTGATGATAATCACAGACTGGAATATGTTATATATTATTATAAAATTGAATAAGACGCCCCAAAATCAATGAAAGTAGAGATTTGTACTTGGCAAAGAACGTTGTGTGGAATCAATCATGTTATTTTGGGGAATTAAAAAGAACATTGATATAGGACAACATGAGGACAACATGAGGACAACATGAGGGTAAATCCAATGTTGTGTCATGTGAAATAAGACAGGGGCAGCACATAAGTCAATACCAGAAGCATTAATTGACTGATCTTGAAGGTGGCTTACAAAAGCAAAATAAGTTATCATAGTGGTATATAGAAATACTACGGAGCCCCCTGGGGGTAAGCTGAGAAAAACAACTCAACCGTGCTCACAGAATACAAATCTGTTCCCTCGGTTTAATAAACTGTACGCACGGATTCATAATCAATGAATCAACAACCAGCTACAAACTAATTTTTATCAAAACAAACCGTCCTCCAACCTGGAGAAATAAGACTGGTCTGCAGCAGCCGGTGCTTAGGGACCGTCTACAAACTGCAACACCCACACCAAAATGTCTACTAATGTAATGATTAAATAAGGTAGTGTCTCCAAACTTACCTCCATTATAACTTGTCTCCTCCTAGTTGTACTACTGCACTTACTGTTAAAAAATAAGTTTGGAGACACTACCTCATTAATAGATATTTTTGTGTGGGAGTTTATAGACGGTGCCTAAGCACCACAGGCTGCACAGTTAATTAAACCAAGGGGACAGATTTGTTCTCAGCTGACCCCAGGGGGGCTCGGCAAAATACAAATAACCAAGGGTGTTATTTCACATTCCTCAACACTGCATGAACAATCTGCATTTCCATAAACAAATGATATATGTAATCAGCTGGTATTTGTTCAGACTGCAGGATCAGCTTTTACCACCTTATAACATTTCAAAGGTAGAGCAGCCTAATAATCACTTAGAGTAAAGGGAAGTGCACACTTTAAACAATAAATAGTAACAGCATGGCAGTAACAAGTAGACAAACTGTCACGAGAAGTGGATCTTCGAAGATCACCAAAATAAAAGCAGAGAAACTGTAATTGTAAAAATGATCAACCATATTCTGGTCATTTGTATAGATAGACATAAATAGTTCTGCTTGATCAAAGTAGATATTCACCATAGTCAATTCAGAGAAAGTTAGTGTAGCTGCTGTGTGTGTGTGTGTGTGTGTGTGTGTGTGTGTGTGTGTGTGTGTGTGTGTGTGTGTGTGTGTGTGTGTGTGTGTGTGTGTGTGTGTAAAGACAGACAGACAGGAAGAGAGAGAGAGAGAGAGAGAGAGAGAGAGAGAGAGAGACTACATTACTACTGAACACGCTCTTCTCTCTTTAATGATTAGAACCTTGTTAACGACAAAAAAAACCCTCCTTTTCCTGTTTGGCAGTCCGTTGCCCATATCGCCCTAATGGACACCCCCCTCCCCCCCTGGTTTTCATCCTTGGGGAGTAGGCATGTGCTCAAAAGATTGACTGACACTGTTGAGATATTTGGTCGGCATGTGGTGGGCTGGAGGCTTCGTCCTCTCAGGGCCATAAATATTCACACAAAAGGAAAACCTTCAGATACCTTTTCTATGAACCAAAAAATATCATCGATAGATGGCTCACCTGAAAATGGACTGTGTGGGGACGATAAAAATATGTCTTGTTATTAATTTCTCATATCTTCCGTCCCCATGCCTAACACTGTGCTTCCTTCTCCTCAGAGTTTTGTCTCTCCTATCAAGCGGCTGGTTTGGTCAAAATCCAGTCGCAGGCCGGTGGATCGGGGCAGTGTTTACCGCCGCCCGCTACACACCGTTCCTCTCTACCCCCCCGACTATCTCATCCACCCAGAGAGACTCATCTTCGACTACGTAGAGAAGGAGGTCAAGGTAAAATACACAATGATGCAACATTTTTTAATCCAAGGACCCCTTATCTGAAGGAGCAGGACCCCCATTATATATATTTATGAAATGAAGTTGTATATTAAACAGGGCCTACAATGTCAGGGCCAGTGTCAATGTCTGTTCACAATAACTGTTGGGTCCTTTGGGTAAATTATAGAGTGTGGTCTAGACCTACTCTATCTGTAAAGTGTCTCGAGATAACTCTTGTTATGAATTGTTACTATAAATGAAATGAAAGTGAATTGGTTTACATTTGCTAATAATAAATTGGATTCATGGAAAGACATTTCTTTCTCTTTTTCTTACAATTTTTGTATTGATTTTTTTGAAATCACAAGTACCACATTACAATTTTTATGACAGTATAACATGTACAGAACAATGGCACCTCCAGCAAAGCCATGATACGCATAAATACGAGAAAAGGCACGAGGTGTCCCTGACCTGTTGAAGATCACCAGTGACCTGATGACAATGGTTCCTTGACCTTTCACCTCTCCCATCAGTTCCTCGGCCACCTGACCTGGGTGTCGGTGTCCCTGAACCCCTCCAGCCGAGACGAGCTGCTGCAGCTGCTGGACACAGCCAGGGTTAGTGATCAATAACTTATCTATAAGCATAAGATAATGCATCTATCATGAAGCACTTCTGAGGTTAGTTGCTAATGTACAGTACACAGGCAGCAGCTTCCCCATTAAACTGCTGTTCATACACTACACAGATTGTTTCTTTTACTGTAAATAGACATACAGTTTTTTACAGTATTCTTTTTTAATTTACAGTAATATACTGGCTGCAGTGTAATTCCCGCCTTTGTTTTCCCAAGATGCATTGGTATTACCAGTAAATACTGTACCTGTAATCTGTAACATTCGCAGATAGTGCTGTAATATTATTATTTTCCCCCAGGATGCATTGCCATTTGCAGTATGATCCTGTATAACATTAAAACAGTAAGATACTGTGAGATTTAGGCTGTAAACTTACATCAAAAGTTAGAATTTAATATAAATTTCCGTAGTGAGTTTGTGATTATTACTTAAATTTCTTACTATCTACCTTGCTGACGTCATAAATATCCAAATGGATACTGCGTGTTTTGACGCACACACATCTTGTCTCAGCTGTGTGTGTGTGTGTGGCGTGGGCATTGCTGTACAGAATCCTGGCATGTGAGTAGAGATGCAAATACAGGGGGGAGGAGGGGATTTTGCTCTACCTGTGTAATATTACTTGCTGTAAAGGCTTAAAAATGCTAAAATACTAAATACCAGAAAGCATTTGACGATGGCTGCTGTAGCCTAGTGGGTCGATTCTGGTTTGTTTTTTTCTTCCTTTTGGTTTACGTAAGTTGTAGTTTTTTTTTTACTCAGCTTTACTTAGTAATAGATGGGATGTGCAATGTACATTTTAAAGTTAAACTAATTGAAAATACAAAATACACAACAAAACTACTCAACACAGACACGTGAGTAAATGTATATCGTTACTTTCCACCTCTGTTAATTACATTCCAAAACAGCTGATGAATAATCACTAATCTTGAATCCGTGTCCCTGTGTGTTGGTCAGTAGCAGTTGAAGGTGCTGCCGTTGAAGACCAGCGTGGATCAGGACTGCATTCTGAGTCTGTCCGCTCGCTGTCTGCTGCTGACGTGGAGAGACAACGAGAAGCTGCTGGTGAGGATCCCCACACACGAGATCGCTGCTGCCTCCTACCTGAGAGACGACGCACTGCACCTGCTGGTCCTCAAGACAGGTGAGGCCTGGGCCCCCAGGAAGTGTGCCAGGCTTTAATGCCAATCTGACAATAGCATCCAAACAATGGAGTAACACCATCCCTGTCCCTCACATTCTGCCCTCTGACCCAAAAATATCTTTTCCCACAAACTTACATGGGGAAAGAGACGTCTGCAAATCAGTGGATACTTTTTGGGCTGTCACAACCCCCCCAAAATGATACGGTTCATTATTGTAATTTGAAAAGTCCAGAAGTTAGACTCTCTCTAAATTGGTGTTAGATTTTGAAGTTTCTTTGAAGGTAATATTTCTTAAGTGATTCTTTTTTTTTGGGAGAAATTTCCATTCCATTCATTGCTCTGTACCTGTGACATTAGACATTAGACATACTCTTCTACTATGAGAAAGATACATGTACACATTTTTCAACCCTCATCCCACAGGTTTGAACGTGGATACAGTGGTTGCCGGGGACGACAGCCTGGACAGGAAAAAGCCAACGGGCATAGACGGCCGACGTCAAACCATGAGCTGCAACGCCGACCCCCGGCCGGCAGGGGGCACCATGGAGCGGCGGCACACCATCTGCGGAGTCGATTGGAGGCCCTCCCTGTCCCGCAGCAGCCACGAGAAAAACCAGAATGTGGAGAGGAGGGAAGGAGCAGGAGGAGGAGGAGGAGTAGAGAGAGGCGGGGGGGAGAGAGGAGGAGGAGGGAGTTTAGAGAGGAAGAGGGTGGGAGGCAGCTGGGAGAGGAGGCAGCAAACGCGTAAAACAGGAGGGAGCTGGGAGAACCGCAGAGCAAGACCCATGAGCGGGAGCTGGGGGGTGGGGGTAGGTTTGGGAGGGGGTGGCGGTGGCGGGAGCTGGGAGAGGAGGCATGTGGGAGGTGGGGGAGGAGGGAGCTGGGAGAGGAGGGGAGGAGGTGGTGGCGGCAGCGGGGGGAGCTGGGAGCGGCGGCAAGCCTGCACAGGAAGCTGGGAACGGGGGAAGAGCTACGGCAGCTGGGAGAGGAGGAACCACAACCCGCTGGAGCCCACGCCCTGCCCCGACGCCTACTGCAACCTGGTCATCCTGGCTGTGGAGAACAGGGTGGGGCACCTGGGCGCCCTCATTCCCTCCCTCACTACTCCCTATGTACTGTGTATCATAGCGTTTTTCCACTGCTGGTAACAGCTCGACTTGCCTCGTCTCTACTCAACTCGACGCGCTGTGCGTCCGTTCTCCATTGCAGTGAGGCGAGCCGTGGCTGGTCGTCATAGCAGCAAACTGCCGTGACCTAACGTGACACACACACAGAACAGCAAAGGTGTGTTTTTGATTCTCGGCGTGTTGCCACAGCCAGAATGCAAATTAGTTTCTAATGAACCTGGAGGCAGCAAAACAAAAATATTAATGATTAGTGACGATTCTCTCCGACCAATCAGCAGTTTGCAGGTTTTCACATCACTTTTGGTATCGCCTCAGCAAAAGGGACCAGGGACTTTTTTTCGTAATGGAAAACCAAAAAAGGCGAGTAGAGACGAGGCGAGTCGAGTAGGCACCATGAAGTGGAAAAACGCCATTAAATAGTGAACTATATAGGGAACGACCAAACTAGATTTCAGACACACTGAAAACAAGGTTGTGACAGGAGATGCGCCGGTTATTTGTGTGATGGATGCCCTAGCCTGACAAGCCAGACCCACATCACTATGTTGGGTCTGGGAACTCCCCGTTGGCAGCTCAGCTCCATTTGGGCCAGTTCTCATTAATATTCAACCAGCTAAGCTGCTTCACTCTGATTGGCTACCAGCTAGCCAATCAGAGCCTGGCTATCAGCATCCTTTCACTCCAGACGTCATGAATATTAAATGATGGCATGTCATAGTCCATTCCATGCTTAACAGCAGTGAGTGAACATTTAGCATTTAGCCTAGCTTAGCATAAAGACTGAGAGCAGGGGAAAATAGCTAGCCTGACTCCATCCAACGTCAACACAGACTCCAAAAGCTCATTTTTTTCCATTTCTGTTTGGGCACAGATGAAAAAAACAAGAAAGCAACGTGTTAACGAGTGAGCTTTAGGGAGTGCTTTGGAGTCAACTTCAGACAGAGCCAGGCTAACTGTTCCCCAAGAGACTAACCATGTCCAGATTCCAGCTCCATACTTAACATGCAGAAATTAGATTGATATCCATCTTCTTATCTAACTCTTGAAGTTTTACATTAGCTGTTGAAGATTCCATTTATCTCAAAGTGGACACTGGACTACAATGTTGGACCAGCTAAAGTCCCAGTGATGTAATATTCCAGGTTTGCAACAATGCAGAGTGTGTGTGTGTGTGTGTGTGTGTGTGTGTGTGTGTGTGTGTGTGTGTGTGTGTGTGTGTGTGTGTGTGTGTGTGTGTGTGTGTGCGCTTGTAATTGACAACTTGTAAATATTCCTGTGGACATTCTCTCCTGTCTGAAAAACAATAACAGTGACAGGAAATATACCAGTGAAGAGAGTGCATTCAGTTTCACACTAATCATTTGGCTCTCGTTTTGGAACCGTGGAAAGTAGGGCAGTACTGTTCAATTCATCCACACACACACACACACACACACACACACACACAGATATGCGTTGTTGCAAACCTGGAATATTACATCACATTTACAACAGAGTAGCTTTGACATGTGTGTTGTGTGTGTGTGTGTGTGTGTGTGTGTGTGTGTGTGTGTGTGTGTGTGTGTGTGTGTGTGTGTGTGTGTGTGTGTGTGTGTGTGATCCTCAGTCGTTGTTATCTTCTATCTGTCCCCGCAGCGATAGCTTGTGTGGAAAAGCTGCATTATTAGGTCATTGTATAACTGGCTGAGATGAAGCTCACAGACTCCTGTCCTGTTCCCTCACAACAACAGACTGCTGGCTTTGCTTTAGGTGGTTGCCGGTTCAAATCCTTACACTTATTACAGTATATGTGCCCTTGAACAAGGCTATAATGCATGCAACTACTGCAGTGAAAAGATTAAGAAAAATTACAGAGGAGGTCACAGATATAATTGACGTGGTAACTAGTTCAGTGTGATGATAGTCTCTTTGTTTGTGTGTGTGTGTGTGTGTGTGTGTGTGTGTGTGTGTGTGTGTGTGTGTGTGTGTGTGTGTGTGTGTGTGCAGGATGCTGCAGAGGAGTACTGTTCACTGATCTGTCAGATGTTCCAGATCATTTACGGCCATCAGACCATCGAGTGTGTGGACCGAGCGGGGTTTCATCACTCCATGCCGGACCGCTATTGGCTGCAGAGGAGTGAGTGACACATAGGCTATTTGTATGTCAAAGGGAGAGCAAAGACAAATTCTAATTCAGTTATTGAGCTACGGCATGAACCATATGAGTAATTTAAATTTAATCTCTTTTTCTAGACGTTGATTTAACGCAGACTCCAGTTACAACTATACAGCACATATCACTTTTTACACTTTTTTGCAATTTTTCCCAGAATTTTTTGCATGTCACTTTCATCACATTGAAGCAGTTGGTCCTTTTTTATATTAAGGAACGTGTGTTACATTCAAGCCATTGCCAAATGAGTTCCTCCAAAGCTAATTAAGACTATCAGCTCTACATAACTCTCTCTGGATTTCTCAGTATGACTGTGTTCAGGAGATTGTGTCGTCCAGCGACTTTAGCACGCAGAAACTAGAGTGATGTACTGAAGAATCCATCATGTTTTGTGTGTGAAGGCTTGTATCATGTGGACGCACCGACAGTTTTGTCATCATTAGTTAAAATTCCTCATGGGGGAGACAGAAACTATGCACTATAACTCATCACACTGTCTCTCTATGTCTCTGTCTGTCTTTATCTCTGTCTGTCTCTGTCTGTCTCTGCCTGTCTCTGTCTCTGTCTGTCTCTTTATGTCCGTCTCTGTTGGTCTCTGTCTGTCTATCTCTGTCTGTCTCTGCCTGTCTCTGCCTGTCTCTGTCTCTGTCTGTCTCTGCCTGTCTCTGCCTGTCTCTGTCTCTGTCTGTCTCTGTTGGTCTCTGTCTGTCTCTGTCTGTCTCTGCCTGTACTGTGTAGAAGTGCTTTACATACATTTCCATTTACATCTCTCTCTGTCTGTCTATTCCTGTCTCTGTCTGTCTCTGTGCAGGTGACAGCTGTCTGACTGACATGTCCTATGGCTATGATCCAGAGTTTAGCTGCTGCAGCTCATAGTGAGTAACACCTGACCTCGACTGATGCTGTGACGTCTCCACATAAATAAACTGGGACTCCTTTTTGGAAATCCAACCTAAACCAAGCCAGTCTACATGGGTCTAATATCCCTGGTCAAGACAATTCAGAGAACACCTAACAATTACTCTAAGTTCTAGAAATGGGCAGTGGTTTTAACGTCATATTCAGTGAACAGCTTTCTTCACATACTCCTGTCCATCGGCACACCAGCAGAACTAATGTTTTGTAGCTACTTGAATTGGTAATTGTGCAGTAGGGAGGGATAAATAAAGCTTATTTTAGAATTATTCTTTTGCAGTGATTAATTCTGAAGCATAAATAAATACCCATCAAACACTTCTCAGAGGATTTTGTGCGGAGTGATTTCTCCTCCTCTGCATATTTATTGCAGCAGCTGGACTAGGAAGTAGGCTTCTCTGGTAATATGTCAACTATTTTAAAATGAAGGGACATTTCTCTATCTGGGTATAACCCTGGTAGGGTACAACCCTGGGTATAACCCTGGGTATAACCCTGGTAGGGTATAATCCTGGGTATAACCCTGGTAGGGTATAATCCTGGGTATAACCCTGGTAGGGTATAACCCTGGTAGGGTATAATCTTGGTAGGGTATAATCCTAGGTATAACCCTGGTAGGGTATAACCCTGGTAGGGTATAATCCTGGGTATAACCCTGGTAGGGTATAACCCTTCTAGCGTTATACCCTACCAGGGTTGGGCTGAGTGTAGGACTCTGTGTCAAAGGGCTGTTTTATCTATTACTCTGTCAATGTCAGGTCATAGTGATATTCTCTCTCTCTCTCTCTCTCTCTCTCTCTCTTTCTCTCAGTGATGGCTCCCAGGATGCCTTTGAGCTCTACTACAGTGAGACGTACAGTGAGAGTTCATCTCTCTCGCTGCAGGACTCCCATCGCAGTCTGGCTTCAGCCAGTGACGGAGGAGACAGTAACCCCGCCTTGCTGTTGATGCAGGAGTACATGATCACGGTGTGTGTGCGTGTGCGTGTGCGTGTGCGTGTGCGTGTGCGTGTGCGTGTGTGTGCACACGGCTTCAGTAGCCAATAATCAATCGTGTTCATGATCCACAACAAAGGAAACAGCAGAGAAGATGCTCACTCCCAGGATTCTGCTGATTAAATCAGTGCATTCTGTCATAAGAGAAATGTATGTTTGTAAATGAATGTTCGGATGGTGAATGAATGAACAACACACAGCCACATGATCCCTTTTTTTCCTTTTCAGTCTGACCATCTCAGCGCCACCTTTCCCTTCTCTTTTTGGTCTTTCCATCATTAGACCCACACATTGACTGTTAACGTTACTGATAGGCTTCCAAATGGCTTTACGTCATAGGCCGACCAAGGCTATGCCTTTTGCCAATATATGTGTACAAATAGGATAAAGAAAGATAAGTAATATATACAATTAAAAAAGATAAGTAATATTTACAGTACAGTAATATCTTAAAATTAAATGGGAAGAGACAAAGGGTTGTTGATCCTGTTTGAATTGATCCATGAATTACACATATGATCTTTGAAAGATCATTTTGCGAGGAAAGAAAGTCTGTCTTTGTCATATTACCACTTAGTTTTGTGTGAAACCGCTCATTGAACTACGTATCTTCTCTCGCGTCACCTCGCTGCTGCCCGGCTTGCTCTCTACCTTGTCTATATCTATATCTATACCTTGTCTAAAAGGTATTACACAGTCCCCTGTGGTGGAGGCCCTTGTACTACCACCACTCTCAAATCTTTGAAAGAAATCATTCTTTGGGGTAGGGAGGGGGGGGCAACAATGATGTATAGCCTTATATACAAACAGGCATACTTACAAATTTTAAAATTATTAAAACTCAATAGTTTGTGTTTTTTAAGTATGCTAGAGTGACACTTTTTTATCCAAGATTGTAATGGCTCTCTTGAAGAGTGCTCCAATAGGCTTAAGAGTTGTCACGTTAGTGACACATTTGTGCAACAGTACTCAGTGTGTGAGAATATCATTGTGTCTAGATACATTATTGCAGCATTTAGACTGAGAAATGGCCTGATTTGTTGGAAATTCGGTAGATTGACTTATAAAGGTTAAGTTAGAGTCCAATGTCACCCCCAGATATTTGAATTTTAATCTATTTAATTTTTAGCGCCTCTCCTCTAAGGTACTCATTAGACTGTGTCACCTTTGTGTTTTGTTTGGAAAACACCATGCAGACGGTCTTGCTGGTGTTCAGATGGAGACATGACGTAGTGAGCCAGTCATCAACGTGGACTGTTGCAGATGTAAGAGTAGATGAGATTGCCTGAAAGTTTTTGCCATGTGTGTAAATCTCAACATCATCAGCATACATATTAGGATATTAGTATTTTGATCAGGTAAGTCATTAATGTAGAGTGAGAATAGACTTGGACCAAGTATGGAGCCTTGGGGGACGCCTACTGGACAGTCAACCAGGGGGGATTTGGTGTTACTAACTCCAACACATTGCTTTCTAATCTGTGTGTGTGTGTGTGTGTGTGTGTGTGTGTGTGTGTGTGTGTGTGTGTGTGTGTGTGTGTGTGTGTGTGTGTGTGCGTGTAGCTGCGTAACAAGCTGATTCCGGTGGAGTTGCAGCACTTTGCCGTGTTGCTGAGAGAATACAGACTAGGATCAAACATTGACCACTTCTGCTCTGAGCTGCTGCAACTGTATGGTGACAACCGCAAGTTCCTGCTGATGGGTGAGACACACACATACACACACACCACACACACACGCACACACGCACACACACACACATACAAACATGCACAGCTCATTACTGTAACTAACTGAAACTCTGCAGGAAACCACAAGCTACTATTTATGCTGGTATTGTGGTGAAGTGTGTGTGTGACCTGTATATAGAGATGTGTGTATGTGTGTGTGTGTGTGTGTGTGTGTGTGTGTGCGCGCGCGCAGCTGAGTTTACTGTATGTGTGTGTCTTTCGTATGTGTGTTTACCGCAATAAATTCAGCTCCAACCCACTTCCAGTGAGGAAACCAAAACTTCCTGTTAATGAGTAAGAGAGAGAGAGTGGTGGTTTTCTCCACACGCGCTGTAATGCTCAGTGTGCTGCTGTATTATTATGATTATGAACGGGATAGGATGGATCAACCAGACATGCAGCAAACAACAAACAAAGTTTGTGCAGGTTCACATAGATGTCCTTGTGTCCAGTTTCTTTCCTTATGTTATACTCATATTGTAATTATAGTACTGTAAATCACATTTAGCCCTTCTTCATTAATATGACAATTTTTCTTACTTATAGTTATAAAAAGGGCAAAAACAAAAAAAGCAACAAGCAACAAAAGTCATGATTTACCTCTGATTTAACTATGGTTGTCTCTGTTTCCTAGGCATGCGTCCGTTCATCCCAGACAAAGACGTTGGGGTGTTTGAGAGTTTCCTGGAGAGCATCGGGATCCGGGAGGGAGGCATTTTAACGGACAGCTTTGGACGCATCAAACGCAGCATGAGCAACACGTCGGCTACGGCCATGAGAGGGTAGGTACCGTGGGTCAGGAGGAGGGGCTTGTGATTGGTGATTGTCTCAAAGCTCGGTTTGAAACTCACTTCTGATTGGTCTGTGAGGTTTTGCGGTTTTTGAAACATTACTGCTGTCTCCCATTCCATCATATTGACAGATTAGTTTATTAGCCACGTTTTCGGTACAGTAACTCATTCTCTGGAGCCCAAATACATACAGCGGGTACGGAAAGTGTTCAGACCCCTGAAATTGTTTGGTAACCTTGGCCAGATCTGTGCTTTGCCACAGTTCTGTCTCGGAGCTCCGTGGGCAATTCCTTCAACCTCATGATTCTCATTTGCTCGTCCATGCTCTGTGAGCTGGAAGGTCTTCTAGAGACAGGTGTTCTCTTGTTGATGTAATGCTAGTGTTGGCTGAAGTGCACCAGTGTAGAACTAAAAGCACATATTGTTTCTTTATGTCAAATAAGTGTTAATTTCCTGGACATTTTAATAAGCAGGCAGTCAGAACAATGAGGTAACAGTTTAGATCATCTGTTTTTGTCCCCCAGCAGGTATGATAATGGCTCTCTTGCCTCAGGATCGCAGGAATTCAACCGACGCATGACTGACATCACACACGACATCCAGGCGCTGGGCTTCCAGGACACACACGGAGACATTGAGGAGGAAGACTACTACCTCTGATTTCTGAGCTGGAGCTACATTATGACCCCCCCCCCCCCCCCCAGACCTCTTAGGTCGCCTGACCGGGACAACTCTGCTTCCTGTCCCCAAGAGTCAGAACTAAACCGGGGGAAGCCGCGTTCAAGTTTTATGCTCCACATATCTGGAACAATCTCCCAGGAAACTGCAGGTCTGCTGCAACTCTGAAGACTTTTCTCTTTGTTGTCTCCACACTGTAACTTTAATTCTTGTATTTCATGTCTGTCTTAGTTAATGTTACTTTTATTACGATTTTAATTGTTTTAACTGATCTCTAATGTGTTATGTAAAGCACTTGGAATTGCCTTGTTGCAGAATTGTGCTATACAAATAAAGCTGCCTTGCCTTAATGGAGAGATAAGAGGATGAAGGGAGAGAGAGAGAGAGAGAGAGAGAGAGAGAGAGAGAGTGAGAGAGAGAGACTAAATACAGGCTTAGTGACCGCCAACTGGCCGTAGAGACAGGAAGTAGGCTCCTCCACTGTGAAAACTTCTTGTCCTCCTGTTGTCCTTGGGTTAAATTTGATCCATTTTCAAAAGGTTTTTATATCAGAAATTTGGGTTTCCTTCAACCAAATTGTCAAATAAATTACCGTGGATGGTTCCATACAACGATCTTTACAAGTAAAATAAATGATCAGTTCACTGCTTTCATTGGGTTTGGGTGTTTTATTAAACATTTGAATTTTGTTTGTATATACAGTATAAAAGAACATTGAAAAAAGCGCGGCAGAAATCAACAAAAACATTGGAAAAAGTGACAAAAACATCGAATTTTAAATTTTGAGCCCACAACAAAGCTAATGTTCCCAATGTTAACATCAGAAAAGAAGCTGGTAGTTCTCCAAAGAGAAGGGACAGCAGCTCCACTGTATCTGCCTGCCACAACCCGAGGGACTGGTAGTACTGTTAAGTATTATATTGTGTTATGTAATTGTTTAGTAAGAGAATCTATGTGACAAATGCTGTATGTATTAACATGTGATATGTACTATATGCATTTTCTGTAAACTACTTTGGCAACAACATGTTTTTTTGTGCATGCCAATAAAGCAAATTGAATTGAAATTGAGAGAGAGAGAGCGAGAGATATGGAGAGAGAGAGGGAGAGAGAGTCATTGAATTTAGACAGTGTTTGAACTTTCAATCTGCCCACGTGCACCTGAGCTAGAGTTGTTCTCTCTAGTCAATAAATTAAAAATATAAATCGTCTGACAGACAGATGCAATTCCTGCTCTCCGCACAGAAAAACAGAATACAAAACCAAGCGAGAGAAAACCAAAAATCTCTTAATTATAATTTAACTCATTAAACATGAATGCTGTTTCTTTTTACGGGATTAAACACATAACTGCTGCTAAAATGAAAAGGCTGCTTTCTCATGTGTTTTCTACGTATTTCAGACATACAAATAAAATTATGATTGTGCAGAATGTTCTCCCTGTGGATATTATTTAAGACAGAAATCAATGAAATCTCAACCTGATTACATCAAACACAAAAAAAGGAAAATCAGACATCTTTAAGAGGGGGCGTGCAGTTTTTTGTTGGGTAATGATTCGAGTTTACAATGTGAAGATGATCATAAATCAAGTCCCGATCCGAATACCTCATAAAAGATATTAAAAAGCAACATATCATTAAAAGGGTCTTGCATCCATTTTGAATTGAGTTTATATCGCTACATATGCATGAAATTAAGAAATCTAAATACTTGACAAAGCTGTTAAGTATTGTGGTATTTTCTGTAGGATTGTAGTACCACACAGTCACCACATAGAGGCAGCGGGGGATCAAAGAGCTGATTTCATCTCTGCTAAGCTAAAGGCCACATACATTCTACTGTCAATCACTGGTTTTACAGTTTTTCTCAATCGCTTTGGCACAATCGTCAAATGACTATTAAATTAATGAATTATTAATTAATTTGGTCAGTTGTTCACATGACTACAGTCATTTCTCATTGCTTTGGCACTAAATATATTGAGTAAGCCTTGGAGATCAAATAAGTCAGCATTCAGTTGCTATTGAATCATATTACTCTCAAATGCAGCTACACACATTAGTGTGGAAATCGCTACATGCAAAAAAGAGCAACCAACAATCACAATAACTTGTCACACACACTGTATATTAGATACATACTAGTTATGTGGTATTGTTGTAAAAGTTGTCTTTGGCTGCGTCATTACAAAAGATTTTCCCTCGTTCCCTTGTAGATAGATAGATAGATAGATAGATAGATAGATAGATAGATAGATAGATAGATAGATAGATAGATAGATAGATAGATAGATAGATAGATAGATAGATAGATAGATAGATAGATAGATAGATAGATAGATAGATAGATAGATAGATAGATAGATAGAAACCAATAAAAATGATAGTATGATAACATGTGATATACAGAAGTTATCCCCCCCTTACAATGCTGCTTTGACCCATCATCATGGTGGCAGCATCATGACCTTCCCATGGTGCACTGCTGCTCTGTGCCCCCGGCCCTCTCTTCTGCCAGCATGGCTGAACATCAGAGAGAGGGAGAGTCAGTACTCCTCTCTCTCATTATGTAACAGACTAACGCTGTCTGCAACGCAGCAGTTTTCTAGTCATTAATCAGCATTTAGCAGCAGCAGTGATATACACATTACTGTAAATGGACCAGATGATTTCCAAAAGGCTGGTGATGAAACATGGGCACTGCAAAGAAATGAAATAATACATGTAAAAACACAGTTATTTCAACAGGATATGTGCATGTAGAGCACTGTGTGTTATAGGGAAAGAGAGAGAGGGAGGAAGAGAGAGAGAAAGAGAGACATCCCATACAATCAAAATACTGTTTGTGTTGACCATGTGTTGGTCTAATTGCAGGCAAACAGCAATATTGTAGCAACTTGTTGGACTTCTTCAAAAGGTCAAATGTCACGATTAAGTGCCCATATTCTGCTCATCTTCAGGTTCATAATTGTATTTTGAGGTTGTACCAAATAGGTTTACATGGTTTCATTTTCAAAAAACACCATATTTTTTGCTGCAGATCCTGTGTGTTTGGGTCTCTATTTAACCTCCAGAGTGAGACACCTCACTTGTTTTAGCTCCAGAGTGCGACATCTCACTTGTTTTAACAACAGAGTGAGACATCTCACTTCTATACTATCTTTGTTGGGAGCTGCACATGCTCAGTAGCTTGTGGAATACCTGCAGAACGGGGACAGGAAGTAGTTCTTTTGGGGATCATGGTCAACCAGTGGCTGTTGGAGCAGTGTTTTCCACTGAGAACGAGCTAGCATGCTACGGTTAGCCACCTCGTCTCTAGTGACGTAGAAAGCCGTGCAGATGTTGGACAGCTCACCCGGAGACTGAAGACAGAGGACACTCTGAAACCGGATCTCACTCAAAACAGCATGGATATTTTTTGCCAAGTTTGTATGGGTTTGGAAGCACTAGAGACACAAAATAACACCCCAAATCTCAGAAAAATTGATATTTTCATGATACAGGCACTTTAAGAATCTATATGCTTCAACATGATACTAGGAAATGTTATGATCATGTTCAGTTCTTTTATCAGGACAGGAAATAGGAGATAAACTCTGAGGTCATGTTTCTAACTTGAAAGCTGTGATAGGCATTTTATTTTTGGCATCATTGGGGAAATAACCCATAATAACCTTTCAGTAAATGGTAATCTTAAGTGCTCTGAGAGAAAACTAGACTTTTTCTCCTCCTCTTGGCTCTGTTTTCAGGCTTTAGAAACTCTAGCCTGTGACGGGAGACTTTGGCCAATTACAGGTCCTTTCAGAGAGAGAGAAAGAATAATAATAATAAATGCAATAATAATTAATGTGTTAATATCGGCGAAGCATTTCATAGAATGCAAGAAAATGTTGCTATTAGTTCAGCCCTCTGCTCTGATCCCAAGGTAGCATTTGAAAAGAGATGATTGTGTGTGTGTGTGTGTGTGTGTGTGTGTGTGTGTGTGTGTGTGTGTGTGTGTGTGTGTGGTGGTAGGGCAGACACGTTGTATGAACTCTATCCTCATCATTGGATTACAGCTCTGTAAGCTCTGCAATCATCCAGCCATGTGGCGGCATTTGTCATCATACCATCATCATCATCCCTTCACAAACAACACACACATACACACACACACAGACACACACACACATACATAATATATATTTTATGTATGTTTAAAATTGCTGCAAAAATTATTGCAAAAATTTATTTCACTGTTTAATTTTGTAAGCATTTAGGTTAATATAATGTTGTCTTAATGGTTTTTGTATTCAACACATATAGTGATAATGTAGAAAGAAAATCCAATGTAATTTCTTTATCTTGATCAAACACACACAGCAGTTGAATAGCAACTTCATTTGCATTTAAACCCAGGCAAATTTCCTGGTTTGTGATGATGTCTCCTACTCCTACTATAAGCCTATGATAAAACATAACATCATGCAAATGAAAAATACATTTCCAGTGAGATCAAACTGATTTGAATGATGTCATTTTTTTTTTATTTCCTGCAGTTGTTCCAGTTGGAAGGTCAGGTGTTTTTCAGTTGTTGCTCTGCAGAAGCACCTTTGGGGATCAGTGGGTGGGTGATAACAGACCAGTCTGCAGGGATTACAGTGTGTTGTGTCCGACGGGTTATATTTAGCAGGCTAACAGTCATACTTCACAGTGCGGTCGTCCTGCCGAGCTGGCCAGGTGCCAATGGGCCCAGTGTTGGTGTCATTGCAGGGATCAGTGCAGAGGAAATCTACCGAGGTTTCATAACAAAGTGCCAGCAGCCAATCACAGCTGCTGTCAGGTAGAGCTGCAGTGACAGCTCAGTTAATGGCTCAGCAGCCCTGATACTGCAGAGAGACAGACGCTGTAAGACAACACAAGAAGTAACACCAAGAAAACAAGAAACAAAAAGAATACACGTTGAAATGAAATTATAATATCCGGCTTGGAGCCATAAGGAACCAGCCAACATAACAGCCATAGATCTAAAATGTTCAAATATACTACCCTGTGGTAAAATAAAATCAACTTCATGGTTTTGTAAAAAGACTTTCAACAATATTTAAAAAATGATTAAAAAAAAAAGAAAAGGTGAACAGATAAGTCATTTAAATTCACTCTTTATTCATCTTGATTTGAAACTATGTTTTACAATAATCATACCATTATTTGTTACAGGCCTTGTACTTTTTACCATTTATGGGCGGTATATTTACATTTTTGTAAACTACAGCGTGATGAAATTGGCTTTCTACGTCATTACGTATTCCTGTCTGGGCCAATGAGAGCTGAGGAGGGCGTAAAGCGGTCTCGCGCCGGGTAAAAGGATTTGACAGATTCTGGTCTCGAGCTCAGAGCCGAGCTGATCCTCCGGTTGATTTCCTCAGTGGGAACGAGACCATGGCGGCGGCTGCTGCCTGCGGCCAGCACAGCGCTGCGTTAACGGCCGCCGTTAGCGGCAAAAAGACGCATAGTAACAGGGAACAGAGTCGGAGGAACCGGGAGAACTCTCGCCGGAGACAAGCCGCGCTTTTATTTCTTAGTAACATCTCCCTGGACGGACGACCAGTCCAGAGTAGTTCAGCCGTACATGTAGGAAGCCGCCACCACAAAGAGACCGACTTGGAGGGAGCCGACCCTGGCAGCTCTGCGGCGGCCGGCGGGTTGTGCCAGGACCTGGGTAACAATGACAGCTACGGGACATTCTCCAGTTTGGCAGCGGCCGCGAACTCCAGGAACCCCTCCCCAGCACCGAGGAAAGGTCTCCTCAACATACCGCCAATCCTCGTCCTGCCGTCGGACACAGAGTTCAACGATGTGGGGAGCGCGGAGGTGCTGCTTGAGTGCTGCAGAGGCTCGTTCCCTTCACCAGGGAACAGTAACCTGCACTCGTCCCCATCCAACACCAGCCTGCTACCGTCGCCGCTGGGACCGCGGAAGTCTTCCACACTGCTGTCAGTTCATAGCTGCAACTCCGTGTCCTCCTCAGAGCCGCGACAAAGGTGAGAGACACGGCTGTGTTTGGGTGAGAGGCACGGCTAGCTGAAAGTTTGAGGGAGGAGGTTGTTGTCATCGGCTCACACAGAACTTGTCTATAGGATAGGATAGACTGGCTGGTCCGTCTCTCTTTTTTTGAGATTTGAATTTGAGCATATCAAACACTTAATTTCCTGCATTCTGGTGAATTATTCTGCAATACTTTGTGCCTTTTCTACATCAATTCACGGTGCACAGTATGTCTTTATCCACAGTTACTGTTATCTACTTGCCTAGAGGTCAAACTGAACTCAGATAATTTGCTGTTGGCTATGTAAATGTACTGAGTCATGTCCTGAGTCACTACAGCCTGCACTCACAGGTGATGACTCCTAATTGCATGACTCTTGCCAGTTGACTTTGGGAGGTAGTGGTGGTGGGTGTGCATTACCACCTTAAGGCCATAGCTACAAGAAAATGTTTGTGTGTAGAGCTCTAAAACTCTGAGTCTGATGATTAATTCTAAGAAGGTTGGACTGAAAAGTATCTGCAAGTAGAGCGTTTGAATGCCACGACCCTCCACTTCCTCCTTTGCAACAGCACTAACCCAAACTTGCCTTTTTGAACTTGAATATTTTTGGTATCTCTCAGAAACAATGTATGAAAATCAATCATAGGTTTATTCTCAGCCTTGTTAATAACTTATGTATATGCAGTCTGATCGGAAACATTTTAAAAGTAATATCCTGCTGGAACAGCTGGTGGTTTGTAGAGCGGAAGTGAACTGAGGACGGTTTAAAACCACTAACCGACAACATGAAGTCAAGCTGTTTTCTGTGGCACAGTAGTCTCGCTTCGCCAGACCTTCCTCCACAGCGCCGCGGTGGAAGGTCTGGCTAGTCCACACAGTAAGCGTGTGCAAATAAATTGATTCGTAGTCAAATGGCAATTCAAGCTCGACCGATTCAAAATCGATTCATGGAATTCCAAAAATCGTCATATAGGTACTTTATTGATCCCCAAGGGTAAATTCAAGGTCCCAGTAGCTTACAGACATCACACACAACATACATCATAACAGGATGTTAAAATAACATAACAAACAAATCCACATGAATAATATACATACACACACACACATTAGTGCTGTCAAACGATTAAGATATTTAATTGCATTAATGTCATAGTTAACTTGCAATTAATGTCAATTAATTGCAATTGATTTCTTTTTGTCCCATTATTTTTTTCTCATTTTAACACTCCTATTAAACCAGGAAAGTGGATCACCTTTGTGCAATTATGTTTCATTGAAAACAACATTAGCATATAGCCTACTGTAGTGGTCAATTTCACACTAACATTCTCACTTGGAGCAAATAATCTCTCACACAATGTAACATCAATAAAAGGGGGAAAAACATACTTTGAAGGGGGGGGTTGGTATCAGCGGTGTGCTAGGCCATCTGGTGGTATTTCAGAGTGGACGTGCTGCGATGATCGCGACCAAACACACAGATCACTTTGGTCTTAACAATGGAACATTTGGCAACTCTCTGCGAGCTTCTCCTGACAATACGGTGATTTGTCAACTATGCGACAGCAAGTCACGTGGTTTTACAAAAACGCCTGCTACATAGCCATAACGTGAGGGATAAGAGTAATGGAACCTTTTTTACATTGTCGTGTTTCTTTAGAAATAAACAAAGGACAACTTAAGTTTTTAAATGCTTCAGATGTAAAGTTATTCACTGTCAAAGTGACGTCATAATGAATGGCAGTCAATGTGGGTGGGGTGAGTGCTTGGGAGCATTAAAATGGCGCCATAGGAGCTACGCTTTGTGGAGGCTGGCTTACCCCTTTGGGTCTAACTTGTCTGATTTTCACTACACTAGTCCAAATAATGGATGTTGCACCGGTCTTTTTCACCAGCAGCTCGTGGCTCTATATTTTGCAGGTAGATTGTGTCATGAAAATTCATTATCGCGATTCATTATCACATGCAATATAATTAGAATCTGTATTGTAGGCCAATTTTGTATCGTTTATATTGCACATCATTTCTATTGCCCATTACTAATATGGACTCGTGGCACAGTAACCCAGAATCATTGTCATTTGGGTGTTTACTGCAGTAACTCAGGATTAGTTTGGATTTTTCTCTGTGGAGAAATTCAGACAGAGGCAGATATGAATGTGCTGACTGAGGACAGGAGGATGCACAGGAAAAGAGTAAGAGATCCATTTCATAAATATTAACTGTGTGAATGTGGTTTCAGTGACAGAGTGTGTTTGGATGAAGCACACTCATCTGGCGGCGGTTCACACTTGCGTGAGTGCTGATGGATGGATGAGCTTAGTCACCATGTTGTCAAACCCAGAGAATGTCAGCCCGCTGAGATAAACACTGCTTAACCTATTTACCGCGAACAACAGGCCGGGAAATTAGCGTCAGATAGCAGCTCATCAGTCAGACTGCTGCACCAACCGTCAGGTACAGCTCCTGCTCTGGGACCTGATTTAGCTTATTTACTGTCTGTGATGCTGCATACAGTATTTCATCGGTTTTATTATGCCGAGATGGTTGTTATCAGTGTTATTAACTTGTGTAAATTGTCTTATTGATTGATTGATTGATTCAGCAATTTGCTTTAAACAAATTTGATTAAGTTTATAAAAGAAAATATTAAATTAATACATTTTCATCCAGGAGATGAAAGACTAAACCTTTCTGTGCTTGCACACACATACACAAACACACAAACACACACACACACACACACACACACCCAGTTCATGTTGCCACTTGTGCAAGTGAACCAACAATGTTTGCACACACATGCATGCACGCACACACAGAAACACACACAAACACACACTCTCTCACACAGACACACAGTTCATGTTGTCAGTTCATGTTGTCATGTTGCCACTTGTGCAAGTGAACCACCAATGGCTAAACAGTGTTTAAAGGTTAAAAATAAAAAGGAAGAATAAACTACTCTAGGCTGAGGTTTCCTTGTAACCTTATCAAAAAGGCTCAGTATGCTGCAACTGTTAGTATAATATGAAAATGGCTGGTGGATTTAAGACAAAAAATAATAACTTATTGAATGAATCAAATTTGAACATGTCTGTCAGTGGCTTGTTGATCTTCATCTTGAGTTCATACTGATATTATTGGACTTTAACTTATCATTGCACCTACAATACCAAGCGTAGTTGTCCTCAATTTAGGTCATCCTCATTAGCTCATCTCCGGCTGTTCCTGCATCCACAGTGTGTGTGTGTGTTTGTGTGTGTGTATGTGTGTGCGTCAGTCGCAGGGGAACCAAGCAGCCCCGCCCGCTGCAGAGCCGACAGAATTAAAACAGCAGCCGCTTCAGTGAATTTACAGTGAAAAACGTTACAGTGGACATTAATGTTAAAATGCATACATGCTAGCAGGACGGTCTGATATGTTTTGCACGCTCTGTCGCTGAAAGGGAAACACTGTTTGAGGTTACATAAGGGCACAAGGCTAAATTGTGCATGCGTCGAACCATGCAGACGCACACACGCTCCGAACCCAAGGGGGTCAGCCTCTCCTCTCTATGCGGAGCTCCCATGGCGCCATTTTAATGCTACGAAGCCATCACCTGCCGTTAACATCCCATTGACTCCGATTCATTTTGGCACCACTTTGACAGTAAATAACTTTACATCTGAAGCGTTTAAAGACTCTATTTGTCTGTTGTTTATTTGTAAAGAAACACGGCAATGTATAAAAGGCTCCATTACCTTGTATCTTACGTTATGGCTCCGTAGCAGACGTTTTTGAAATGATTGTGTCATAACCAAGGGACTTGCTGTTGCATAGTTGACAAATCACCGTTTGGACTTCCATCAGCTGTTTAGGTTAATTACTAATGTTAACTAGGATGTTAGTTAGCAGTAATTAGCCTGTGCCTATGTTATCTCCTAACATATACCTACCTCTCCGTCTCTGCTGATTGGGAATGATTGAGATTTCTCTTGCACAGCTACCAGAAGACTTACAGACAGGTTGCTCACGTCACATCTATGTCTTCAAGCTCAGTTGGAGGCTGAGCAGTAACGCTCAGCATCACCGGGAAAGAGCTTCTAATAGACTTCACTGGTCTCCGTCCAGAGCAACGGGGTCTGTTGGTCCACTTCTTTAACTGTCTATCTCCGAACCAAGACAAGCGGACCGAACGGTTCGGATGTTTTTTCATGAACCGTGCCACCCCTAGTGTCTGTGGTGTAGCCAGACTTTCCTCTGCTGCACTGAGAAGATGGCAAAGGGAGGCTAGTTTAAGAGGGAAAGTGTTTTGAGATTTTGCTTCTAAAAACCCTGCTGTAGCTGGTGTTTCCTCAAGTTTCCTAGGCAGACTGGTCGCTGGGACTGAAGCAGCTGAAATTAAAAGCAGCCTTCCCTGCACCTATAAACACTTCCTGGTGTGATTGGCTGTGGTCAGATACGATCATCAGTCACGCTCTGTTTAGCCTCTCTGTCTGTGCCAGCCAGCTGCTTTATTGGCCTACACACACACACACACACACATACACACACACAGTTTAGCTGTTGAACAGATGTTCTTACTGTACAGTGGATAAGCACACCTGGCTTGTACTGTACATACTTTGACTGCAGGTTTTTTTCTTCACCATCTTCCAGACAATCATTTACTTCCAGCACATTTTTATATTTTTTTATACATCGACAAATTATAAATAAATAAATAATAACTGTGATTTTTCTGCCAGGTATTGTGATTTTTTTTATTTTTTTTAAGTTCAGTATTGACTGTGTAACTGATAAAACATGTCAGGGAGCATTATAACATGAGTCACCATCAGAACTGCTCTTTATTCTTATGCAGGAAAGATAACATAGATATTGCCAGCAATGGGTGTTTTTCTTTTTAAAATAATGAGACATCTGTAATATGTATCTTATTCCAACATTTATCTTATGAAATAACAGTAATGACAAATAGAGGAATAAAAAAACGTTGAATCAAACATTGCACATTTGATTAATGGCGGTCTTCACGATTTGCTAATCGCATTCTTTCAAATTGCGATGTGGATTTGAAAACAATTCATCATAAATTGACCCCAATGCGGTTACATTAAAGGTCCCATGGCATAAAAATTCCACTTTTTTTAACATTAATATGAGTTCCCCAGCCTGCCTATGGTCCCCCAGTGGATAGAAATGGTGATAGGTGTAAACTGAGCCCTGGGTATCCTGTTCTGCCTTTTGAGAAAATAAAAGCTCAGATGGGCTGATCTAGAATCTTCCCCTTATGAGGTCATAAGGAGAAACGTTACCTCTCATTGTGGGACTGACCCCCAGGCTTAATTTTGGGAAAGAGACGTCAGATACAGTATTAGGTCTATATAAAAGATACTTCAGATACAGTATTAGGGGACCACTAAGGTCTATATAAAGAGACTTCAGATACAGTATTAGGGGCCCACTAAGGTCTATATAAAAGAGACTTCAGATACAGTATTAGGGGACCACTAAGGTCTATATAAAGAGACTTCAGATACAGTATTAGGGACCACTAAGGTCTATATAAAAGAGACTTCAGATACAGTATTAGGGACCACTAAGGTCTATATAAAGAGACTTCAGATACAGTATTAGGGACCACTAAGGTCTATATAAAGAGACTTCAGATACAGTATTAGGGACCACTAAGGTCTATATAAAGAGACTTCAGATACAGTATTAGGGACCACTAAGGTCTATATGAAGAGACTTCAGATACATTATTAGGGACCACTAAGGTCTATATAAAGAGACTTCAGATACAGTATTAGGGGACCACTAAGGTCTATATAAAGAGACTTCAGATACAGTATTGGGGACCACTAAGGTCTATATAAAGAGACTTCAGATACAGTATTAGGGGACCACTAAGGTCTATATGAAGAGACTTCAGATACAGTATTAGGGGACCACTAAGGTCTATATAAAGGGACTTCAGATACAGTATTAGGGACCACTTAGGTCTATATAAAAACATCCAAAAAGAAGCATGCCATGGGACCTTTAATGTATTTTTATTTCACATGAACATACAACACAGTGCAGCTCTACAGTCTACGTTTGGAGTGACATTTCATTCAGATATCTTGAGGTCAGAGGTCAAGGGACCTGTTTTAAAATAGCCACGCCAGTTTGTCCCTCGCCAAAACGTAGCCTAACTTTGGAGCGTTATTTAACCCCCCTTCCTGACAAGCTATGACACGGTTGTACCAATGGATTCCCTAGGTCTTCTAGTTTAATAGATACAGTCAGAGCTCCATTCTGGATTTTATGAATTGATATTGGTATCATTCAAATGAAAATCGATTTAAATCAGAATTTTAAGTTTTCAAGCCCAGCCCTATATAGCATATTATGCAATGGGTTCATGTGTGAGAGAAGTGCTAGAAAAAGAACTCACAGTTCATGGAGCCCACATGATGTTTTTTTGCTGTTGTACTATGTCTGCTTTTAGAATTTTGAACAATGAGATGTTTCTACTAAAGTGTACATTAAACATTAATAAGTTTCACGAAAACTACAAAACAGCCTCAAACACTTCAGAGGACAAAGGCGGGGATAAGACGTGCACACATCTGTACTGCATTCAAAGTTGGACCTGATGATGTAACCTCAGCCAGACAACTCCATGCCTACACTTAACTTTGGTCTAAACCATAACCCTTACACTGTGTGTGTGCGTGTGCGTGTTTGTGTGTGTGTAAATTTGATGCACATTTTACCCCTTTTTTTGAATTTCAGACATTTTTGTCTTTTTATCCAGCAGCATTTCTTTTTGAACAGGCGCTTTGAATGTTTTGTAGCCCATGAATTGATTATGATTTCCAAGTGTAGCCACTATACTCAGTTTAGTTGGAGATTGGGGGTGTTATGCTAATAGTGACTAATATAGCCTCCAACTGTTAGCCTCAAGCAAAATGAGGAGTGGGCTACAGAAGGTCTGGGGAATCTTATTCTTTCTAACTCCACACACCCACAACTTGTAGTCTTCAGAGTAGTCAAAACCACACCGACTGGCCACTCAATTAGTCAAATTTAACAGCGCAAGCTTTCATTCACACACACTCACACACAGCGTAGGATGCACAGTGTTCTTTATATCTAACCGGTGTTATTAGCCAACAAGCGTTATCCAGCGGCCGCAGCGGGGGCTGCTCGGTCTCGCCACTTTTTGTCACGTCTCAGCGATGACCGCCCCGGAGATGGACAATCTGTTAGGCTATCTCCCGCTTTCTGCTGCTGCATCGGTGGGGAGTAAAGCAGATGGACAGCTTTGCTGCCGAGGGCCCTGTGATTCAGGCATCGCTGTATGTTGTATGGTAGCTACGTTTCACAGTGCTGGGGGATTATTTCTGGTTTAAAAACCTCTTTGTGCGGAGTGGGGAGGGGCAGTTGGAGCATGCACATACACTTAACCCGATCTTACCACAGTTAAGGTTAATACCCCAGTTAGTGAAGGGGTCATCTAGGTCCTTGTGTTGTCTTCCCGTCAAAATTAAAAATCAACACTTTTTTAAAACTTTTCTTATGTTTTTGTGCCTTTTATTCAACACTTTTGACCCTTTTTTAAATGTTAGTCACTTTTTTTTTACTTTTAATACTTATTAACTTTAGTTTTACAGCTATTTTTGGAATTTATTGTCAATAAACCTCATTTATAGGAAATTATACCTATAATATTTTAGTTAGAAAAGCAGAAATTAGAATTATTTAGACTAAAATTAAAGGAAAGTACGTCAACTTTTACTCAATACTATTTCAAAAGCACTTCAATTTGTTTTTAAAATGCTATAAAATTGAATAAGACGCCCCAAAATTAATGAAAGTAGAGATTTGTACTTGCCAAAGATCGTTGTGTGGAATCAATCATGTTATTTTGGGGAATTAAAAAGAACATTGATATAGGAAAACGGGTCAGTTTGACCCGAGGACAACATGAGGACAACTGGGTTGTGAGAACTTTTAACCGGGTAAGGTGTCTACATGGTCCTAACACAGTGACTGAAACTGTGCTGACCGACCTGTCAGCCAGGTGAGGGGAGGACACTCCGTCAGGTCTGTATGGCTGAGCGCCCCCCCTCCTCCTCACCTGAATGACCTCATGAAGTCTGACGTAGACTGTCACAGACTCAAGACATAATGAGGGTTGTTCCTGGTTTAAATTAGAATTTGGCTTTTCCCCGGATGACATCAGGCCCTGAACACTCTCTGAGCTAAGTAGCTTATTTGAACCAGTTGCTGGATGAGCTTCAGGCGCTCTGCATCATGGTTCATCTAAGGTTCCTCAATGGCCAGGAGGAAATGAAACCAAACAGCAATTAAAGTGCTAAAACAGAAAGAAAACAAAGAGGAAGAGTCAGTGTGGGTCAGCATAACTGAGTTTCTCAGTAAATAACCACCACACGGGGAACTGAAGCGCCGTTTTACATGTGATGAGAATAGATTTGAATCCTGTCTTTATTAGTCACATTGGTAACAACTGACAACCTGACATTAATCAAAGTGATATTACCAGAATTTGGTCTTGGTCATGATAATGTGACATTAGTAATAATAATATAATATAGTAGCCTATAATAATCATTATGTCAACATGTCATGAATACAAAAAGAGGTTGATTTTCTGTTCATGTCAAGTTGTCATGACAAAGACCTCCTCTGGTAATGTCATCCTGTTTAATGCCACGTTGTCATGACAAATACATCTTCTGTTCATGTCAACATGTCATTGCAAAGACATTCCAAACATATTTAATGTCAACTTGTCATAATCAAGGTACATTTTTATACCATTGTAAAAAACACTTAACAGACACTTAGTGACAGAAGTCCTAAAGATTCATTACTTGTTCCCGTCACATCATTGGGTTTTCCTGACACCTAGCTCCTACACCACTCCAGCCTGTTACCTGCTGTTAAATGGCAACAAAACAATGCTTAAATTGTTATTGAACTGCTGCTTTAACTCGGATTATTCAGCTGATACTAACCCCAAACTTAGAAATTAGGGTTGGGGGGGGGAATCGATACTGCGTAGTATTGCAATATTTTTAGTGGCAATACTGTATCGATACACAGGCGCCAAGTATGGATTTTTTATTATATGTGTTGGTCAGTTTGTCTGCAGCAATAAAATTGAAGTGATATGAACAAACAGAGAAATGTTTCTTTTTAGATAAAACACATGTTGATAAAGTTTCCTTTTTGGGACGTCATTTGAAATTGGGAAAAATTAGAAGTTGAAAAAAGGTAATAAATTGCAATATATCTCAGAATATTGCAATATGTTTAAAATCGCAATAGCATCGTGGCATAAGTATTGTGATGATCTCGTATCGGGAGGCGTCTGGTGATTCCTACCCCCAGTTTGTAATAATGCTTCTGTGATCAAGACACATAACAGTACAGGCCCAAAAATGGCCGCTAGGTTGAAAGACGCCTTCAGTGTCCGTAGATTGCCTTCACAAAAGAGAGGGAAACGGCAGGACAGTTGGTCTCTTTTCAGTATATTTATGGTCTGATGTGTCTCAGGTCAGTAGGTCTTTGTGAAAAAAAGGGACAAAATTGAAATTTACATTCATCTTTTTTTATCCCTAATGTATTGTTTTTGTTTTGAGTTTTTACTGTATTCTGCTGCAAGAGGCACTTAAAGGGGGCCTTTAACCACCAGATAAATGTGTCACATCTCGGTCTCTCTCTCTGCCCCATTTCCTGTCGTCTGTCTCTAATAAAACCATAAAGTTAACTTACAGATAAGTATTTTGCTCTTTGTGTCTGTTCTTCGTGTGCATGTGCTTTCTCATGGTGCCCCTCCCTTATTTTCTCACAGCAGTGTAAACAGCGCTTTAAGGTTTGGTTTTTCAAACTTAACTCAACCTTTTTTTCTTTCATTCTCTCTCTCTCTCTCTCTCTCTCTCTCTCTCTCTCCTTTCTATTACACTACGTCTCTTGTTAGCTTGACAGCTTTGTAGAACTTTTGTAGTTCATTTTCCTTCTCCTAATCTTTCTCTGTTCTTTATCTCTCTACCTCATATCACACATGGGTTGAAGTGATACGATGCATTGAAGGTGGACACTGATAGATAAGTGAGGTGACTAAAGCTGCTGAAAGTTTGTAGTAATATTCATCAGCATTTTACTATTTTCAGGCAAAGACTACCTTGGAATGCCTGCAAGCGTTGGGACTTGTACCACTGCTACAGTACATGTGCAGCACTGTTTTGTCTACTAAAATAGCAATATCAGAGTGGTTGACACTCATGTACAGTACATGCAGGCACACACACACACACACACACACACGCACACGCACACACACACACACACACAGCCTTTTCTGTTGTAGCCCCCAAACTCTGGAACATATCAAATCCTGTAATACAATTGCCAGTTTTAAATCTGAAGATGTATTTATACTCTCTTGCTTTTAACTCTCCTTGAATCCTTTTTTAACAAAAAAATAATAAATTAATTTTATTTTTGTTAGGTTTCAGAGCTATGAAGCCAATCCAACTTTTTCTTATCTTTTTGTATTTGCAAATTCTGTTCCATTCTTGTTTTATTCTAAGTTACATTACTTTACTTTAGTCTAAATATAGTCATGGAAGCTCGCACACTTGATTATGTATCTTTAAGGCATACTGATTCTGTCTTCCATGCTCCACCTGTAAAGCACTTTGGGTCAACGGTTGTTCAAATAAATGTGCTTTACAAGTAAAATGACTTGAGTTTACACACACACACACACACACACACACACACACACACACACACACACACACACACACACACACACACAGTGTAAGGGTTATGGTTTAGACCAAAGTTAGAGTAAGGGTTAAGTGTAGGCATGGAGTTGTCTGGCTGAGGTTACATCATCAGGTCCTAACTTTGAATGCAGTACAGATGTGTGCACGTCTTATCCCCGCCTTTGTCCTCTGAAGTGTTTGAGGCTGTTTTGTAGTTTTTGTGAAAGATAATTAATGTTTAATGTACACTTTAGTAGAAACATCTCATTGTTCGTTCCAAAAAAGTTGTGCTGAACTTGTTGCCTGAAGCAGAAGACGCATTTAACACACCCTTTGGACTAACACACACACACACATACACACATACACACACACACACACACACACACACACAAGTTGGAATCTGACTGACATCTGAATGGCTTGGTATGTGCGTGTCTAAACCTGCATGCCTCTACAGTGAAAACAGCTGAAGCCCACTCCCCCCACACCCTGAACACACACAAGATTCATCTCTGTCTTTGAGTCTGTAGACCATGTCCTCACGAATATGGATAAATCATTAAACATCACTTCACCGTCACCTGTCTATTGTGGTTCTGTCTGCACACAAACCTTTTCAGTATGGCTGGGCAATATATCGATATTATATTGATATATTGTGATATGAGACTAGATATTGTCCTAGATTTGGGATATTGTAATATAGTGATATGACACGTGTTGTCTTTCCTGGTTTTACAGCACAGTTTTTAACTTACCAGACTGTTCTAGATCTTCTATTATTTGTCTTTACCCAATTAGCAGTTGTACCCCCACTATTGATGATTAGTTATCTAAAATCTCATTGTGAAACACCAATAGTCAACCCTTTTTTGGTCGAAAATATTGTGATATTTGATTTTCTTCATATTGCCCATGTTACGAGTTTCAAAAGTTGAGTAACTGGAGTAACAAATGATAAGTTTTGACTGGGGTCCACTACTCAACTCTCGCCGGTAAAATCCCTGGAAAATAGAATTATGAAGACACTGAGTGAGTGAATGAACCGCCTTCTTCGTCGCCAAATCTCTGTCTTTATTACAAATTCTCATATAAAACAATACTCAACAGCATTTCCCTAATGCAACATGTTTCAGTTCAATTTAAGCAACTTAATGCTACTTTTAGTGGGCAAAACCCTCCACACTCTTGACAGAAAATAGTCTTATCCTTATCAAATTAAGTATCAATACCACTGTATCGTTATAATAGTAATATCAAAATAACTCATTTTACTCTATATAACTATATATATATCTGCATATTATACCAATTCCATAAGGTAAGTCATAAAACCCTTTTTTTTTGTAACAGCAAACAAACGAAATGACTTCAGAGTCGACACATGCACATAGGGACAATTACTCAACTCACAATACATTATAATATAATACACTACTATAAAATACATACTAACTTCTAGGAGAAACTCCCCTTTAAGTGCCAAACGTCACAACCTTTTAAGAAATACCACCTTTTGTCAGGATAACCACAGAATAAATTATTGTCAGGAAGTGGGAATAGCATCACACATACAATGCACACCTTTTAGCTAACCGCTAGCTCTATTGTTCATAAAACCCGTTTTCCCGCGGCTATAAATGCGGCACTTTAACTCAGCTTTACACACCATAAATTACATAGCTAACCCACCACAACGTCAGTACACCGTACACCCTTCAGAAAACACCCAGTTTTAGTAATTCCCACCGAGTACCAACCTGGAAAATAGAATTATGAAGACACTGAGTGAGTGAATGAACCGCCTTCTTCGTCGCCAAATCTCTGTCTGGGAGACGGGGAAGGTGTCCGTCACCTGAACGCCGCGGTGTACTGATCCCGCACTTTGGTTCCGCCCTTTTGTTTCCCCTTCTACATTACTATTGTCTAAACTAATAAAAACTAAAATACGTACTAAACACTACGTTGATTATTATAGTATCCCTAAAGGGTGTATCACACACTCCCCAACAAATAAAAGTGGCTCCTGACACAAGATATCTTGAACAATTTCACTCTAACATTCACATTTTTTTTTTTTCAAAACACATTCAAACTCTCAATTAGTTTATTTACCCTATATGCCCTATAAAAATGTATGTCCCAGATCTCCTCTGGTGGGCGTACAATGTGCAATGTCTCTGTTCCAACAGGTAAACTTAAAGTGTATAGGGTATGTGTGCTTCGATAGGTATGAAATGTCTGATGTATTGGTAACTCAACAGGTGAGTATGAAATGTATGTAATTGTCTTTCATGGCGTCTCATCCTCAGTGAGCTGGATACACAACAGGGAAGTAAGGGTATGGGACAATAGATGGGGGTTGGAAGTGGTGGAAGTATGGTGTACAATGACACTGATAGGTACACTGTACTGGCTGGATTCCAACTGCACTCACAGTGGGTCTCGGTTGATAGGCTGGTTGGCCCAGGGATGGGTAAGTAAACACATAACCTGGCCGTCTTTCTCTCGTGGACTGTCTCAGTGGGATCTGATGCTCAGGTTGTGGCATCGGGACATTGTTCTCCTGGTGGACAGCATGTGGTCCCTCTTGAACGGTTACAGATTGAGGCTGCTCCATGCCCTGTTCATCCCCACTGGATGTCACTTGTTCCTCATTTCTAATACTCTCCCTGTCCTGTTCAGGTTCTGCATGAATCGTTCCTTCCAGGTGAGTCTCATTGTGTTGGAAGGCAGGCGTAGCATGCAACTCAGGTAAGCGACATTCAGCTCTTGGTTTCTCCATCGGTATCCGTAACCAGTAACGAGGCACACTTTCCTCTTCCTCGGAGTCACTGACATCTGGGCTCTGTGTCTCACGTGTGGGTTTCGGGATGTCTGAAGTTCTCTTCTTTCTCTTCCGTGACTCAGCTGTGTTGGTGATTGGGTCCTGAGGAGACTCTACAGGTAGGTCGTTGACTTGCAATAGGAGGTTTCTGTGTAGAGTACGAACTGGTCGGCCTCCTGCCTCTGGGCTTACTTTGTAGACAGGATTATCTCCAACCTGTTCCCTCACGATGTAGATAAGCTTCTCCCAGTACGGTCTGAGCTTCCCAGGCCCCCCTCGTTCACTGAGATTACGTACCAGAACTCTGTCCCCAATCTGAAGAATCACACCTTTGCTCTTTTTATCGTAATACGTCTTTCCTTTGGAGCTTGACTGTCGGCTGTTTGCTTCTGCTATTCGATATGCCTCAACCATTTTTCCTGCCCATTTTTCAGCATATCCTTTCGGTCCATTGGTTTCCGCACCCTCTCCTGTAATGAGACCAAAGAGGATGTCCACAGGTAGGCGAGGATGTCGACCATATAACAGATAGTACGGGGAGAACCCTGTGGCCTCATGCCTTGTACAATTATATGCCTGGAGTACGTGAGGCAGATGGTCCTTCCAACTCTCCTTCTCTTTCTCTCCCAAGGTGCGGAGCATCTGTAAGAGCGTGCGGTTGAGCCTCTCTGCAGGATTGCCCTGGGGGTGATAAGGAGAGGTTCTCGAGTGGGCCACACCAGCTAATTGCCTGAGTGTTTTGAAGAGTTCATTCTCAAACTCCCGACCCTGGTCGTGGTGTAGCTTGGCCGGATATCCAAATCTGGGTATGAAATCATTGAAAAGTCTGTCAGCAGCCGTCTTGCCAGCCTTGTTCCTGGTGGGGTATGCTTGCGCGAATCTGGTGAAGTGATCAACCACCACCAGGATATACTCATATCCACCCCTGCAGGCCTCCAGATGAAGGAAGTCGATGCACACCAGCTCAAGGGGTGAATTTGATGTGATACTTCCCATTGGCGCTCTTTCATGTGTGGCAGGCTTTTTCTGTTTAATGCAAGAACACTTTCTGGTCACATACTCCTCTATCTCTCTTTTCATGAAAGGCCAGTAGAACCTCTCCCTTGCTAGGTTCAGAACTTTTTCAACGCCAACATGACACATGTTATTATGCAGCTGGGTGAGAACTGTTTGTTTGTAGGTGGCGGGCAGGAGCAGTTGTTGTCGACCTGCACTCTTCCTGTAGAGAAGACCATCCTCTATGTGTAGTCGGCCCCACTCTCTCAACAGCCGCCTTGTGTGTGTGTCCATTCTCTCTTTGTCATCCTCTGTTAGTGGTGTGTTGTTTTCCTTCAACTCCAACACTTTCCCAATAGCTAGGTCTTTCCTTTGTTCTCTTACAAGCTCATCATGACTGACTTCCTGCAGAGGCTCAACTTGGGGTTGGCTGTGGGATGTCAAGTTGAGAGCTGCCACCCAAGCCACATCTCCATGTTGTGCCCTCCGGCTTCCTTCCCATACAGCACATACTGCCTCCTCCGATAACTCCTCTGAACACTCAGCCATGAAGGTGTCGATGTCCAGGGGCCAGCGTGACAAGGTGTCAGCATCGATGTTGGTTTTACCTGGCCGGTATTTGATGTCAAAGTGGAAATCGGCCAGCTGCCCCACCCACCGGTGTCCCACTGCGTTGAGTTTGGCAGTACTCAGAATGTATGTGAGGGGGTTGTTATCCGTGAAGACTGTGAAATGCGGGGCATAGAACAGGTAGTCACGGAACTTTTCACATACCGCCCACTTCAATGCAAGGAATTCAAGTTTTCCGCTGTGTAAGTGATAATTTTGTTCCGCTGGTGTCAGTGTACGTGATCCGTATCCGATCACTCTCATCTTCCCATCCTGGTTCTGGCAAAGAACTGCACCAAGACCCTTTTGTGAGGCGTCGGTGTGGAGTGTAAAGGGCTGATTGAAATCGGGATATGCCAGCACGGGGTTTGAGCAGCCGGTCCACAAGCTGTCCAAGGATCTGGTGGTGCTGTATATTCCATTCTACAGGAGTACGGGAGGACTGTTGATTGCATTTTGTCTTTCCTCGTGACGGTTTGGACACAGTGGTGTTGGACTTTGACTGGAGCAGGTCGTACAGGGGCTTGGCTATCCGTGAGAAGTCCTGCACGTATGTCCGATAATAACTCAGGAACCCAAGCAGCTGTCTGACATCCCCAACTGTCTGTGGCGTCTTGTCTTTCAGTGCCCGCACTGCTTCAAGGTCTTTGGGGTCCATTTTAACTCCTTCCGCTGACACCAACCTGCCGACATATCGGACCTCCTTGCGGAAGAGCTCACATTTCTCTGGCTTCAGCTTTACCCCATGGTGCTGCAATGCTTGGAGGACTCTGCGTATCACCTGCACATGCTCCTCAAAGGACCTGGAGAAGCACAGCACGTCGTCAAGGTAGGGAATGCAACACTCATCTCTCAACGTGTCAAGCATACCTTCCATGCTCCTTTGAAAGGCCGCTGGGGCGTTTGATAACCCAAAGGGTATTCGGACCCACTCATAGAGCCCCCATGGAGTTATGAATGCGGTCAGGTGCCTCGATCCTTCAGCTATAAAGCCCTGATGATAGGCTTTCCCCTGATCAAGGATCGAGAACCAGGCATATCCTCCCAGGGAGTCAGTGAGGTCCTGAATTCTGGGAAGGGGGTGACGGTCCGGCACGGTTTTGTTGTTGAGGAGCCGGTAGTCAACACACAGGCGTAAGGACCCATCTTTCTTTCTCACACAGATGACAGGGGCTGCATAAGGGGACTGGGACTTTACTATCCACCCTTTAACCAACAGCTCCTGGATGTATTCCTTAACTTCCCTGTAGAGTGGTTTTGGGATGGATGCGTAGGCCCTCTGAACTGGGATGTCATCCTTAGTCCTGATCTCCATCTGTAGGGAGGATGCACCCTATGTCGTTACTGTTACGGGCAAATGCGCCACATTCCTCGTGGAGCACTTCCTTTACCGTCTGTTGTTGTTCAGGGCTGAGGTGACTGATATCAACAGGAGGAAGCCAGGACTCAGATGGAGAAGTACTGGGAGAAACAACACCATTAGTCTCTACTGATGTCTTTCTTGATGTGGTATCAGCATTGTGTGACTCTGGCGCGTCGGTCTCGAGGACCTTGAGAACATGTTGGATGGTTCCTAGGGGGGTTCTCCTAGGCAGGGTGACCTCATACTTTGAGTGATTGGAGATGGGCACCTTAACATAGGGCCGTCGGCTGTTATTGATTTCCAAGAGGCCTTCCCCTACACTCAACTGCCCTAAGACAACGCCTCCCTCAGCTGGTTCGTAAAGGACGACGGGGTCAGAGACATCAAAGTTTGGAGGTACCCTACACCATACATGAGCTGTCCTGCCAGGGGGAATGATAGTATGGTCTTGGCCCACTCTTACAGTGGCTGGATCAGAGTACGTTCTAGGAGGTACCTGGATGAAATTCACAATGGCCTCTACCTGTTCCTCCTCTATTCCAAATGCACTGCGAAGAAGACTGACAACTGTTGCGACTGCATCACCCGAGGACTCTTTCCTGTTGATGATCTCCTGGAGTACATTGGCTCCTAGAAGGGGCTGAGGCAGTGGCAACGGGCTTACTAGGAAAGGGGTCTGTATGGTGAGGTTGGGGTCTTCATTACCCGCAAGATTGACCGTAAGCTCAACCCATCCACTGTATGGAACGGCATGGCCAGTGACTGCATAGACGCCAAGTTCTTCCTCTAGAAGCTCAGAAAGAGGTCTCACTATGTGATTAGGAATGTGAGTGTCAGTCCATTGTTGGTCAATTATGCTCACCTGCGAGCCTGAATCAAACAGAACTGTAGCTGGGTACCCTCCAATCAAACATTTCAGTAGACTTTTCTTCCCAATTAAGGGTGCCTTACAGGTGAGGTTGCTCTGACTGGTCAGCACATGTGACTTTTGTTGCTTGTTTTGCTTGGGGTGTCTTGTTGTTTGTTTGTTACTTGTTATTGTTTGGGACTGGAGCTGCTCACCGGTCTCTGGGCGTCCCTCCACAAAGACCGAGCCCCGTTTCCCTGCACCTTGACTCTCTGCAGACATCCCACTGCTCTGTGTCCTGCCTCTCCACATACGAAGCAATGGTTACACTCCTGTGCATTCTGTTCGGTACATTTCTGACAACGAAATGTCCTTCCTCTCGCTGGGACTGTAAGTTGTCTCAGCTGGGATTGGGCGGGTCTGCTGGGAATCGACTGGAAGGGGGGAATTGACTGAATGTGGGCTGGCGTAGTTAGAGGGTAGGGCACCTGGGTGTTTGCTGTCCGTTGCTCAATCAAAGAAGCCACCATGTGTGTCAGAGTCTCCACCTGAGAAGTGAGCTGTTGCATTGTCTGACGATTTTCATTGTCTGATGCTGTATCTCGTGACTTATTATTGTTGTTACCATCTCCTGTCTCAACCTTGGCGCTGTGTGCTTGTGTGGCCTTTTGCCGGGGAATTTGGCCCAATCTGCGCTGGTGCTCATGCTCATCGCTTATTATTTGCATAACCTGGCGAAGGATTTCCTCATCCGTGACTTGACTGTTTAAGATTAGGGGCCTCAGTCTCTGCCGGAGGTCAGCATGTTTTGTCCCCAAACCCTGATAGATAGTATGGAGAAACACCTCCTGAATTGTCTTGGGATCATATGCAATGTCTGTACTGGTCTGTCGGGACTGGAAAAGGAGTTTCTGCTTGAGCCCAATCATGCGGTAGAGAAACTGTTGTGGTGATTCTTGGTCTGATTGCCTGGCGCACATCAGCTCCTGGAACATCTCGGTTGTTGCTTTCTCTCCAAGGTGAGATCTGAGGAAACCTTTGAGTTCAGATACTGTAATTGAATCTTTGTTTACAAGCATCTCCTTAAAGGCCCCTGGTTTGATGATCCTTAAGACTCCTCTGACCACCTCTGCTTCTGCAAAGCCCTCTTTGATTCCCTCGTCGATTTGCTTGCTGATGTTGTTGTAGTTTAAATCAGAGTTCTGGTCTCCCACTTGCCCACCATGTACTTTGAAGTCTCTGCGCTGCAGGTAGGAGAGGTCCTTCAGTACTACTGGTCTATCTGAGATCATCTGTGGCATGCCAGGTAACGCTGGTTCACCCTGGTGGGGGTAGGTTGTGGGTGGTGGGATCGCTGTAGATTCATGCTGGCGCAGTTTCTCACCCAGCTCTTCATACACTTGTCTCAGTTCTTCTACAGACTGTGTTGGTGTATTTGTATGAGTGTTAGGGTGGGACTGTGTCGGCATCACTGTGCTGTTAGTGTGAGAATGGGGTTGCGATGCAGAGTTTGGGATTGTAGTGGTTGGGCTGTGACTAGGTGTAACATGTGCATTACCATCACTCAATATACCCACCGGAAAATTAACAGCAGCATCAGCATTAATTACTTTACATATCACATCATTTAAAACCAACAGCTGACCCATACCTTCATCCTCAAGTTTTAGTAAGGTATCAGATTGCATATAAGAAACAACATACTCCATGCAGCCTTCTTCATCATTCGGATTCAGCTCCCCCTCATGTTGGCTGTCGATGGCAATGTCTTTTGCAACGTGGTAGATGTCATTGCTCGAGAGTCTGAACAGTTGTTTCTTGATGCTCCAAACTAATTCCTTACGAGTTGCTGACATGGTGTTTGGTTCTAGTCTTTGAAGTCTATTAGTTCAGTAAATCAGCAGTGTAGTGGCTTAGTCAGTGTTGTGTGTGTATGCGTGTTGACCTCTCGATCACAGGTGAGGTCCCCTGATGTTGGTGTGTGATGACCACAGGTTCAGCATGTAGCCCTCTGGTTAGTAGCGTACGCTGGCCTCAGGATCAGCAGTGCGGCTCCTAAGCAGGATGAAGATCCCTTTTCGCTTTGGTCTCCCTCCTTGGACACCCACTGGTTGACTACTGGCCTACCGCAGCTTCTTGTCACCTCGGTCACGTGGTTCTGGTATCTCTGGATCTGCTCCCTGATGGTTGTGATGAGGAGAGATCCCGGACGAGCCCCACAGTTTGTTACGAGTTTCAAAAGTTGAGTAACTGGAGTAACAAATGATAAGTTTTGACTGGGGTCCACTACTCAACTCTCCGGTAAAATCCCTGGAAAATAGAATTATGAAGACACTGAGTGAGTGAATGAACCGCCTTCTTCGTCGCCAAATCTCTGTCTTTATTACAAATTCTCATATAAAACAATACTCAACAGCATTTCCCTAATGCAACATGTTTCAGTTCAATTTAAGCAACTTAATGCTACTTTTAGTGGGCAAAACCCTCCACACTCTTGACAGAAAATAGTCTTATCCTTATCAAATTAAGTATCAATACCACTGTATCGTTATAATAGTAATATCAAAATAACTCATTTTACTCTATATAACTATATATATATCTGCATATTATACCAATTCCATAAGGTAAGTCATAAAACCCCTTTTTTTTGTAACAGCAAACAAACGAAATGACTTCAGAGTCGACACATGCACATAGGGACAATTACTCAACTCACAATACATTATAATATAATACACTACTATAAAATACATACTAACTTCTAGGAGAAACTCCCCTTTAAGTGCCAAACGTCACAACCTTTTAAGAAATACCACCTTTTGTCAGGATAACCACAGAATAAATTATTGTCAGGAAGTGGGAATAGCATCACACATACAATGCACACCTTTTAGCTAACCGCTAGCTCTATTGTTCATAAAACCCGTTTTCCCGCGGCTATAAATGCGGCACTTTAACTCAGCTTTACACACCATAAATTACATAGCTAACCCACCACAACGTCAGTACACCGTACACCCTTCAGAAAACACCCAGTTTTAGTAATTCCCACCGAGTACCAACCTGGAAAATAGAATTATGAAGACACTGAGTGAGTGAATGAACCGCCTTCTTCGTCGCCAAATCTCTGTCTGGGAGACGGGGAAGGTGTCCGTCACCTGAACGCCGCGGTGTACTGATCCCCGCACTTTGGTTCCGCCCTTTTTGTTTCCCCTTCTACATTACTATTGTCTAAACTAATAAAAACTAAAATACGTACTAAACACTACGTTGATTATTATAGTATCCCTAAAGGGTGTATCACACCCAGCTCTACTTTTCAGGTTGTTTTCTCTCTGTCTGCACTGAAAAGGCACTGTTGAATAGGGCTGTGTAATTAATTGAATTTCAATTTTGGCTCCCAACAATCACCAAAATAATACAATCGAGAAAAAATGATTATTTTTGCCATGTTTTGTTTAGCAAGAAGACTCTTATTTTGTCTTGTGTCCTTAATGACACGTGCATGCGCACATCCGCACGTGCACGGCCGCCCCTCCAGAAGCCATAAACTTTGTAAAAAAGTTTGCTTTTGATTTTAACACCAAAAACCTCTTTAAAGGTTGATGTCAGGGCTTTGCGATATGGAGTAAATTACCTAATATATTGACATTGGGACGTTATCGTAGGGTTGACTTGGTGCTTATTAAAAAATATTTACTTGATTTAAGATAAATAATCATCAGTAATGTGGATTTAACTGACTAAGTGGGCAAACATTAGAACAGTTAGAACAGTCTGGTAAGTTTAGGAAATGACCTTAAAAACCAGAAAACAACAACACTTCAAAATCTAGGACGATATCTAGTCTCATATCACGCTGTCGATATAATATCGATATATTGCCCAGCCCTTGTTGACGTGTAAAAACCTTACTCTTCTACAACATGAGCATGGTAGTTCGTTGTGGATTATACTTGACAAAACCATCAGAGAATGTATCGCCATCAGTGTGACCAAGACAGTCTTCCTGTGACCCTTGTGGTCTGGTTAGATAACAGATGCTCACACACACACGCACACACGCACACGTACACACACTTCACACATCCAGTTCTCTGTGAACATTTTAATGTCCCAGGCAACAGGCTGATGAAGGGACATTTCCTTGAAGATTCACATCATTATTAAAAAGAAGTAAAGTCATCTGAACGGGTATAACATTCTCCGAAGACAGTGCTTCATATTCATACAGTGTGTTTATATACACATTATAACCAGATTTAATTAATTAATATAGTCTGTCACATGAACACCTTAGCCAGGTTATGTCACACTAGAATTATAATGAGATTTCCTTAGGACGTGCCATTTCTGTGTCTGCTTGTTTGAAAGCTATGGTATCTCTCTCTTATGGGTGGGCCAAATTCTCTGGGTGGGCAAAGCAAAGAAAGAGGAGATAACCTTTCTCCTTATGAGGTCATTTCTATCCACTGGGGGGCCATAGGCAGGCTGGGGGAACTCATTTTCATGCAATGGGACCTTTAAAGTTAGGGATGTGTGTGAGTTGGTGTGGGTGTCAGGGGATGAGGGTGTGTGGGTGTGGGGTTGTGGTATCACTTCCTTCCCTAAAACCCTTTGAAGCTGAAGCAGAAGTTTTAATCTATCTTATGAGTGGTTTTTTAATACACTACACATCTTAATTATCCTTTCTGTATAGCCAAACTTGGGACTTTTGCGCTCACACTGTACGGATGGGTCGACCTTCCAGTGCCATCAACAATCTTGACAAAAAGAGAGAAATGCAGCTCCACTTTCTGCAATTCTTCTATCAACTGAAAGTAAGCTGTTAAGCTGTCTCAGTAGCCACAACATCAAATATACGGTAACACTTCACCTGACGTTTTCTACATAAGAGTAACATGACACTGTCATGAACACATGAACCTTGACAAGTGTCATGACAAAACCAAATGACACTTACTAAATGACTTGTTTATAAAGTTTTATGACACGTTAATGACCGTGTCATGTCACTCTTATGTCAATACCTTTTAAGTAAAGTGTAACCAAATATATATATATATATATATATATATATATATATATATATATATATATATATATGAAACGGGAAGGTATCAGATGTCAAAAGTTCAAATGAAAAACATGTTATTGTTCAAATCAACAAACCGTTAAGTCAGGTCATGTGTGCAGAACTATACTTTGATGTAATTTAAAAAGTGGTTGAAGTGTTGAAGAAATGTCAAGTTGGGCTGTTTCAAAAAGTCGTCTATCATAATAATGAGAGGAAGAAATATAGCCAGAGACAGAAGTGAAGAGAGGGGGGGAAAAGGAACAGGCAGTAAAAACAGAAAGAACAGGCCAAAAAAGTAGAGAATAAGAAGGTCCAATAAATGTTTTTGTACTATTTTAAGACTTCTGACAGTTCTGACAGTGTGTTTCTGGTTTATTTTAAGCTGAAACAACAGCAGCTATTATTGGTGTGACTCTGATGCTTTAGATGACTCAAACTGAATAAAATGACTTTGCGTCCTAGAAAAATCCATCACTTGGATTTTTCTAGGACGCAGGGTCATTTTATTCAGTCTCCTAATACCATGCAGGCCTGCTGCTGGTTCTTGGCCCTAACCTGCAGTCCTGCTTATCTCTGTGATTTATTGGAGCTGCTGTCGGTGCTGGAAGGTCATGTCTGTCTCAGTCACATCTCACTGCCAACAGTGCTGCAAGGATGAGTCCGAAAACCCGCAAATGAGTTCGCATTTTTGCACTTCCGGTTCCCTCATCTTGAAGGCATTGTCTTTGTTTTTTTGAATGGGTTAGCACAAGTTATTTTTTTTAACCCTCATGTTGTCCTTGGGTCAAATTGACCCATATTCCTATATTAATGTTCTTTTTAACTACCCAATTTTAATTACCCAAAACGCTCTTTGCCAAGTACAAATCTCTACTTTCATTAATTTTGGGGCGTCTTATTCAATTTTATAGCATTTGAAAAACAAATTGAAGTGTTTTTGAAATAGTATTGACTAAAAGTTGACATATTCCAGTCTGTGATTAACATCAACATCCATTCCTTTAATTTTAGTCTCAATAATTCCTAATTTCTGACATTAGGTATAATTTCTTATAAGAGGTTTATTGACCATAAATTCCAAAAATAACTGTAAAACTCAAGTTTAATAAGTTAGTGTTGCGTAATGTTGAAAAAGTAAAAAAACAAAAAAAAACAAGACAAACATCGTAAAAAAGCATCAATAGTGTTGTAAAATGGGACAAAAACATAAGAAAAAGTTAAAAACATTGATATTAAAGCCTCAACAAAAGTTGGTTGGTTTTCAATTTTGATGGGAAGACAACACAAGGGTTAAATAGATTTTAACCCTTGTGTTACTGGTATAAATTACGCCAGTAACGACGCCAGTAAATACGCCACTTGTGAATTTAAGCTTGTTAGTTTCTTAAACATCTTAATGTAAGCTTTTTACTTCCGGTGATTTCATTTACGCTTAAAAAATCTCCCAAACCTAATGTGACTGCAACGTAGAAAAGCGTTGCTGTTTTTGTCTTGGCTCGTTGGCCTTTTTAGTTCATGGCACAGAGATGAAGATATTTACAGAATAATGTCACATATTCAAAATATCCTTCCAAGTCTAAAAGTAGGCTATCTCATGATCATCAACATACACGGCAGCATTGCAGACTGGATTTTTCCATTCCCACAAAACAGAAACTTTCCACAACATCCCAGAGAGATGTTGCTGGCTGGTTCTCATGGAAATGTGCCGCTGGTCAGACATTTTTGTAATGAGGCTGTAGATCCACAGCTCAGATACTGGGACAGATTTAGAAAGACTGGGAGAGCACTGGCGTCAGCTATCACACTTTTATCCAGATATTGTTGGTGCTTATAACTACAGCGTTTTCCCAGCAGAAGCATCCCAAGCTGAGAAAATATTTTAAAGATAACAGCTATGTGGCAGTTTAGCATTTGCTATCAGAAACCTATCCTGGTAAATGTCAGTCACTGTTGCAGAACTTTATCACTGTAACTGTGTGGGTGTCCGTGTTCCATCCAAACATGTTGTTAAGTCCTGATTATTATGTGTAGCTGCCAATCATGAGATGAGTTAACTACTGGTTACTGCAGCACTTAAAGACACTGGTCATTATTCAGCTATGTAACCTCTGGAGTGGGGCTGGGTTTGGTACAAGCACCTAAAGTCACCATTGGAAGTCTTGTTGGATTTGTAGTGTTCTTTACTTATTCTTTTATCATATACTTTCTAATTTTATGGGGGGTTTCATGATTTTGAAAATCGACTGAAATAAGCTTTCAATTTCAACTATCAAAATCAAAAGCAGGATTTGTGATTCCATGATGTGTTCATGTGCACTTTGTTAATGGAGCATTCAATTGCACTTTGTTAAACTTTAAGAAATTGTGTGTGTTTAAGAAAAGTACCCTTTCTACATTAAGTAATAATAATATGTACTTTATTAATCCCGTAAGGGGAAATTACAATTTACACTCTGTTTTGTTAGTAATCACTACACACAATCCTGAAATACACACACATGCTCAGGACCTATTCATGCACAAATGGAGAGATGTCAGAGTGGGGGGGTATGGTGCCTTGCTCAAGAGCATCTGGCAGCAAAAATTATGGTATCAAAACATTTTAAACAACAACCATTCCTACTTGTTACTCCTTACTTACTTACTTACTAACTTACAGGGTCAGGTGGCACCAGTGTCCTGCTCAAAGGCACTGCAGCAGAGACTGCTGTGTTGGCTGTGATAACAATTTAAATAAATGGGTCCCTGTGTTGACCTGTGTCGCCCTATTTTGTCTTTATTATCTTAAACACCAGCCACTTTATTATGATGATAAAGTCCACTGTCATCATCTGCCAGGGGTATTACCAAATGGGCTCTTTCCATTCCCACACAATGGAAACATTCCACAACAATCCGGAATGATGGTTCCCATTGGAATTTTGAAGGCTGAGAAGATTCCATCATGTGACCATGGTTACAGTAGACACTAAAAATAGAATCATTAGAAATAGACTATTTGGTTTAATAATACTGCAGACTGGAGGGGGGCTGACTCATTCACATCTTCACTGGAGCCGTTCAAAATCTACATTCCAATACTGTGACAACGTTGACTTCATCTTTGTGGTGTTCATTACCAGATCTGAATGCAGCGGCAACGAGTTCAAAGTTGAAATAACTCCAACTTGAAGTTAGTTGGGCGCCACCCCTCTCCCCATGGGAAAACAGTGGAATGGCCAGCACAGAGTGGTTTTACCAATGATCACGTGTAGGCGCTTTAATCCCAGTTCAGACCTAAGATTCTCGACGACATAAAACCGTTTCACAACGGTGCAGAGAAAGGTTTCAGTCTCAGCTCGAGTCAAACCAGCTGATGGTGTGGCTGCGACCCGGCTGGCTTTACAGCGTAAGAGACGTCACCTGTTTCAACAGCCAATAGAAAAGTCAGCTTGTAGAGTCAGCTCCAATGAAATGATGTAAATGTTAATGGACTGTTCTTATATAGTGCTTTTCTAGTCTACTCAAAGTGCTTTTACATAATACAGGACCCATTCACACACATTCATACACTGTGGCCAAGGCTGCCTTATAAGGTGCCACCTGCTCATCAGATACACACTCACACACATTTACATTCTTATGGTGCAGCATCGGGGGCAACTCGGGGTTCAGCGTCTTGCCCAGGGACATTTTGACATGGGCGGCTGTGGCTCAGTGGCAGAGCGGTCGCCTGCCAATCGGAAGGTTGGGGTTGGTACATTTACTGCAGGGCCAAGGATCGAACCTCCTGATTGGCAGGCGACCACTGAGTCACAGCCGCCGCCAATGATCCATAATCCATTTTATTTTCTGTTAACTGTGGCTCAATGTGTGATCGAGGCGAGCTACAGAGTGACTGAAGAGAGGGAGTTCCTAGGACAAAGCCGTGAATCAGAGAAATAAAATGTTTTCGCAGATTAATCACTAGAAATGTAATTATATCAAGCATCTCACTATCACTTATCTTATCCACATTACTATTTAAGGATATATTTAGAAAAAAAATCTGGAAGTCGGAAGTTAGAACGGAAGTACAAAGAGTCATTACACCTTCTACACCTTCTCGTCTGGTTGCATCGGTGTGAACTGGCAGCTTTCAGAACGCTGCAGACCAACGCGTTGCAAGTTCCAACCCGTCTCATAACTTTGGTCTGAACACAGAGCCTGGCCGTAGTCAGCTTTTGATGCAACTCAAATTCATGTTTCCCCAAAGTCTTCACAGTCCAGCTTCACTAAATATTCTGTGCTCACAGCTCTGTGATCACATCCGGCTTCCTGCTGGTTGTACCACACGCAGGCTTGTCACAGTGATGGTACCACTGGTGGCGTAGAGCTGATGGATCACTGCCAATCAAGTCATGACACCGCTGTAGTCTCTGACGTAGCATAATGTGAATTTAGTGCAGTTTTACACTAATTTAAAGAACTACATGACTATATATGATAGATAGATAGATAGATAGATAGATAGATAGATAGATAGATAGATAGATAGATAGATAGATGGATGGATGGATGGATGGATGGATGGATAGATATTGATCCCAATAAAATGGGAAATTACAGTGTTAAAGCAGCAAAATTTAGTCAGACAGCATAGAATATAAATGAAATACTAGGATACAATATACATACATACAATATATACATGAAATAATAATAATAATAGGATAAAATACAAGAACAAGATAACTGTTTGGCTGTTTTAAAGAGATAAATACATGTAGGGTGGAATTTCCTTGAGAAATACTGTTAGCGAGAATTGTGTGTATTGTTGTTTCCGGGTGGAATGTTAAAGGACCAGCAGGCAGCAGAACTTCCTGTTAAGTCAATGTGACTGAATGAGGAGACGGATCTAACTACCCAGATGTCTCTACTGAGTCTTATACACACACACACACACACACACACACACACACACACACACACACAGAGCTCCCTCAAACATCTGCTTCACTAGCTTTCATGTGTGGTGTGGACCAAGTCAGACATTAAAAACAATAACAGATGCTGTGTGTGTGTGTGTGTGTGTGTGTGTGTGTGTGTGTGTGTGTGTGTGTGTGTGTGTGTGTGTGTGTGTGTGTGTGTGTGTGTGTGTGTGTGTGTGTGTGTGTGTGTGTGTGTGTGTGTGTGTGTGTGTGTGTGTGTGTGAGAGATCTGTTTCTTAGCAGAAGGTTGTTGGTGTGTGTGGATTTAAATTGTTGTTTAAAACTATATATGTCGTCATGTTGTCCTTCACACATCCCGGGGAATGGTGCACAGCTCCTTGGCCGGTGGTAACAAAGTAACGCAATTCTTGTTTTGATTATTGAAAGAAAAAAACATGAAGAAAAACATGTTTTTTAGGAGAGTGTTTGCTGTATGAGTTTACATTATATGAGAAATGTGTGTGTGGTGTAAGTGTGTGTATGGAAATGTGCTGAAGAGCTGTGTGGAAAATATGTGTGTGTGTTTGTGTCTCTCTCTCTCTGCTGGTGGTGTTATGTTATGTAACTGCTGTGATGTCACTGAGCTCAGCTTCTTGGCCTGCTTTTACTGCTGTTGTCTAAATCTACAAGGTCGACACAGCAACACAACCAGGCTTATAACTTGACCTTCGACACACACACACACACACACACACACACACACACACAGAGCCTCAGCGTTGGTGTCACTAATCAGTGGGTACACTGCTTGGAAACAAAGAAAGATTTTCTTTTTATACACATGAAGAAATAAATTACATAAACATACTGCTCTGTAATTATGTTGAACATAATATAATATCATTTGTTCAATAAGTAACAGAGAGGTGTGTGTGTGTGTGTGTGTGTGTGTGTGTGTGTGTGTGTGTGTGTGTGTGTGTGTGTGTGCGGGCTTTTTTGTACTCAAATGTGTCCGATGCCGCATTTGATTAATCTTTTTAAGCGATTATTTCCTGGATGAATGGATGAGTTGTTTGGTCATTAAAGTGTCAGAAGATGGTGAAACATGTGGATCGGTGTTACCCAAAGCCCAACGCGACGTCCTCAAATGTCTCATTTTGTCCACAACTCAAAGATATTCCGTTTACTGTCACAGGAGTGAAAATTCACATTTAACAAGCTGCAAACCGAGAGGTTTTCTCAATAGTAATTAGTAATTTAATAGTTGACAACTAATTGATTTATCGATACATTTTTGCAGCTTCAAATATGTCCGCTGGCATCCTAATTCATGATATTCTGAAATGAGAGTGACGCTCTTCATCATTAGTCTGCCTGTCTCTTTCTCTCTCCGTAGGACTCGTAACCTCTCCGGCTCTCCCAGACCTCGACACACCAAGAAGATCCACTTCATCAAAAACATGAAACAGTACGACACGAGAGGCAGCAGGTAGGACACATCAATCTGTACTTACAGGTTTACAGAGGACATTACATTACATGTCAGGTAGCCGACACTTTTATCCAACGCGACTTACAATTTGCAATAAATCCCAGGTCGCACGTCTCTGGAGCAACTAGGAGTCAAGTGTCCTGCTCAGGGACACATTGGTTGATACATTGCAGTGGGATTTGAACCCAGATCTCCCACACCAAAGGCATGTGTCATGTCATGTCATACAGTATATAGGCACGGTTTTAAAGTCCAATCCTGTGACGGGAATAAAGTGGATTTTATCACTTTAAGATCCGTCCATCTTCATCCGCTTATCCGGTATCGGGTCGCGGGGGGAGCAGCTCCAGTAGGGGACCCCAAACTTCCCTTTCCCGAGCCACATCAACTAGCTCCGACTGGGGGATCCCGAGGCGTTCCCAGGCCAGGTTGGAGATATAATCTCTCCACCTAGTCCACCACTTTAAGATATCTTTTTTAATGTTATATGCATTTCATCATGTTTAACCTGAGTGTAAGACAAATTTGCCCTTTTAGGAGATTGAAGTTTAAAGTAAAAGTTAAAAGTAGCGCGCATCACATTGTTCCGCTCAAGTAGGGCTGGGCAGTATATGGATATTATATCTACATCCATATATGAAGCCAGATGTCATCTTAAATTTTGGATATTGTGATATGACACAAGTGTTGTCTTCTCCTGGTTTTAATGGCTGCATTACAGTATAGTGATGTCATTTTACCACACTCACTGGCTGTTTTATTATTTGTGTTTACCCACTTAGTCATTGTATCCATATTACTGATGAGTATTTATTATAATTTATTTTGTGAAAGCACCAATAGTCAACCCGACAAAATTGCTGTAATATCAACATTGATTTATCTGGTCAAACAGTTTGTGATTTTTGATTTTCTCCATATCCATGTGTGTGTGTGTTGAGCCTGGCATGTGTGCGTGTGGGGGGAGTGTGTGGTAGAGGGAGAAGTGAGAGAGTGACTGCGATTAGCTTTGGAGCGAGGAACTGACTCTAGAGTCATAGTTTTGCTTTTGCTTTAAGCAATTATATAATAAATGAGAAACGTTCAACATAATACCCAGTAAAAGAGTCAGATAGTGTTGTGGGGGGGACATTAAGTCCGACTCAGTGGTGACAGAAACCAAAGCAGAGGGACAAACACAGAGCTGGAGCCGAGCCAAAGTGGACACTTTTTAATCCATTAATAATTATGTTATACAGGTAATCTGCAAACTGCCAAAAAACTGCGCAATAATCGTCTATTCCTAGTACTGAGAGCTCCATTTGCTGCAATAAGACACTCCCCCCTTGTCCAACTACAGTGGACTTCCCCTAACACTCACTGTTGAGTTATTTTGAACACACTAGGGGCTGTGCAGTTAATCAAATTTCAATTATGATTACTATTTTGGCTCTTTGTGATCAGAGAAACAGTAATGGAGAAAAACTATTATTTTGCACATTACATTTTGCAAGTACACTCTTATTTTGTCTTGTGCTCTGAAGAGGGGGGGGAGGGTAAAGTTCAAACAGTTCAGTTTCACAGTTCAAGATGTTTTCACTTTTGATTTCTTTACCTGTTCCACTATTTTTAATAAATTAAACAAAAAAACTAAAATGTTTAAAATTAGGACCACAAACTGTATTCCCTGACCTAGAATATTACTGTATATCTTCTTTTTATAGCCATTTAATGTAATTGTTTTGAATTTTCTTAAATGTCATAGGGGTCATAACTCTGACTTTTGCATTATGGGTCAGTCTGTTTAACCATGAACCTCTACACACTGGGCTTACATGGAGAAGTGTGGAGGCCTTATCTAGCGGAGGATGAGAGGAAAGGAGTTGTAGGGGTGTCTGCTGGAGTCTGCACAGTGTAGACAGTTCTTCCTCTATTGTATTCTATTCTTGTCCTTCCTTGCAGGGTGTATAAATCAGACCTGTGGGTCAGAGGAACAACAGCGTACTCAGATCAGATAATAATAGACTGAGGGCTGATTGTTTGGGAATAGATCCAGCTAAGAGCTGTTGTTTGTCCTTCAGCCAATTAACCAAGTCACCACGGAGAAGAGATTCCTGCCTCACTCTCTGGGTCCTAATTTCATTCAATTTGATTCATTGTGTCAAATCACAACAGGCATTATCTCAGGACCCTTTACAGATAGAGTAGGTCTAGACCACCCTCTATAATTTACAAATACCCAACAATCCCCTAATGGTAACACTGCTCACTCAGAGTAACATTAGTAATACTGGTTGTGCTTTTGGATATGAGGGTGGTGCCAGTCAGATACTCAGAATTGGTATCAATCCCAAAATTAACAAAAAAGAGAAACCTTTTTGCCACAACATGAGCATATTATAAATAATAAATAAATAAATTACATTGTGTACATGCTAATAATGAAGACTTTTTAGTTCAAAGGAATGGAATTGAATTGCCTTTTTGCTGAAAGGTACTGTAGAAATAACCTCAGCCTGTCAGTCAGTCATCAGGGCATAGATACCACTGTGTCTGCTGGTCTCAGAGGAAGTGTAACATCAACTGCCCCGCGACCGCTTTCACCTCGCCATTAATATCATACCGCCGTCTGAATAACTGTAACCACACTTGAAACCCCTTTATCGGCATTGCCGGGACTCACTGTGAGCCGACGCAGTTGGCTTGAGTTTACTCCGTCCGCACCGTGTGTGTGTTGGAGCTCCGCTCTCTGTCAATATGCAAAGACGACAGATAAGCTTGAGATTACGCTCTCTTGGGTACCAACATTTGCTACCAGAAGATAAATAATTTTTCATACTCATAGGACCGGAGTATTTTGGTCGGTGCCAAAAAATAGCACAAGACAATATATATATATATATATATATATATATATATATATATATATATATATATATATATATATATATATATATATATATATATATATATATATACTGTATATCTCACAGTTACTGTTCCGTCAGATCATTTATAGATCTTGACATTTCCGACCACACTTGAAGGCCGCTTCATTTTCCGGAGAAAGAGAGAAAGAAAAGAAAAGAGGTAACCGTCAGCTGTTCAACTGCAGGGCAGTTCAGTGCTTGTGGCCACGATAGAGGCCGAGGCGTTCACTGTTCCCTGTACGGGACTGAAAACACACATCGTGATCGCCAGTTACAGGATCGGCCACCGCAGCGGGATGTGGGCTTGCGTCTCTCCAAAAGTTGAATTGGTCTCATCTGTTTTAGGATCCCCCCTGCGATAACCCCCATCCCCCCTGCACGGTCTGATGGCTGATGCAGTTAGTGTGAATGCACACTATGCCATATATAACCTAAAAACAATAATTCCAAAAATAGACATTTGGGGTTGTGACCGTGCCATAAGCCTGTAAATAAAGGGAGTTAGAATTAAACAAACACAGCCCACGGTTAAAAAAACACTGCTGCGGAGCATGGATTCTGTGTGATAATAAACTTCCAAGATAAATAAAAGTTAAAAACATAAAGTCACTGGTCACAGTTACTCTAGTGGGCATTGCTGGGTTCTCTCACTCTTAACCCTCCAGTTGTCCTCGGGTCAAATTTGACCCCTTTTTCAAACTTTCTATATTAGAAATTTGGGTTTCTTTCAACAAAATTGTCCAAAAAAAGTAATGTGGATGGTTTCTATAATGCTCTTTACAAGTAAAATTAATGATTAGTTTACTACTTGTGTTAAATGTGTGTTTTATTTAATTTTATAGCATTTGAAATAAAAATTGGTAAAAGAAAACATTTCTAAAAAAAAAAAAAAAGCTTAAAAAAATGTTGGGGAAAAAATGACAATTGCAAAAAATGAGCAACAAAAATGTCAGAAGAAAAAGTGAAAGTGTAGAAAAAAGCAACAAAACGCGTCGACGCGAAGACAACACAAGGGTTAAGTGTTTTCTGCATCAATGTAGAGTTTATTAAACCAAAAACAATATTTCTCAAACATCTTTGATTGGTTTCATGTGTGTGTGTGTGTGTGTGTGTGTGTGTGTGTGTGTGTGTGTGTGTGTGTGTGTGTGTGCCATGGGTCCAGTCCCAGTAGGATTGGTCTGGTGTTTTTCTTTAAGGTGATCACAGGGTAATGAGCCCCCAGTGTTATGAAATATGTGGTAATAAATGGATGTGTCGAGGGGACAGAATCCCCAGCGGAGTCACGTTTCCAGCAGGCCTGTTGTGATGCCTCCGCCGTTTCCACTGAAGTCCCTGGCCACTTCCTGCTCTCCACTTTCCCAAGCATGGGGAGAAAGCTGTGTGTGTGTGTGTGTGTGTGTGTGTGTGTGTGTGTGTGTGTGTGTGTGTGTGTGTGTGTGTGTGTGTGTGTGTGTGTGTGTGTGTGTGTGTGTGTGTGTGTGTGTGTGTGTGTGTGTGTGTGTGTGTGTGTGTGTGTGTCTCATGGGATGGAGGAGGAGCACCGGGGGCAGAAGAGGACAGTCAGTTCTTCACAGTGTACACAGCCATAGAGACGTGTCCACATTTTTAATTCACAGGAACATTTTCCTGCTGATTATTACATATTCAGCTTGTGTGAGAACTAAACTTTAAACCGCAGTGCTGTGATGTCTCAATTACAGCCACAGGATGACATTCTCCCTATTTATTCTTGGATTAAAGTGTACTGAATCCTCCACTCCTCATGAAAAACAACTTGATTTGATTCATGTCATGCCTGTAAAAAATAAAAATAAAAACCTGCAGTGTTGGGATTAATTTAGGGCTTTTTTATTGTCATCCTGATATCAGCTGGCAAAATAACCATATCGCAAAAGTTAGTTGAAAGAAAATATCAGTAGAAAACTGCACTTCAAAATGTAACTGTCATTCTATAAGAAAGTTTATTTATCACAACTTATGTCGTTATCGCAATATTCAAAATTATTGCAAATCACATATTCTCCTCTTATCATGCAACCCTAGATTAACTGCTACCTTTTTTTATAACTGTATCCCAGTGTGATGTAAAGCTACAGACTCCACTCCATAAAAGCTGCATGTTTGAATCTTTTCAGGGATCAGATACTATCATTCAGTCTGATGACAGGGACTGGTGGGAGCTGAGATAAGGGACGGGATTACTAACGCACATAAACAACACAATCTGCCAGTGTTCAAAGGCCCCGGTCAGACACAGTGCCTGCGTGCCTGCGTGTGTGTGTGTGTGTGTGTACAGTATATAAGAGAAAATGATTCATCACAAACGTGAGCCACTCAAAGACGAGTGTGTTTATGTTTTGACACACTGAATCATCTCCCAGTCTCTTTGGTGCCTGAGCCAAATATACTAACACACTCCTCTGAGAGACAAACCAGGCAAGCACTGTGCAGTCAGCTGCACGGGGGTTTACACTCCAGAGGAGCTGTCATCAAAAAATACACACGTACTATTAGGGGGGGGGGGATCGATACAGCATAGTATCGCTATATATATATACAGTACATATAATAAGTCTGTATCTTTGTCCAGTGGGGCAATATCACCAAAATCAATATCATCATTAATTGTCACATTCACCTAGGTGACAATTAATTCAAGATATTGTATTAAATACACCTGTCCTCACAAGGAGCTCTTCCTTATAAACTTTTTATATTGAAAATGAACTGAATTTCTCAGTATTGTCAAAGTTTGATATCATATACTACCTGTAGAGTCAGGTTTCATTGGCTATATCAATATGACTAAATTAGGTCAGATAGAGACTTTTCATCTTCACAGCCCTACTCTGGAGTTGGATTTCTGTGTCTTGTCGGCTAAACTGTGTGACAAGGACGGCAGCTGCTCACCAGTGATTTTGCTGGCCACATTGACAGTGTGGGCAAGGTTCCTTTCTCTCATCTAGAAACCGTCAGCTGGACAGATGTTTTAGCAACCTAACCGCTAATGTTGAGTGTTTGCTTGTCTTTCAGGATCGTGCTGATCTGTGCAAAGAGATCTCTGTGTGCTGCCTTCTCTGTTCTGCCCTACGGAGAAAGCTTCTACCTTAGGTAATCAACGCAACTGCACACACACACACACACACACACGTTTAGCTCAGTGTAAGGCAGGCTGGCCACAGAAAGAACACAAAGTAGAAGATGTGATGTCCTCTACCCGAAAAGATGAAAAAGTAGAAAGGAGTTGCTTATACATGATTCATCACAAACGTGAAAACATGATTTTCCCATGTGCCTCAGAGCCTCCTGACTTGACCTAAAGGCTTTTTAGTGTGTGTGTGTGACACACACACACACACACACACACACACACACACACACTGACATAATCACACAAAAACTTCCGCACAGATAAACACTTACGTCATTATAGACATATACAGATAGGAGCAAAACATAGTTATCATGTTTTCCTATTCTCCCTGACTCTAACACACACACACACACACACACACAGCACACTCAGATATTGTATAAACACACAGCTGAAATTACAGATGTTATTACAGTTTTGTAAACTTCTCCTAATCCTGTTCTATCTATCACGTTCACACACATGCACACACGTACACGGTCTGTGCATGCTTACCATCACACCACACATGCACACTGTAGTATCAGTACTAAAGGAAAAAATAATCTGTTATGTGCACACAGATATACAGATATAAACACACATAAAAATGGCTCCATCTTCTCTGTTGTGACACACACACACACACACACACACACATACACACTAAGGTCAGCATGAGTAACATTGTTCTTCTTGGTGGTTTTTCTCCCGCAGAGGAAGTGATCACATTTCCACTTTTATCTGGTAGCTGATGTTGTGGTTTGTAACTGTGGAAGTTGAGCAGAACATGCGGCTGCAGTGGGAAGTGACGTTTGACCTTTCACACGCACCACATGTCTCTGTCTGTCCCCTTAAAATGCTTCAGGCAGGGAGACGCTGGGAGGATGATAAAATATAGTTCTGTCTGTAGTTATCTCGGATCGTTGTGGGTACAGCTCATGTCATATGTCTCCTTTTTTGGCCAATAAATAAGAGACTGCTAAATATATTGTAACGTACTGTATTGTTAAAGTCTTATAAGTCTATTATAAGTAGAAGTAGAAACTAAAGTAGAAATCTAAAGCTCCAGTAGCCCCTAGAGGCTGCAGAGTTCTTCTTATCCAAAGATGAGAATTTTTCTCTTAAAGATAGATAGATAGATAGATAGATAGATATTGATCCCAATAAAACAGAATATAAATATAAAGGAAATACTAGGATACAATATACATACAGTACATACAATATACATGAAATAATAATAGGAATAAAATACAAGAACAAATATTTGAATATATACAAGTTGAGAATACAAAAATATGCAAGCTTTGATGACATGTTTTGGTATGATGGTGGTGCCAGAGGAAATTACAGGTCACTAAAATGAGTTGGATTCATCTTGTGTTTTTTTTTTTTTTTCAATCATATTGGTTTATTTGTATTTCTTTAAACCAATCACAGTCATCTTGGGCGGCTCTAAGCGCCGGGCGGAGCCACGGTGCCTCTGCAAAATAGTCTCTGGAAGGAACTTGTTTTGGTGGAACATGTGTACGTTCAAGATTGCTTTAGTCGTGCAACAGAAAACTCCAATTGGACAGATAGTCTAGCTAGCTGTCTGGATTTACCCTGCAGAGACCTGAGGACCAGGTAACCATAGTCCTCAGATTGGACAGATAGTCTAGCTAGCTGTCTGGATTTACCCTGCAGAGATCTGAGGACCAGGTAACCATAGTCCTCAGATTGGACAGATAGTCTAGCTAGCTGTCTGGATTTACCCTGCAGAGATCTGAGGACCAGGTAACCATAGTCCTCAGATTGGACAGATAGTCTAGCTAGCTGTCTGGATTTACCCTGCAGAGATCTGAGGACCAGGTAACCATAGTCCTCAGATTGGACAGATAGTCTAGCTAGCTGTCTGGATTTACCCTGCAGAGATCTGAGGACCAGGTAACCATAGTCCTCAGATTGGACAGATAGTCTAGCTAGCTGTCTGGATTTACCCTGCAGAGATCTGAGGACCAGGTAACCATAGTCTTCAGAAATCCTCCAATTGGCAGTTACATCGCTAACACAAAGGAAGAGGAAGGTAACGGACATCTGGCTGAAGTGAGAGACCTCCGGCAAAACCTCTGGCAACAATCCTGGAAACGAAACATCGTTGACATAGACTACCTTAACCTTAGAAGTCTCTCTCCCTCCCTTCCTTTCTCTCCAGTGACCCGACATTAAACCACCCGAGGAGGAGGCATTCGTCTGGTAACATCTCCACCACCCTGGAGATGCTGCCGGGGCTGGAGGGCTTCCAACTGGACACCTACGGCAGGGTACACACACACACACACACACACACACACACACACACACACACACACACATACATTCAGACATTCAGATGCACACAGGTAGTTGTTTCCAATGATCAGGGAGAGTTTAATGTGTTCAGATAGGGTCGAAACGTTACCTTTTGTATTAAATTATGGCCGCATAAGACAGTGTTGCAGACGTTACATTTTTTCACTTTAGTATTTTTCATTCGTCCTGCACCTGCCAGAAGGTGGGATGTGCACACAATTTCCTTTATAATTGTTCAGATCCTATTAACTCCTCTCTCTGTCTCTGTCTCAGTCGGTGTCGTACGCCCAGTTCCTGTACCCCACTAACGCCCTGGTGAGGCACAAGCCGTCGTCGGCCAGTGACCTGACGCTGCAGATCCCCGTGTCCAGGAGCGCTCACAGCATGGCGGGCAGGAGCTGCCCTCCCAGCAGACTGAACAGCACCGTGGGACTGGACCTGGGTAACACACACACACACACACATTTCATAACATTGGTGAACCTTGCCATAACCTCAAACTATGGATTATAGTATTTGACCAAGTCAAATCTAGGGTTGAAAGTGTCCCTGTATTTAGACTATGAAGGAGAACAGTGATACAGGAAGTAAAGACAGAGGGGTGTGTATTACGGGGTGACAGCAGAATCAATTGTTGCCTCCATCCCGAGCCCACGAAAATACTCCCACCATGTCCCGATAATGTAACTGCCCCCCCAAAAAAAAAAAATCCTGTCCTGTGAGATCCCGAGAGAAAGTCTATCGGATCCAGTCCCGCTCCCGTTTGTTGTCTAAACAAGTTATCAAACTCTGTTGCCCCCCCGTAGCATGTTTTTTTTAATTATATTAGAGTCTGGAGAGAGACTGGATAAGTATGAAGATCGCTGATTTTTTAAATAGTATTCAGTCGTTGTTAATGCACCTTTTTCCACGTCTTATTCCATCCACGTCATGAATGGACTCGACTCATGCGACTACTACTAACTAGTATTAAGCTACATGCTTTAAACAGTTGGCTGTCACGCCACTTAGTGTCCCCAGGCGGGTTTTTTCCAAAACAAAATGCCTCGTAAATCTTTCGACTGCTTCCCACTCCCGTTGATTTCAATGCTCTATCCGTCCCTATCACGTTACTAACATGAGACTGACTACCGTACCCGCGGGAATCACATGACCCACGAGAGTCCCAAAAAACTGTCACACTCTAGTGTGTATGTGGCTGTAGTGAGAGGAAGAGAGGAGGAAGCGGTAAAAAGAGATGAGATAAGCGAGGGATGGGAAGAAAAGAGGCAGTTGTTGTAGCTGTGTCAAATTTTTATATTTAAACACTGTGTCTCATGTTTCTGCTATCTATGAATACACACACACACACACACACACACACACACACACACACACACAGTGTCAGAGCCCTGTATTAGCTTCTAAACCTCTGTAATCCAGAACCTTTCATTGACACAACACAGCTGTGTGTGTGTGTGTGTGTGTGTGTGTGTGTGTGTGTGTGTGTGTGTGTGTGTGTGTGTGTGTGTGTGTGTGTGTGTGTGTGTGTGTGTGTGTGTGTGTGTGTGTGTGTGTGTGTGTGTGTGTGTGTGTGTGTGTGTGTGTGTGTGTGTGTGTGTGTGTGTGTGTGTGTGTGTGTGTGTGTGTGTGTGTGTGTGTGTGTGTGTGTGTGTGTGTGTGTGTGTCTTAATAGCAGGTTTATATTTTTAGTCTTCTTGTGACATCACATGTCTCTCTTTAGTAATCGTGTGGTTTTGTTCACAATTGTGAAACTGTGTGATGTCGTCAAGAGGGGGGGGGGGGTTCCCAGGGCTCGGTTTACACCTATCGCCATTTCTAGCCACTGGGGGGCCACAGGTAGACTGAGGGAACACATATTAATGTGAAAAAACCTCATAAAGTGGAATTTTCATGCCATGGGACCTTTAAACTGACACGCCCAAACCTCACATCTCATCAACATTCTCGCATACTGTGAATAAACGGGAGGCAGCATGTCTACTTTGCATGTTGCTGGTAGTTGAGTTTTAGTTACATTTTTTGAATTTCTTCAAAATCCGTAGAAAATTCTTGAAAATCTGAACCTGCAGATACCGTGTGGCCCTGCTTCTCACCCACTCACTTTAGGTTTCATTCTTTTACGCACAGGGTCATTTCTGATCCTTATATTGTGTTACAGTTCTGACTTGACTTGACTGTGTGTGTGTTTTGTCCAGGTCTGGAAGATGTGACAGACTACGATCCTAACCTCCTCAGTGACCCCCAGTGGCCTTGTGGGAAACACAAGCGGGTGCTGATCTTCGCCTCCTACATGGTTAGAAGACACTCACATTAAAAGAAATCATCTTTATAAACGTCATCCTAATTCTAATGTTGCTTGCAAAAATGACAATGTTGATTAAGAGCTAAATTACACCATGACTTACATTTTCAAGGAGCAGAATGAAAAAGTGTAGGACGGACAGACAGAGAGGAAACAAAGAACAGATGACAGAAGTGTAGATGAGAAACAAGCAGCCTTGAGGATTATAGACCTCTGAGAAGAGAATAATCACTACTGGGAAAGACACACACACACACACACACACACACAGAGCTCTTACATCATCAACATAATGATCCTATAGGCAGCAGCTTAGTTTTATTCCTCCACTGAGAATTAAAAACTATAGAGTCACACACACACACACACACACACGCTTTATCATTACTGTTTAATCCATCAGAGGAGATTACTGCTGAGTTGAGCTGCTTTGTCACTGATCGTCACTGTGTGTGTGTGTGTGTGTGTGTGTGTGTGTGTGTGTGTGTGTGTGTGTGTGTGTGTGTGTGTGTGTGTGTGTGTGTGTGTGTGTGTGTGTGTGTGTGTGTGTGTGTGTGTGTGTGTGTGTGTGTGTGTGTGTGTGTGTGTGTGTGTGTGTGTGTTAGCATTACACAGTGGGATCTCGACACCTACTCTAGCATCAACTTAACCCCTACACACTATAAACACACATACTTACTAGGGTTGGGTATCGTTTGAGTTTTTTCCGTTACCGGTGTTAAAGTGATACTTTTTAAAAGGTGCTGGTGCCTAAACTGTGCCTGAACCTGCCTGAAAAGTCAACGACATTAAAGAACAGCTTGTTTATTGCTGTGGCCATATGGTCAACAATGAAATGATTTAATAATATAGTAATGAATACAACTTATAACAATAGCGTATTTCACGAGTAAATTGCTGTTCAACCACAAAAACAACCACCAGATGGGAAAAGGGTATTTTACAATAAATTTGAATGCACCGCGAGGCCACCAGTTTCAAGTGAACACAACGGCAGCTGCAGCCTGCGTAACGTCCCGCTGCTGGATCCTCTACAGGGAAATACAGTCACACTTTACACTGTTTAGCTGTCAGCATTTTAACCATGTTTAACCCTTGTGTTGTCCTCCCGGGACAAAGACGGACAAATATTTGACATTTTCGTCCTTTTTCAGACTTTAACACCACCTTACTACCACTAGTTTTACACTACTTTTTGGACTTCATGGTCAATAACCCTCATTTATATAGAATTATACCTAATATTTGACTTAAAAAAGCAGAAATTATGAATTATTTTGACTAATAGTTAAGATCAGGGGAATGAAAGTGATCAATTGTATTTGCAAAGAGCGTTGGAAGGCATCCAATCCATTTTTTGTAGTAATTTGGTTAAAAAGAATCCCATATTTCAGATATAGACTTTTTTTAAAGGGAAGAAGAAGTAGTCATGACCAGGTTTTTTAAGATAATCCACAGACTGGTTTGTGAGCAGTTTCTTGTTGGAACTATTTTCTTTCTACCAAACTACAGTACGTCTGCCAACCATATCACCGCGCAGGGATATGTAGTGATGGACAAGAGGCTCATGGTCTAGCTTGTGGAGATTATTTTATAGCTAACGGATACTGCTAGCTCACCTGAGTTCACTGTTCCTCCAGGTTATGACCAGTATAGTATCAATAAAGTGTTATAATGTTACAATATACCAATAAAACTAATTACATAATTAATAACATGTACACTCTTGAAAAATACCTCTGTATTAACAGTTGTACTGTATGTCTGTATATTTTAACAGAAATTGTCCGTAGAACGTGATTCACAGTTGTATTTCTATGAATAACGTTCACAAAACAGTAATTTGTTCTTTGACAACTTCTGTCCAGCACAGAGGTTGAAGAAGTCCATGTTTGACACTTTTTTTCACATTTTGGAAGTTTTTTTACTAACTGAGCAGCTATTCAGCTGTATTAGATCATTTTATACAGGCCTAACAGAAAATGATCTGTATTTTCACTATAGGTACACCCAAAATTGCTGTTCTGTAATAACGGGCCAAAGTAGGTATTATGCTGCCAGAACCTTTCCGGTTATTTATTTCTTCGAGTGCATAGACATGCCAGGGCTGTTGGCAGGGTGCGCTCAGAGTGAAGCAGAAGAGAAATGGAAAGACTCCGTAGTGTTTACTATCACGAGGTTTAATTCTCATTCAGGGACCGTAGTTTGGCTTTTAAATGTCTCATCTTACTTTCACTTCCACATGACTACAAATATTTCCTCTTCATGAGTTCTTCACTTACTCCGCTCCTTTTATGTTGTTCTGTTTTCTCCATTTTCTTTCCCTTTCACTAACTCTTCCCCTTTTTTTTATCAATTTTCCTCCAGACGACAGTAATAGAATATGTCAAGCCGTCTGATCTGAAGAAAGACATGAACGAGACGTTCAAGGAGAAGTACCCCCACATTAAACTCACCCTCAGCAAGATACGCAGGTAATGTTTGTCAAATGACAAAAGAATACACTTGATGTGTTGTTATATACAGTAAGACTGTGTGCACTTTGCTTTAACTGCTGTTAATAATGGTATCATATTCATCACTGTGGTTGTCTCTGTGTCTGTCTAACAGTCTGAAGAGAGAGATGAGAGTAGTCGGGAGGATTGCGACATACAGCCCGTCACCATCGCGATGGCGTTTGTCTACTTTGAGAAGTTGGTGCTGCAGGGTCGACTGAATAAACAGAACAGGTAACCTCCCAGCGGCTGCATGGAGTCTCTAACACTTGATAGCACAGACGTTCTTCATCACAATAGATTGATAAATTCATCAAATACTCCAAACTGGGCTTTTCTGAAGTTTTTCTTCCTTTTCAGTGATTTTGCTGCTTCTTTCAACTTTTTGTTGCCTTTTCCTGCGTTTTTGTCGCCTTTTTCAAGGTTTTTTGGGACACTTTTTTAGAGTTGTTGTCTTCATTTTAGATTTTTTTGAAGTCCTTGTCACTTTTTCTGACATTTGTCGCTTTTTGATATTTTTGTCGCTTTTTTAACCATTTTTTTTTAATTGACCAAGATATGATACATGTCATGTTTGGTAGCTAGCTAGGATAATTTGTTCGGTCGACAAAACCAGAACCCAAAGCGTAACGATGCACAGTAAATATCGAGAGGTGTGAACCGCAGGTCGGCGGTACAGTGCCATTACAAATGTCCCAGAGCCCTAAAGGATTTTTGACAACCTCTGGTCCGTCTGGCTTCTTTTTCTATAAAAGCTTGTCAAACATCAACCCTGTTGTCCATAATCAATCTATGAACATCATTTCTTTTCAGGAAAAACTGGGCTATAAGAAAATATGAGCTGCACCAAGGTCACTTGAATGTTAAAAAGGTCGTAGGACCATAAAGACAAATAACTGAATAAACTGGAGCATTAATCTCACAGATATATGTTGATATCACAAAGACAGCAGATCGGGGGCGACTGTTAGTTTTTAGAGGTGTTTTTGTTCTGAACGTAGACTTGGAGATATACTTCAAAATGTAACGACACGGATTCTAAATAGTACAAAGGTACAGACCCGAGAATCGGACCTGTTCCCGGTCCATCAGGGATCATCATGTCATGTGAGCACCTATCACTGTTGTTGTTTTACAGGAAGTTGGTGTCAGCTGCCTGCATCCTACTGGCTGCTAAGATTAGCAGTGACCTGAAGAAACAGGAAGTCAAACACTTAATTGATGTAAGTCCCTCTAACACACACACACACACACACACACACACACAGTAGGTTCCTGGTGTTGTGAGTTCCATTTGTGCTCGGAACTCTGATTTTCTGAGTTTAAAATCGCAAACACACCATTTACGAGTTTGAAACTCGGACAACCACGAGAACCCCGAGCTAAACATCCAACATGGCTGCTTGGTGCATCAACAGTTGTGAAAACTATAGTAACGTACTTAGTTATACATAGTTATAAGCACTTCCGCCTTATTTGTGTCTCATTAACTCAGTCGTACACACAGTCCTGTCCAACTTCTATCTGTGGACATGTTGCTACGCTGTTTGCATATACAAAAACCAGCATAATGCGTTGTTATCAACTGGTATTGCTAACCATGTCTAGAGCTAATGAAAACAATGAAAATCGGACTAAATGGAACCCGTTCAACCCGAGTGTGGTGTCATTCCCACCTTAGGCTTCCGAGGTAAATGACCTGTGCCTGTCAGTCAGCATATGTTGCCCCTGTTCGGGTATTTGTGAGTGAAAAGGAGCTGCAGGACACCTCCTATCCTCCTGTCCTAACACAGTTAGTTTGAGTCATGAATTTGACAACATCCTACCTCCCTTTGTTGTAAATGACTCAAAGCGATTAATCGATTATCAAAAATAGTTGCAGATGAATTGACAACTATGCTAGTTGTGGCTGCCTGTCATGCTTTGGTCTGTGCTGTGTCTCTGTAGAAGCTGGAGGAGCGTTTCAGGATCAGCAGGAGGGAGCTGATATCGTTTGAGTTCACCATCCTGGTTGCCCTGGAGATGGCGCTCTACCTCCCCGAGAGCAAAGTCATGCCACATTACAGGAAGCTGGTGCAGCAGCAGCAGTCCTAGCACCCACCCCCCCACCATGAAGACTCTAAGCACTTTCCAGCTCCACACTGTGGCGGCTGGACAGGTCCTCTGGGTGCCTGGCTCAGAGGCACTGAGGCACCGAGGAATCCTCCACCTCGCACTGCAGACACATAGCCCATCCACACTGTGACGGTAGTGCCGGGCTCAACGGCACGGCAGCGCAGAGAGCACCATCGGCCTCTCTGCTCCCTCAAACACCAAAGTGACAACACACTGTGACGCACGGTGCCTGGCTCAGCGGCACCACGGGAATCACTGAAGGCCAAATGTATCGCTATACTTCAAATCCTGTCTTGATTACAGGATAGTGTTTTTTTTTTTTTTTTTTTTTTTAAGTAAAGTTTCCCTCACTGGATTGTTTGCCGACGTTTTAGAAACAGAGAGTCTCTGAGGACTGCTGCTTGAATCTTGTGCGACAGATTTAGGTCATGTCAGTTTAATTTGAGTTTATGTAGAGCGTTTTGCAAAGCTCTGTTTACCAGTCGTCCTTTCTAAAATCTCTGCAGTTAAGAATGTGAGCAACCATTGGCTAAAAATACAGACCCGTCAGGTGTGACCTCTGCACCGGTACCCTGTTCACGTTTGAATCCTCAGCTCATCAACATGCAGGAGTGTTGATTCTACAGTGCCATTAAGATTAGAGTGTACTTAAAATCCAAAGACCGAACAGTAAGTCATGTTCTCAGAGTAGAGCAGAAGTTAAAACCCTTGCTTCTCATTTTTTGTTTTAAATCAGTGCAGAAATTTAAACTGAATCAAACTCCCAATGGAATTGCTTCCAAAGGGTGTCCAAATATGACTTTAATCTGATGAGATTCTATCAAGACCTCTGTGTGCTTTAGGTCTCCTTATTGATAGACTGTGATAGGGATGAAATTAGACGTAAAGGCTAAAAGAAAACTCTTTATTTTCATTTAAATGTACTGGCAGTCCCTAAATACAAAGCTTTGTGCATTTGACAATCGTTTTTGTGCATTTAAAAGCGTCTTAAATCAATAGTACTGAACTTTTTTCAGAAACTGTAGCAAATACATTGCCAACATCCGCGTGTTTTATTAGAAACCTCGTCGTGAAATTACATTTAAGTTGATACATTGGAGCTGTGGGAGGGAATGGATCCATCACTGTGGTGACCACAGTTTCCTGTACTTCTTCTGTATGTCCCCTAGCTGGACTGGTTTCACCGTCACAGGTCAGACTCTTGTTTGGAGTCTAACTTACATTAATGACCTGGACACTTCTCTGTGTTCTGTCCTTCCATCTCTCTCAATTATCAGCAGTTTTTTTTTTAAGACGTTTGCCCCGATTCTCCACTGGACATGCTGGGGTTTTGTTCCGTCCTCAGCCACGCACCACACCACACCACACCGGGAGTGTCCTGCTGCCTGACTCACAGATTTTATTGTCCCTGGAACTACTTTACAGAACAATCCCGTGTCTATTAAGCTAGTATCTACCTTCCACTCCAAGCTCTCCTGCAGTTAAACTCCATCCATCTCCTTTCTGGCGTTATGAAAATGATCTGTGACGTCTTTCCAAAACTTGTTGTCCGTGGTGTTGGAGACGCATACAATATTGGGGGGTCTATTGTTAAAATGACTGGATAGTCTTCCTGCCTAGCTGTCCAAACGGCCTGCGGGGCCACCCAGTCTCTTCTTCACTGAACACTTTCATTTATCACATAAGCTCTACTTTACTGTGAAACACATTTAGATGTTGAAGTGCCTTCGCTAAGGGCACCTTAAAAGTAGGAGTTCCTATTCTGCCTGTTCTTGGATCCAGGGACTCAAACAGGCAACTTTATCTTCATCTGTCTTCTGTTTTTTGACCTCTTGCTCTCCAGTTTCCTCCCTCTTCCTGCTGGGTTGGTGTGAAGGATCAGCAGACTGCTGCCCCCTCTGGTGGCCACAGAGAAGCAGTGCATCCCTGCAGAAGTAGTGCAGATAAAACCATCCCTGTTATCAGTGTCTATCCTTGGGGCAGGAGGGCCAGAACCACTTCCTGTTCAGCCGAGGCGATATCAAATCAGGGAAGTGAGATTCAGCCATTGTATTTACAGCAGCTCCTTTTCTCTTCATATCACTGTGGCATCTTGGGAAATAAGTTTCCCTATCCTGTTTGCTTTGAGGTCACATAAACACTGTGTCTCATTTTGCCCAGGGTAAAGGGACACAACCGGGGTTTCCTTTGTGTTTAGTGTCCCAACGAGCTGGGAATCATTTTGATACGATGATTTGCTTCCCATTCAGGGTGGAGCTTTAGGGAAGTTCTTCGTAGGAGAACTGAAACAATTAGTTGATTAGTCGATTGATGGAAAATTAATCAACACGTATTGTGACAATTTGCTTAAATTCACTGATTCCAGCTGCTCAAATGTCAACATTTGATGCTTTTCTTTGTACCGCTGCATGGATTAGACCATGCTAACTTGGGCTGTGAGAAATTGTGATTTCATTTTACAGGCCAAAAAAAGTCATTCATTGAGAAAAGAAATGACGGATTTATGATTTATTTAATTCAAGATTTAAAAACAAAAGGCGCTGACACGGTACAACAGGCCTAACCACGGAGATTATTCTGGGATGTCTGGGACTTCAGACGTCCTCATTCTGTCTGCACTGTGGAGCAACATCAACTACCAATAAGACTTTTCTGTTTGTGAAAAATGACTTTTCACTCAAATATTATTTATTTAGTTTTTATTGTATCATAAAGGGACAAATATTTAACCAAACGGAGGCCTCAGACATGTTGCAGCAGAAAGACTGCTGTCAGGACACCGTGGAACATTTGGTCTCCTTTACCCAGAAAGCTAAGGAGGTATTTTCTTTTAAAAGTGGTTACCATTGGTTACAGGGGACAACAGCACGACCATGCCGGGCCTCGGTTGTTTTTGCACTTTGCCTTTTTTGCTTCACAGTCTTTATTTTATCACGGAGTAGCTGTGGTTAGAATATTTTTCTATGGTAAATGTATGAAGTATGTTATTGTATATTAAGAAATGTCCGTGCCACTGAAATGTATTTATTGTTAATAAACCTCCAGATGAAGAATCCTGTTTTAAACTGTCAGAGCTGGTGATGCATCTTCACACCACATCATTAAGTTGAAAACAGTGATTAACATTTCAAATATTATTCTTCATCTTGAGGTTTCACATCAGCGTTCTTCCACCGATGTTATTTTCTCTGTTGTATGTTCATCTGAACTGCAGTGTTGGAGCAGGAAAGCTGATGCTGTTTTGTGGAGTATGGTTAATTCAAACTAAATGTATTCTGAGCCTCTGACTGGGCCAATCATCTGCATCCAAGTAGAGACACACCGCTCAGTGGGAAAGGTGGACAGACCGTTAAGTTAGCCAGCTGATCCGTTGATCATTTAAAGAGCCCCTATCATTCTCCTTATCAGCGTCATATTTGTACTCTCGGGTCTGTTAGAATAGATTTACATGATTTGATGTTCAAAAACATATATTGTTCCTCATTCTGCCCATGGCTGCAGCTCCTCTGCCTGAAACACTGTCTGAGCTCTTGGCCCCGCCTTCCTTAAAAGCCCAGTCTGCTCCGATTGGTCCGCTGGCCCACTCTGTTGTGATTGGTCAACCAGATTCCAACAAGCCACTGGGCGGGCTGTGCTTGCTCAGGCAGCACCTATGGGCAGCGTTCTCAATCTGTGACATCACTAACTGAGGAATTTCAAACAGGAATGTGGGCGAGAGAAGAAGTGCTGTCTGTGGAGAGGAAGCTCCATTTGGAGTGAAATGTGTTTCTTTTATTTTTTCTACATCTATTACATACACTAAACTCACTAAAAGATGGGCAAACCATAAAAAGAAAGCATCATAGTGGCTCTTTAAAGGCATCAGCTTCTCATATTTGAGGACATGAATATCTTTAGACAGATGGTTAAAAACAACAAGCAGTTTGAACACAGGGGAATGAAGATGGGCGTTTTCACCGTTAACTGTTCACTGGTAACATGATGAATTGGCTGCAGATTGCCAGAGGATAGAAAATGCTACCTAGCTGCAGCCACATGTAGACTCTGTACCCTGATGTCTTCCAGGCACGTTTCAAAAGTCTGCTAGATGGATTTTATAATTCTGTACCAGCGGGTGCCTGATGATGGGAAGAGACGCGTCAAAATGTTTTGGCATTTGTGTTTCTCCTAACGACGGGGGTTGGGTCTCAGTGTTCTCTCCTACATTTATATAGTGCTTTATCATAGACACTCAAAGTGCTTGGGGGGGTGACTCTCTAACACCACCTATGTGTAGCACCCACCTGGCTGATGCATGGCAGCCTTACCGCACATCAGCTTAAGGTGGTGAAGAAGAACCCAGCGCTGCAGTTTGACAGAGACACTCCAGAGCAGAGGCTTATATTTACATAATTACCTTTGTGGGGAAAAAACATTTTTGGCAAGAAAAAAGCAGAAATTAATGAGATATGAAAGCTGGTAAAAGAAGAACTCTTACTAAATAACTATATGTTGCAATAAGACTCGTTTGAGAGTAAAAACAGCACACAAGGTCCAAAGTTTTCTTCTCTACATTAGAGATTTGGGCTCTTTATTCTATGCAGCCGACCTTCCTCCTCCTCCTCCTCCTCCTCCTCCTCCTCCTCGGTGTGTTTACCTGAAATGTGCCACCGCCCTTATTTAAAACTCATATGTTGTGTTTAGTTTGTTTTGTATAGCGTAATTATCATTTGATTCTTCGTTTAGCACTAAAAGGTTGTCAAAGGGAATTATTAACCAAGTGTTTGTCTTCTATTTGGAATGATTGTTTTTACATTTTAAGTTATAGTTCATTCTAAGTTAATTAGATTTTAACGTTGTTTGGTTTCTTTTGGCCAGCATGGGCAAGAGGCGCAGCCGGCTTCACAGGAAGTTGATGGGTGTAAATATGATTTCTGTAGTTTTGGGTTCAGCTGCTGTTGCCACACGCGGCGATGAAGATGAGTAGAATGTGAAATCTATCAGCCTGTTTCACTGACTCCACTGTACGGCCGGGTGTTATGAAGGAAATCATATTTCACCATATTTTTGACCAAATACATCAGGGGTGGCAAACATACGACCCGTGGGCCAGAACTGACTCGCCAAAGGCTCCAATCAGGCCCACTGGATTCAATTCATATTTATTTATATTATCAAATCATAACAGTTATCTCAAGACACTTTACAGATAGAGTAGGTCTAGACCACTCTCTGTAATTTATAAAGTTCCCACAATTCTAGTATTCCCATGGATGACTTGGCAATGAGTGAAAATAGCAAAGAAGTCATTTTCTCCATTTCTCCACCAAATTTACCACTTCAATGTCAGAGAATATAAATATCGATAAACAACAAAAGTTTTCCCCAGAATATTACCCCTCTCTCCTGAGTCCGTAACATTTTAGGGGAATGTGGCCCATGAGCTATATGAGTTTGACACCCCTGAAATACATGGATATCGATATTGTAGGGTTGACTAATGGTGCTTTCAAAAACTATAATATCTATTAACACAATACGATTTTTAGATAAATAATCATCAGTAATGTGGATACAATGACTTAAGTGTTGAAGGCAGATAACAGAACAGCTGCAGCAGTCTGGTAAGTTCAGAAAAATACATCAGTGTACGTCAATGCAGCCTGTAAAAGCATGTAAGAAGATATCTCCTATATGGATGTGGATATAATAGATCAGATATGCAGATATTGCCCCGCCCGACTACACTGCCAACAGCTGCTGCGGGGTCGCCGGTCACGCTGCACGACAGTTTGGTATCAGCACACATCTGGAGGACAGCATTGAAATATTTATATTATATATTTTGTAAAAGATAAAGACCATATACTGTTTTAACTGCCAATGTTCAATTCATGTCAAGTTTATTTTCAATAAAAGATTGAAATGACTTTACTGTGAAGTTTACTGCAGCTGCTGCTAGGAAACGGTTGACTATTATACTTACAACACTTTGTTATGACATTTATGACATACTATATGATTACTTTTATGACTTTTTAATGAATCTACTCTGAATATTTAGACCTTTTATGACATATTATACTATGACTTTTTGATCAGAAAGGTTTTTATTAGTAGGTTTGCACATATAGTACAAAGAATGTGGTGCATAACGATAAAAAGGTCCAGATGCATAGAAAATATAGAAATTTCCAATAGAAATGATCAAACATAAAAATCTGTAATAATATACATAGTAAGACTTCGTATGACCGCTGTTATGAAGTGTTTTTAGACATTATTTATGACCTAATCAGAAAGGGTTTTCTTACGATAAACACAGTGCAAACATCATGAGACGTAATAGAAAATATGAAAATACAAAAAGAAATACTTCGGGAACGTAAAGTGAATTTCAGTGACTAATAATGAAGTTACTACACTGCCAACAGCTGCTTGGAGATGAGGGGATGAAATATTTATTAAAAGTATTTTGTAAAAGAGGAAGACCCTATACTGTTAAAACTGCCAATTTTTAATTCATGCAGAGTCCATTTTCTTAAAAAAAAAATATAGATTACTGATTCTGTTCTGATCTGAGTCATTTTTGTTCCCTTTAAACTCAGTGGGGCAAAAGAAAATCCCCCTGACAGTAGTTAGTTTCCTGGAGTCCTCTTCAGTCTGCAGGGAAACAAAGAGAAGGTTAACATGTTAACTCGCCTGTTTCTTCACATCATTTCAGTGCTGCTTCATGTTCACAGGGTTTTACCTCCAAATATATCTTTTAACATCAAACTATATATATTTGTCTCTGTTCACACATTCAGTGTGAAGACGTCCTCACAAAAACAACCCAGATATAAAGCGTTATCTCAAACTGACCTGGTTCCTGTTTCTTAAGAAGGCATCACGCTACTCAGAAACAAGAAATTAATTTAAAAGCACATTTACAGAGCGGGACCACCATCTTCTCTGTATTCTGCCACTGCAACAACATTTCCTCTGCTGTACAATGTTACCCGGTCAAGTTAAAGTCTGAAGATAGGGTTTTTATATTTGATCTGTATTTATATTACTTTCAGCCTGAGGACGTCCTCCTATAAACAACAGAGGTTTATGGCTTTAGATTTAGTGGACGCCCAAACTGGCCCGCTTCCTGTTTCTTAACCCTCGTGCTGTCTTCCCGTTAACTTGAACTTGCCCTTCAAGGTCTAACTTGAATTTTGTTTTGTGCTTTTCTGATGTTTTTGTCATTTGTTTCTGATTTGTCACTTTTTTCCAGCTTTTGGTGCTTTTTAATAACAGGTTTTACACTTATTCTTGGAAGTCATGGTCAACAAACCTCATTTGTATCAAATTATAGTTTTATGTCAAGTTTTTAGTTAACAAGGCCGACATTATGTATTATTTTGACTAATAGTTAAGATCTGAGGATGTTGAGTGGATCTCAGATGGTAGATGTCAAAGTTTAGTCCTGATACTGTTTTGAAACCATAAAAAAGACACCCAACAAATTCAATGAAAGTAATAATTCATTTAAGTGAAGAATGTTGTATGGAATCATCCATGTTATTTTTGGGCAATTTGGTTGAAAGAAATGTAACATCTCTGATATAAAACAATTTGAAACGGGTCAAATTGAGCCGAGGACAACACCAGGGTTAAGGTTACTCAGAGACATAAAGTGTGAAACCACATTTTTGTTGTCATGACTACACTCTTCTCTGTATTCTGCCACTGCAAACATGTTTCCTCCTCTGTGCAATGAAGTTGTTACCCAGTCAAATTAAAGTTTCCTGGACCCAAAGCTAGGATCCCACCACAGCTTTGACTTACTGTCTCCTGAGACCTGACTTCGGGGGGAAGTGGAACCAGTCCACAGTTCTACAGTCTGTCCTCTCCGAGCTCCTGCAGGACGAGATCAGGGCTTGGTGTTACTCTCAGCTGGTTTCTCAAATACTTTTTCTTTACCTACTGACGTAGAAAACAGCAATGTTTTGCTAAATTTATAAGGTTTATGTTTAATTTAAGTTGGTCCCAATCTGTGAAGTTTAAGCATATTTTTTTAACAAATGTGCCAAATTTCCTAGTCTACATTCACACTTGAGTATATAATGCATCAAAAGCTGTCTCAAATGATTAGGTACATGTATAAATGTCAGTTTGAGAGATATTTTGTGTTGATAAAATGAATATGAAGAAAGTTACAAACAAAACCAGCATCATTTTTTCAAATTCACAATTATATACATTTTATGGATGGTGACAAAAAACCGCAGGGTATTTGGCAAAGAACTTTTTATTTTGTTTTTTTGTTTAAGATTATTTTGTTTTTTCCCCTTTATTAGATAGAGACAGTGGACAGACGTGACAGGGGGAGAGAGATGGGGGACTACAAGCAGCAAAGAACTCGAACCCAGGGCGCTGCAGGACTTAGCCAACATGGGGCAAGCGCTCTTACTGGGTGAGCTAGAGGCCGCCACGCAGAGAACATAGAGTCGATAATGGTATTGTCTGTGCAAAAATTCATTTAAAAAGCAGTGCCCAGGTTTGGGAACAAAAATCATTTTCTAGCCACTTTTTCCTAGTTCACCTTATGGCCTATTATGATACTGAGATGTCCAGATGAACCCAAACTCACCACTGCAGCATTAGAGTACTCAGGTTCTACAGGAGGGTCTGAAAAACATGCAGTTCAGAGGATTAGTCACAGGAAAGTGTGTTGTTTCGTGGTTTCTGTGAGTTTTGGATGTTCAGTTGCTTATGTTGTGTGTGTGTGTGTGTGTGTGTGTGTGTGTGTGTGTTTCCTGTAGTCTCACCTTTGGGCTTCCCTGCTCTCTTCCTGCAGAAAATCAGAGCAGTTGCTGATAATATGATGACGAGGAGGACCAGAGGGAGACGCACATACAGCAGCAGCCCTGTGGTTGTTTCAGCAGGAGAACATGTTGGTTTTACTTCTCTGGAATATGATGGTATAAGTTACTACTGTTAATTAAAGAACATCTTCTGGCGCCGACGAACACACTCGCAGAACAACATCAGCAACAGGAGCGCCTGATGGATAGCGCCTTATAGATGCACTTTGCAGCCTGCACATACGACTGATTATCAACTCTAAATACACAACCGTCCTCAGGGGAGCTTTATTAGAATTCAGAAATACATAAACTAACTGTACCTGGAGCTGGTGTTGGGTGTTTCTGTTGAGGCTGCTCGCTGGCTTCAGGGGAGGATGATGAAGGTGTGGAGCTTAAACTCTGTGATGTCATCAGTGTGGAGGATGATGAAGGTGTGGAGCTTAAACTCTGTGATGTCATCAGCGTGGAGTCTGATGGGACTGATGGTGGAGAAGGTCTGGGAGGAGAGGTAGGAGCTGTGAAACATTAAAAACCCAATCAACCAGTCAGAGAGTGATTGTAGAGATCCAAAGAAGTGGTGATGAGCAGATGCTCCCTGCAGAGAACTCTGGGCTAACATCCATGTGTTTTAATCACACAGCTAAATGCAGAAGGTCATCAATGGGTTTGGTGCAACAAGATTCCAGTCAGCTGCAGTGTGGGGCCGTCTGAGTTCATCACATATTTTACACATCAGCTGTTAAAGGAGCATTCATCAGAGTTCACAATGATGGAAATATGCAGCTCTAAATACAACTGTTAGACTAAACATGTTGAGTTATTGGAAACATCAGCAGCTGTCAGTGAACAGTTAATAACATGACTCTCAGTAGAAACTCACCTGTAACTTGGAGCTCAATCTCCTGGTATGATGATAGCAATGGGAAAGATCTGTCCAAACCACACCTGTACCGTCCTGAATCAGACTGAATCAGGTTTCTGATGCTCACATACAGAACTGGGTCTGAGAATGGATAAAATCCTTCTTTATATATGATGCTGTATCTGCCTTTCTGAGCTGTGTCCTCTTCTGTCTCAATGAGAATGTCTCCTTCTTTACATTTATCCTTACAGAAGATTCTCTTCTTTCCAGAGAAAGTGAAGGAGCATCCAATGGTGATGTCTCCTCCTTCAGTTCCTGTTCTCTTGATGATTTCTGCATTGATGAGACCGATGTTTCCATCCTGCAGTGCTGTTAAAAAGATGACCAATCAATAGTTACTATGTGGACTTCCTGTAAGATGTTGCAGTCTGATTTGTTTCACATTTCCATAAATCAAACATAGATCCCCACAGTCATACTGGGAGCTGCCCAGTTCAACCAGTCTGGGACTGGGGGGTAACACTTTAAAACAGCAGAGATCTGGATTCTGTCAGATTTCAAGCATTAAAATAATCTCACAGTCTGACTCGGGTTTAATGTTCCCCAGAGAATAAAAACAACTCAACAAGCAATGAAGGGATGGAGTCGACAATAATGAACCACATGGGAACAGTACTGTGTTCAGACTGAATGGGGGGTCAGTTTTAGAGGCAGCACGGTTACATACAAAGTCAAAGTTTGACTTCATCCTGGGCTTCATGAATCTGCCTCCTAACACACCCAGACACAGTCAGAAGGACAGAACCTTTGTTTGGACCAATGTATGAATGATACATATGATGATAAGCATAAAGATCATTGAGTGAGAGTTATGGCCGATTGATTGTGATTGATCAGAACTTGTCTGATTGTTTTCAAAAGATTGATTTTCTTCTCAACTATCTGCAGCTGTAGTCAGATAGCAGCTCCACTCGGGGCGGGTGGAGCTACAGAGCTCAAACAAACGCACCTTTTTATTTTATCTATTATAATTCGATTTTCTTCTGTGAAACACTGAAACTTAACTTCTTCCATCCCACTGACCCACCACTGGTCCGTTATTCCAAACTCAGCTGATCCTCCAGACCTGGTTCCCACAGAGCTTTAGTTTGGCCCGTGGAGGAAGAGGACGTTTTAATTGGTAATCCCAGTTCCAAAGCTCTGATTGGTTGTTTCTCAAACCGTCAATGTTCACATCACCACCAGAAATATTAGAATTACTCAACAAACTGGAGTTGAAATATGTCTCCAGCTGGACTCCACTAGAGTGGAGAACGTTCTTCAACACAGCAACTCATAAAACCAGACGGTCCCATAATAATCATGGGGGGAGGGGGGAGGAAACGGGGAGGGGTGTGTGTTCATTTCTGCTTGGGGAGTGTAGTCTATATTATTAGGAGAGCGGCCCCCCCCCCCCTTATCTTTGACTCATCCCATGATTATATATAAACATTTCATTTTATATATTAGTATATATTTATGTTTTTCTTCTCCTTCACCACTTCTCATATGAGAATGACGCTGCGGATTTTCTGTCTTCTGCTTGTGTGTGTGTGTGTGTGTGTGTGTGTGTGTGTGTGTGTGTGTGTGTGTGTGTGTGTGTGTGGTTTTGGTGTGCATGTTTGCTGCTGCACTTCTACTTCTGGACCTGGTTCAGTTAAAATCATTTAAAATCATTATTTTCTCTCTTCTGCTGTAAAAAGGAGACCACTATTATATAACTACTAAACAGTGTAAACAACAGAAATCTAGTCAGAACTCCGTGGACAGGCGATCAGCTGACTGCAGGTCGTCAGGCTAATCTGAGTAGATCACTTCTACAGAAATACATTTTAAAGAGACTCAGACAGAAAGAAATAAGAAATAAAAAGCTGAGGTTACTCACTGAGGAAGAAGAAGCAGATCAGAGACTGACAGACGTTCATGTTGGAGGATCTGATGGTTTAACGCTGCCCCTCTTTCTTCTTCACTGGTAAACCAGGAACTGGAACTTCTCTAAATGATGGAGTCCCTCCCCAAACACATCACCCCCCCCCTACTCTCCTCCACTCTTATTCTTTATTAAGTGTCTTCTTTAATCTTCCAGTTTATGTCTGATGTTACATTAAAACTAGACTTGGTTGTATCTTTAAGTCATATGTTTGGAAAATCAATGTATAATTATAAAATCTCACATTTAGATCATTATACAGTCTTTTGTGTGTGTGTGTGTGTGTGTGTGTGTGTGTGTGTGTGTGTGTGTGTGTGTGTGTGTGTGTGTGTGTGTGTGTTTTAACCTGCTTCAAATGTTCAACTTTCCATTTAGTCATTGTGTTTCATTAGAAAAAAATTAAATGGCTGCTGATTTTTTTTTTTTATTGTTTTATTTAATTTTCCTGTAAGAAGTTGATGCTTTATTCAACATGAAGAATATGATTTGTTATTATTTTAAGAGTTGTTACAGCTTAGTGTCTACAGAAACTATGCAGTAACAGTTGGTCCAGGGTCATCCCTAGATGTCCTCTCATAATTCAAGTGTTCAGACTGAAAACACACCTGCATTAAAAATGCATGTTGTTATTCAGGTAAAGCTGAGAGGAAGAAATCAGCGGTCCCTTCAGTGTTCACCCAGCAGAAACCTGCGGGGCTGAGACATGAAGCCAACGTGGGGGCTGACTCCAAACCCCCTTTACAGCAGAAATAAACATGTCTACAGCCCGGGACGAAACAATGGTTTTGGTCTCTAAAGCTAAGTTCATGACAACTGTATGACAAATTATATGAGAGCTTAAAGCTGCAGGGGGTAGAAAGAAAAGATAAAATGCCAGAATATGAAGGAGAGTGAGACCTCGTCCTGCAGCTCTCTCTCTCTCCCCTCTCTGTCGCCCGGCCATGCATGCAACAGAACAGCCAATAGGAACTCTCTCTCTGAGATGACTTGTGATTGGCCAAAGTCTCCCGTCACAGGCTAGATTCTCTAAAGCCTGAAAACAGAGCCAAGAGGAGGTCTAGTTCTCTGTCAGAGCACTCTAATTACAATATGCTAAAATATGATATATGGAATATTTGCCTAATAATGCCCCAAAAAGTACTGCCTATCACAGCTTCAAAGGTCAGCATAACAATGTCTAATTAGGGTGTGACTGCGTTGAGTGACAGGTGGGTGACCTAACAGGTGGCTAGCGTGTACAGGCTATTGTTGTCATGACGACTGGATTCAAGCCTAAATGCATCCACTATAGTTTGAAAAGTACAGAATAAATACAGATATAATAATATAAAATATAACTGCTAGAAAACATGTGCATTTGTGCAAAAGCAATAAACACAAAGAGCTAATTAAAAAAATGACATCTTTAAAAATAAATATATAATGTGAGCTGTAACTGACAGTTTCCCCCAATAACGCTAAAAAGTGATATTTGAGTGAATGTGAGTCATTGAAAGCCCTGTGTGTCCCCTGGGGGCCCCTGAGAGAGTACATGTGGCGCTGACAGCGTTGAAGCTACACCTGATGTAAAGTAACAGTCGAGTACAGAGGAGGTGAAGCGTCGTGGGCCCAGCTGGCTTCGACCCGAGGAACAGAGTAGACCACGTTATCTGCGTCACCACAGGGGGCGCGGTGCAGCGAGGCAGCTGGACCGCTGGAGACCTTCGGCTCAGAGTAGGTGAGCTCGTCTTCAGTCTGCAAGAAAACACAAAGCTCAAACTTCATCACCTGACTTTACTCGCCTGGTTCTTCACAGGAGCAGCATTTCAGAGGGAGCTGCTTGATGGAAACTGTTCACGGGGGTTGATCTCTGGATCTATTGTTTACCATGAATATCTGTATCAGTGCCACACCTCCCCCTCTCTGTTCACACTTCCTCCTCCTTAATAGCTTTAGATACAGTACAGTATGATCTGGTTCCTGTTTCTCAATAGGTTGCTTTTCTCTCTTGATGAACAGAATAGACAAATGCAAGTCCTCCTCCGACTATATTGATTTAATTTAACATTCTCTGGGTAAATAACTCGATTTCCTTTTAATTTCAAAACATTAAGCTCATTTAAAATCCTATTTTTGTCCACAATCTTTTCTCTATTCAGGCCACGTCTCAAAGCCGGCATCCAAACATAAAAAGCCAAATGAACATTAATACATGACTCATGATGACCAAAGATAGGTAGGTGCTGGGGATAGAGAAACAGCTGTGTGAATAAAAACTAGTACCTATCAGCTGCAGCCTGAAGGGGTTTCCTGTCCCCTAAAAGCCAACCACACCCTTGACTTACTTTCATCTGAGAAGTGGGTGCAGTGACTAAGCTGTAATCCTCTGTGGTCTCTACTCCATCTGGTTTGGTGTATTTGGCGTAAGTGTAAACTGTCGACACTGGGTTGGCCTGCAGGAAGAGATCAGGGCTTTGTATTAATATCAGCTGGTTGATACTGACACTAATGATGCTGAGATGTCCAGATGAACCCAAACGCACCTTTGTAACATTAGCGTACTCAGGTTCTACAGGAGGTTCTGAAAAACATGCAGTTCAGAGGATTAGAATAAAGAGATGACTTCATAAAAACTTTTGTAACTTTATTTAAACAATGAGCTTTCTAAACTTTCTGGGCCGACCTTCAAGCTTCTATATATGAGATTTAAAACATGAATATAGCAGCAAACAACCAGCCTGTATGAGTCCTGAGCAGAGAATGCAGTCCCAGTGGGAGTTGTTATCAGAGGTTAGGGTTAGGGTTAGCCGGGCCGGCTGCAGGCCCGGTAGAGCATGTGAGTCCCTCCCTTTGAAACTGTTGGCCCTCCCCTCTGTATTAAAGAGATTTAAATATGTTTCATGCTGTCTGGATGGTGTGGGCGGTCCCTGTGAACCTCTGGTCCTTCATGCTGACTGGGGTTAAAGAGTCTCCAAGAATGGACCTTGTGTCTTCTGTCTCTGTTGCTGTGGATGAGTCTTCTTTGGAAACGTCTCCTGAGTATAAGCACTTTGGGGGACTGGAGCCAATCATTGTAATGGAGTCTGAGAGACCCCGTCCCCGTTGTTACAAAAGACCCTCCGTGCACAGTCGGCCAGGACACAGTCGGCCATATGAACATCCACCCTGCCTGAGATGGAGAGCCCTACGAGCTGTTTTTACAAAGGTCTTTGTCTCTGTAGTGTGTTAATGGCTGTAATATGACTTCACTGATATAGCGGGTGACGTGTGTGTGTGTGTGTGTGTGTGTGTGTGTGTGTGTTTCCTGTAGTCTCACCTTTAGGTTTCCTGGCTCTCTTCCTGCAGAAAATCAGCAAAGCTACTGATAATATGATGACCAGGAGGACCAGAGTCAGGCCCACATACAGCAGAGCTCTCTGGGCTGTTGGAGCAGAAGAACACGTTGGTTTTACACTTCCTGGTCCAGTATTAAATATATCTGGCACCAGAAACTGGACTCCAAGGTACATGAGGGACCTGAGAGATCACTCATGCTGTGTTGGCCTACTAATAGTAACATCAACTTCATATTTTTAAATCAATACTTTATAACCATTTTATTACATTTAAACCAATAAATATATGTTCTATGCATATGAGCATACACATCCATGTACTGCTGTAACAGTATATTTTCATACAAACAACAATGTAACTGTACCTGGAGCTGATGTTGGGTGTTTCTGTTGAGGCTGCTCGCTGGCTTCACGGGAGGATGATGAAGGTGTGGAGCTTAAACTCTGTGATGTCATCAGCGTGGAGTCTGATGGGACTGATGGTGGAGAAGGTCTGGGAGGAGAGGGTGGAGCTGTGAAACATTAAAAACCCAATCAACCAGTCAGAGAGTGATTGTAGAGATCCAAAGAAGTGGTGATGAGCAGATGCTCCCTGCAGAGAACTCTGGGCTAACATCCATGTGTTTTAATCACACAGCTAAATGCAGAAGGTCATCAATGGGTTTGGTGCAACAAGATTCCAGTCAGCTGCAGTGTGGGGCCGTCTGAGTTCATCACATATTTTACACATCAGCTGTTAAAGGAGCATTCATCAGAGCTCACAATGATGGAAATATGCAGCTCTAAATACAACTGTTAGACTAAACATGTTGAGTTATTGGAAACATCAGCAGCTGTCAGTGAACAGTTAATAACATGACTCTCAGTAGAAACTCACCTGTAACTTGGAGCTCAATCTCCCAGTATGATGATAGCAATGAGAAAGATCTGTCCAAACCACACCTGTACTGTCCTGAGTCAGACTGAATCAGGTTTCTGATGTTCACATACAGAACTGTGTCTGAGAATGGCTGAAATCCTTCTTTATATATGATGCTGTATCTGCCTCTCTGAGCTGTGTCCTTTTCTGTCTCAATGAGAATGTTTCCTTCTTTACATTCATCCTTACAGAAGATTCTCCTATATCCAGATAATTTGAAGGAGCATTCAATGGTGATGTCTCCTCCTTCAGTTCCTGTTCTCTTGATGATTTCTGCATTGATGAGACCGATGTTTCCATCCTGCAGTGCTGTTAAAAAGATGACCAATCAATAGTTACTATGTGGACTTCCTGTAAGATGTTGCAGTCTGATTTGTTTCACATTTCCATAAATCAAACATAGATCCCCACAGTCATACTGGGAGCTGCCCAGTTCAACCAGTCTGGGACTGGGGGGTAACACTTTAAAACAGCAGAGATCTGGATTCTGTCAGATTTCAAGCATTAAAATAATCTCACAGTCTGACTTGGGTTTAATGTTCCCCAGAGAATAGTTTATTAGGTAGTTTCCTTTTTCTCTGATCAATTTCTTTGTAAACCAAAGTGTTGGGATGGTTCCAGGTTTGTTGAGCCTCACAGAAAATCAATGAGTGGAATCTCATCTCATTATTAAAAGAAAACATAAAGTTGTGGTGAGTTGATCACCTTCCTTCCTCTTTCCTCTCTTCTTTTCTCTCTGTGAACCTCTATAGGATTAGAGCTGTAGTTTCCTGTGATGTGAAGCTACAACAGACTGTCGTCAGGGTGGAGCAGCAGAACTATTTCCTCTGTTACAGTTAGAATATAACATTAATAACTGCAGGGCATTGGGATCAGAAAACAAGTCCAGCAGAACAACAGGCACAGGTCTAAAGTAAATTAGATTAATAATAAATAAATAAAAAGTTAATGTAAAGTATTTAAAATGAGCTCCATCTCTCCCAGCTGTGATATTAAAGAGATAAACACATGAATGCATCAATAATTATAATATTTTAATCTGCATTATTCTGAAATGAGTAATTCTGTATAGTGAGAACTTTCACTTTTGGTACTTTAAGTACATTTTGGTGATAATACTTGGTAAAAATGTAGCATTGAGTTTTTAACTGTGTATTTCTACTGTTATTCAGAGTAAAAGGTCTGAGTATGACTGTCACCACTCATCACATCCTGTTAAACCACAGAAACCAACATGATGTTGGACTAATACAACATGTGTTGTGACAGAGTCACTCATGAGAAACTGTTTCCCTTCTGCTGCAAAGCTGAACCGACCGGCTGTAAATGAATAAAATAAAGAAGAATTTCAGAGTAAAAAGAGAGAGAATGCTAGAAGTAGAAGCTGAGGTTACTCACTGAGGAAGAAGAAGCAGATCAGAGACTGACAGACGTTCATGTTGGAGGATCTGATGGTTTAACGCTGCCCCTCTTTCTTCTTCACTGGTAAACCAGGAACTGTTCACTTCTCTAAATGATGGAGTTCCTCCCCCAAACACATCACCCCCCCCACTCTACTCTCCTCCCTTCTTTGAGTCTTTCTGGTTCCTAGTTGGAACTAAAAGAGGCATAATGTCATTTTTCTGTCTACACTGCTAAAACACACAGAGATTCCTTGATTTATTGTTAGACAATTCTCTCTACACAAAAAGAAAAACTCCATCTTTTTAAATAATATTTGCCATTTTGTCTTTTTTAATTTAAAGAAACACACTGCAGTCCTGCCTACCTGGAGCAGAGGACCAATTACAGAAAGTAGGCTTAGAGTCCCATAACTCTTAAAAGGTAACTACTGTTTTTTAAACCTGGGCTCCATTCCTCATGCTTTTGTGTCTAAAAGACTGATGTGACCAAAGATCTTTGTATTTGGTCCAGTATTGAGTGAGATTGTAATGATGACGAACTACAATGTCACCTAATGGGGGCAATCGCGGATCCTTGCTTTTTGTCCAATAAAAATGATTTATTTTGGTACCGACAGGCTCAGATTGTTACTAAAAGTTATTGATGTCAGGACGGGACTTTTTGAGTGAAAAGCGAGACGAGAAAAAGGCATCAGGGAGTCTGTTGTTTCAGAGTAGGCTTCAGAAATTATAAGCTCCTGTTATTTAAAAGATTCCAAATGTAATGGCTCAATATTTAAATGATTTTGGTCATTATAATTGGATGGCCGTCTGCATTCATTTGAGCCAGCGAATAGGCTAACCTAATTGTCCAAAGGTCATTTAAATGTTCAGCCATTACATTAAAAAATTAACAATCTGAGCCTGTCAGTATAAAAAGGAATCACATTTATTGGCTGGGAGGGACAGGCCTGTAGTGTCTGACTGTGAGGGACGGGCCTGTAGTGTCTGACTGTGAGGGACGGGCCTGTAGTGTCTGACTGTGAGGGACGGGCCTGTAGAGTCTGACTGTGAGGGACGGGCCTGTAGAGTCTGACTGTGAGGGACGGGCCTGTAGAGTCTGACTGTGAGGGACGGGCCTGTAGAGTCTGACTGTGAGGGACGGGCCTGTAGAGTCTGACTGTGAGGGACGGGCCTGTAGAGTCTGACTGTGAGGGACGGGCCTGTAGAGTCTGACTGTGAGGGACGGGCCTGTAGTGTCTGACTGTGAGGGACGGGCCTGTAGAGTCTGACTGTGAGGGACGGGCCTGTAGAGTCTGACTGTGAGGGACGGGCCTGTAGTGTCTGACTGTGAGGGACGGGCCTGTAGTGTCTGACTGTGAGGGACGGGCCTGTAGTGTCTGACTGTGAGGGACGGGCCTGTAGAGTCTGACTGTGAGGGACGGGCCTGTAGAGTCTGACTGTGAGGGACGGGCCTGTAGTGTCTGACTGTGAGGGACGGGCCTGTAGAGTCTGACTGTGAGGGACGGGCCTGTAGAGTCTGACTGTGAGGGACGGGCCTGTAGAGTCTGACTGTGAGGGACGGGCCTGTAGTGTCTGACTGTGAGGGACGGGCCTGTAGAGTCTGACTGTGAGGGACGGGCCTGTAGAGTCTGACTGTGAGGGACGGGCCTGTAGAGTCTGACTGTGAGGGACGGGCCTGTAGTGTCTGACTGTGAGGGACAGGTCTGTAGTGTCTGACTGTGAGGGACGGACCTGTAGAGTCTGACTGTGAGGGACAGGTCTGTAGTGTCTGACTGTGAGGGACAGGCCTGTAGAGTCTGACTGTGAGGGACGGGCCTGTAGAGTCTGACTGTGAGGGACGGGCCTGTAGAGTCTGACTGTGAGGGACGGGCCTGTAGAGTCTGACTGTGAGGGACAGGTCTGTAGAGTCTGACTACCACCACATGGAGGACGATCAGTTTCAGGCTCCACCTTCAGTACAGGATCGTTTGGGGGAGTGACAGTGAATGGTGTGTGTGTGTGTGTGTGTGTGTGTGTGTGTGTGTGTGTGTGTGTGTGTGTGTGTGTGTGTGTGTGTGTGTGTGTGTGTGTGTGTGTGCATTTATGAACAAACCATTTAAACAATGAGAAGATAAATATCAAATTCAAATGTATAAGAAAACGAATCATTGAGTTGCAGAATTAAATAAAACATCAACAACAGTATAATAATGTTTCAGGATGTAATTGAGTGCTCATCTATGTGTGAGTTGAGTTCTTCTAGTCCAGCCCCCTGTGTGTTTTTGGCCAATGGCTCCCCCAGGTGGTGATGCAGCGGTGCTCACAGACATCAGCACTCAATGACATCCTGTTAGATCATCAACTTCAAGTCCGACTGAAAGCCATGACCCTGGACGTCAGTATGCATCTCTTCGGTGTTTGACTTTGGAACTTATTTAGTTCAAATTGTTGTCACAAAGAAAAAAAGTTGGATTTAAAGCTAAAATGTGTAATTTCTCTCTCTCAAACATGAGGAATTCTAAAATTCATGATGAGGATTCATGCTTCTTGCGTTGCGCTGCGGATGTCGTGCATGGTCAGCGTGAACCATCTGGTCTTTCACACTGACTGCGCTCAGAGCGTCTCAAAGAACGGACTTCTTCTCTCCTGTAGCCAATTATTGCAACGCTGTCTATGCGACCTGTGTTGGCGATCGGACCCTCCGCAGACCCTCCGCAGACCCTCCACAGACCCTCCATAGACCCTCCGCAGACCCTCCGCAGACCCTCCACAGACCCTCCATAGACCCTCCGCAGACCCTCCGCAGACCTTCCGCAGACCCTCCACAGACCCTCCGCAGACCCTCCACAGACCCTCCACAGACCCTCCACAGACCTTCCGCAGACCCTCCACAGACCTTCCGCAGACCCTCCACAGACCTTCCGCAGACCCTCCACAGACCTTCCGCAGACCCTTCACAGACCCTCCACAGACCCTCCACAGACCCTCCACAGACCTTCCGCAGACCCTCCACAGACCCTCCACAGACCCTCCACAGACCCTCCGCAGACCCTCCACAGACCCTCCACACACAGTCGCCCAGGCCGCGTTGGCGTCATATCGCCGTCCGCTCCACAAGAACAAGAAGCATTAATCAGGTTTAAGGAATGACACCAAGACGGTCGGTGCATCCATGATGCAAGACTTGTGTGATCACGCACTCTCCCTCCTCTACACAGTTGCTAGTAGCCAAGGAGGACAAACATGAAGAAGTTATAATCTTCTCCAGAGAGAGTTGTATGGAGCTGATAGTCTTAATTCATTTTGTATCAACTCATTTGGCCACGGCTTGAATTTAACTGACGTTTATTAATATCAAAAATTACGCACTAAAGCTTTAAGGCTGCAACTTAATGATTATATTTATTGTTGATATTGAATTTGATTTTCTTAATGAATTGCTCAATTGTTTTGTCTATGAAATGTCAAAAAAAAGTGTTATAATTTCCCACAGCCCAACATGATGCCTTCAGGTGTTTTGTTTTGTCTAACCAAGAGCCCAAAACCCCAAAATATTCAGTTTAATCTCAGTTATGAAAAACCCAACCATAAAATCCTCCCATCAGAAGATGAGGAACCAGCAAACAGTTTGCATTCATACTTCAAAAATGACCAAAACCATCAGAGCATTATCACAATAGTTGATTGAGATGGAAATACAATTTCAGTTCATCTAAAAAAGGTCAAAGGAAGTGCAATAAAAACAAATAGGGAACCATATAAGAACATAAAGAGAGTAAAATGACAACAATCAGACAGCAGGATGTAAACAAAAATACATAAAACAGACGTTAAGGAATCTAAATAAGATAAAGAACTCAGAAGCGTGCAGATAAAGACTAAAGAGGAAGTACGAGACAACAGGACAGACAATGTGTTGCTGTCACAGTGTAACTCGGTCTTCTTGTGAATGTGAAATGTGTGAAAATTTAAAAACAGTTTCATTGGAAGCGCCACTTTTAAGATCTATCGTATTATATTTTTTTGGTCAAATGGCCAATGTCAAAGGGGGGGGGGCTAAAAGAGACAGGCACTCCAACAGAGCATCTCAGACAGAGCATGGGCATTATGAGAAAAATAAAGTGTTTTAGATCATTAAAGCATGCAAACATGTTCTAGTAGAACCACAAAATACAAGTATGAACCTGAAAATACAACAGGTCCACTCTAGAAACATCTTGAAATGAGTTGTTTATTAAACAGGTTCAACTTGGAGAAAAATGACAGCATGACAAAAATAATTACAAAGATTGAGATTTCTTTTAGTGTACACATCAATTTGACATTATGCCTCTTTAAGTTCCAACCGGAAAGACTTCAAAAGGTTAAAGGTTAAAGTGGTAGATTCAAAAAAGAATACACATAAAAGACTGTATAAGGATATAAATGTGAGATTTTATAATTATACATTGATTTTCCAAACATATGACTTAAAGATACAACCAAGTCTAGTTTTAATGTAACATCAGACATAAACTGGAAGATTAAAGAAGACACTTAATAAAGAATAAAGAGTGGAGGAGAGTAGAGGGAGGGGGGTGAAGTGTTTGGGGGAGGGACTCCATCATTTAGAGAAGTTCCAGTTCCTGGTTTACCAGTGAAGAAGAAGAAAGAGGGGCAGCGTTAAACCATCAGATCCTCCAACATGAACGTCTGTCAGTCTCTGATCTGCTTCTTCTTCCTCAGTGAGTAACCTCAGCTTCTTATTTCTTATTTCTTTATCTTCGCAGCAGAATGGAAACAGTTGCTTATTGATGGACTGGGTTTCATCACCTCTCGCCTCAGTCTTACAACATGTTGGTTTCTGGTCAAACAGGATGTTCACAGTTGGGCTGAGTCTCTTTAAAATGTACTTCTGTAGAATTGATTGACTCAGATTAGCCTGACGTTTACACTGTTTGGTAGCTATATAATAGTGGTCACCTTTTTTAAAATGATTTTAATTGAACCAGCTAGTAGAAGTGCAGCAGTAAACACACACTCACACACACACAAACACACACACACACATGTAACACAGGTCTACATTTAGTCTAAATAACATTTGTAACGGTTCTTTTTCATATCTTATAGGACAGTACGATATCTTACACCTTTTGTTCTGCTATTTTAGGGACTGGAAACTAATTATTTGGGGGGGGGGCTGAATCTTATATTCCTAAAAAGCCCTTTGCAGTCTTTTCAGGTTTTTCTTTGGTCCCTCTGAAAAAAAGTTCATCCCCCTCTCAACATTTTATCAAAACAATAGATTTAAGGCAAACATTAACAAAGAGGGCTCTATTTTTGGATAAAGAGATGCTGAATGGTTTGGCATGTTACCGTGGCGACAGCTCTGTTGGTGCTGATGGACTTGAACACCTCAGTATATTTTAGTCAGAATAAATGAGAAAAATATAATCATGGGATGAGTCAAAGATAAGGGGGGGGGCGCTCTCCTAATAATATAGACTACACTCCCCAAGCAGAAATGAACACACACCCCTCCCCGTTTCCTCCCCCCTCCCCCCATGATTATTATGGGACCGTCTGGTTTTATGAGTTGCTGTGTTGAAGAACGTTCTCCACTCTAGTGGAGTCCAGCTGGAGACATATTTCAACTCCAGTTTGTTGAGTAATTCTAATATTTCTGGTGGTGATGTGAACATTGACGGTTTGAGAAACAACCAATCAGAGCTTTGGAACTGGGATTACCAATTAAAACGTCCTCTTCCTCCACGGGCCAAACTAAAGCTCTGTGGGAACCAGGTCTGGAGGATCAGCTGAGTTTGGAATAACGGACCAGTGGTGGGTCAGTGGGATGGAAGAAGTTAAGTTTCAGTGTTTCACAGAAGAAAATCGAATTATAATAGATAAAATAAAAAGGTGCGTTTGTTTGAGCTCTGTAGCTCCACCCGCCCCGAGTGGAGCTGCTATCTGACTACAGCTGCAGATAGTTGAGAAGAAAATCAATCTTTTGAAAACAATCAGACAAGTTCTGATCAATCACAATCAATCGGCCATAACTCTCACTCAATGATCTTTATGCTTATCATCATATGTATCATTCATACATTGGTCCAAACAAAGGTTCTGTCCTTCTGACTGTGTCTGGGTGTGTTAGGAGGCAGATTCATGAAGCCCAGGATGAAGTCAAACTTTGACTTTGTATGTAACCGTGCTGCCTCTAAAACTGACCCCCCATTCAGTCTGAACACAGTACTGTTCCCATGTGGTTCATTATTGTCGACTCCATCCCTTCATTGCTTGTTGAGTTGTTTTTATTCTCTGGGGAACATTAAACCCGAGTCAGACTGTGAGATTATTTTAATGCTTGAAATCTGACAGAATCCAGATCTCTGCTGTTTTAAAGTGTTACCCCCCAGTCCCAGACTGGTTGAACTGGGCAGCTCCCAGTATGACTGTGGGGATCTATGTTTGATTTATGGAAATGTGAAACAAATCAGACTGCAACATCTTACAGGAAGTCCACATAGTAACTATTGATTGGTCATCTTTTTAACAGCACTGCAGGATGGAAACATCGGTCTCATCAATGCAGAAATCATCAAGAGAACAGGAACTGAAGGAGGAGACATCACCATTGAATGCTCCTTCAAATTATCTGGATATAGGAGAATCTTCTGTAAGGATGAATGTAAAGAAGGAGACATTCTCATTGAGACAGAAGAGGACACAGCTCAGAAAGGCAGATACAGCATCATATATAAAGAAGGATTTTATCCATTATTAGACACATTTCTGTATGTGAACATCAGAAACCTGATTCAGTCTGACTCAGGACGGTACAGGTGTGGTTTGGACAGATCTTTCCCATTGCCACCATCATACCGGGAGATTGAGCTCCAAGTTACAGGTGAGTTTCTACTGAGAGTCATGTTATTAACTGTTCACTGACAGCTGCTGATGTTTCCAATAACTCAACATGTTTAGTCTAACAGTTGTATTTAGAGCTGCATATTTCCATCATTGTGAGCTCTGATGAATGCTCCTTTAACAGCTGATGTGTAAAATATGTGATGAACTCAGACGGCCCCACACTGCAGCTGACTGGAATCTTGTTGCACCAAACCCATTGATGACCTTCTGCATTTAGCTGTGTGATTAAAACACATGGATGTTAGCCCAGAGTTCTCTGCAGGGAGCATCTGCTCATCACCACTTCTTTGGATCTCTACAATCACTCTCTGACTGGTTGATTGGGTTTTTAATGTTTCACAGCTCCTACCTCTCCTCCCAGACCTTCTCCACCATCAGTCCCATCAGACTCCACGCTGATGACATCACAGACCCCAGCAGCCATTTCAGGTACATTTACAACAATGGTGGGACAGAGAGGCTGGGGACTGAGGTGGTGTGTGCTAAGTGGTGTGTAAAACTGTGCAGCTCTCATTTTGCTGTAATATATATGTATGTGGAGCAGTGTTCTCTGCCAGACCTTCCTCCACAGCGCAGCAAAGGAGGGTCTGTTTAGTCCACACAGCATTTCTGGATGGGGGAAAAACGTGTTCTGGTTTATCGGCCTTTCTTTAACCAATCACAATAGTCGTGGGCGGAGCTAAGCACTGCACGGAGCCACGGTGCCTCTGCTAAATAGTCTCAGTAAGGAACTTGTTTTGGTGGAACATGTGTATGTTCAAAAGTGGTTTTAGTCTCGCAACAGAAAACTCAGATTGGACAGATAGTCTAGCTAGCTGTCTGGATTCACCCTGCAGAGATCTGAAGACCAGGTAACCATAGTCCTCAGATTGGACAGATAGTCTAGCTAGCTGTCTGGATTTACCCTGCAGAGATCTGAGGACCAGGTAACCATAGTCCTCAGATTGGACAGATAGTCTAGCTAGCTGTCTGGATTTACCCTGCAGAGATCTGAGGACCAGGTAACCATAGTCCTCAGATTGGACAGATAGTCTAGCTAGCTGTCTGGATTTACCCTGCAGAGATCTGAGGACCAGGTAACCATAGTCCTCAGATTGGACAGATAGTCTAGCTAGCTGTCTGGATTTACCCTGCAGAGATCTGAGGACCAGGTAACCATAGTCCTCAGATTGGACAGATAGTCTAGCTAGCTGTCTGGATTTACCCTGCAGAGATCTGAGGACCAGTTAACCAGAGTACTTATGAATCCACCGGAGGTTAGACTGCCAACAGAGAGAAAAGGGAAGGTAACGGACATCCAGCGAGATTTCCAGCATTGCCGGAGCAATCCCTAGAATAAACTGAGACCAAGTCAACACAGAGACCAGAATGTATGCAGATTGAGTCAAGACCAGACCAGATTAGACCAGACCAGACAGCTAGAGTTTCTCCTGTCTCCTGCTTTCTCTTTCTTAAGAATGTGTGTTGAAGGGCCGGGGAGAAGGGGTTAACAGTAACAAGTCAAGTTAGTGGTTTTACATCCAGTTACAGTGATGCACACAGCATTTAGCTACATCTCCTGGGTCTTCAAATCAAGTCCTGAATCCTCTTTATCAGAGACACAGGTCTTGGTACTACAATACTGGAGTGGAGTTTATGTTATTACTCAGTGTTGTTGCTATAGTGATGTTTACCAGACAACCTCAGGCTATTTCATTTATTTATTACTAAAAGTAATAATTTTTCTGGTTAATTCTCTAACAAACGTGTCCAACCACTCTTCCTGAAACCAACAAGGTGCCTTCAGGTACACTTATGTAGAATTTTATATTTCTGTTTCAGCTCATCACACAACGGTCAACAACAAGAGAAAGTTTAACATTCAATTTTCATTTTAATTAGTCATGTCAACATCATCACAAAGATTCACAAGAATTTTTAAAATTATCTTTACTCTCTTCAGATGAAATTCATTAGATTCGTCATCCTGTCTCTGCTCTCTCTCTCTCTCTCTCTCTCTCTCTCTCTCTCTCTCTCTGTCCTCCAGATCTCCCCCTGGTTTTGGGTGTGTGTGTCCCTGTGGTGGTGGTGGTGCTGTCTGCTGTTCTGCTGCTCTTCTACAAAAAGAGGACTGAGCACTCTGATGGTGAGTTATCTTTCAACATGATCTGCACCGTTTTAATAATTACTCATTCCAGAGAGAGAGAGAAACACTTTGTCTGTTCCTCAGGTTCTAACAAGAGAGGAAACACAGACACCACCACGACTGAGGTGACTTTCTCTATCTCATCTATCTTTATTAACGCTCACTGTTAGCTTTTAATATGGCTTCTGATGCACTGTGCTGAAGATGTGACTTTTTATGTGGAGAAACTGAGAGTCTTGTCATGCCATCAATGAAGCGATACTCCACTAAAATCTGAAATACTGTAGGTACAGGGTTTTAACAGGAAACTAGTTGTGAACACCACTCTAGTCTATATCCACGATGTTATACAGGATGGAAGTGTTTAGATAAGGAGGAAGAAGTCCTAATACTGCCTTATAAATAAAAAGATGCCAGTGCATCCAACGCCCAATGAGAGGGAGAACCACCCGACCCGAGAATACATTACTTACTAACCACTAACACTTATTGTTCCACCAAAATGCAGTTAAATACACAGCTTCTGTTTCCCTCTATACAAACGTTTAATGTTGACAACTTCTGCTTTCACATCACACGATTACATATCCAGACGAGGTGCCACAGTATTTGACATGTGTGGTTAAGTTTCTGTTGCTGTATGTTGATTGTGTTTTTGTGTTCAGATTGACCTGCATGAGATCTGTCCTCCACCCTCCACCCGTGCAGACTCCACCTACCAGAGTCTGGATCCAGCCTCCAGGGATCCGGACCGCATCTACTCTACTCTCTCTATACCAATGAGGATGTCAGCAAGAGTTTCTGCTGATTGCACAGCGAAGCCTGGCTGCTGCTCATAGCAACGAGGGATTTTATTACTTTAGGAGGTTCGGGGCTTAGCCCGGACCCCTTTTTTTTCATGGGGTTCTGTTTCTGCTGAACCTTAGAATTTCGCTAGTCAAAGTAATGACGCCACCGTTGACTACAGGAAGGTGTTTACGTGGGGGGAGCATGATGAAATCGACAGACCGCAGCCAGAATGCAGCAACTTCAGGTACTGCAAAGGAAGGACAGTAACGGAGAAAAACTGGTGTCACCCAGACGTGGGTGTTACCCTCCCCCAGAACATTTTGAGCGTTAAACACTTCACTTCCTGCATTTAGGTGAATTTTAATGCCCCTATTTCTACCTTTTCTGAATCAATGTATGCTGGAACTATCTTTATGTAAAGAGAAACATGACAATCCCAATATAAAAACATAATGGAATATTTAGCAGAAAGGCTCTCAGGCATTCTGTATTGCTTTCAAAATGTATTCTCCTTTGGATCGACCTTTCTATTTATATCTGAGTCAGCACACATGTAGCATAGGCATCATTTACTCTTCCCTCCTCTTTTGCATCTTTTGTTGAGGATGTAACCTCCTTATTGTCCATATGACAATTATTCAACTCAATGATAAATTAATTGTTAATGAATTAATAAACCCCTGGACTGTAATATTTCAGAAGTGTTTGAGCAAGATTTCTGCTCATGTTCAAAACTTTGTGGACATTGTAAATATAACTCATCCCATCTGAGCTCTGAGGTTTGGAGGAGTTGAGATATTTTGAGAAAAATAAAGTGATAATAGGCTATTACAAGAATAAAGTCACAATATTTCAGAAAATAATCTACCTGCACCATAGTCTACTGTGCATTACGTGATTGACACACTCAGACCCTGTTTGGGTCTCTGGTCTCTGAATGAGACAGTTTAGGGGAGTGACTGTACGCCGCTCTATATCTGAGGTGGAAAACCGAAACTACAGCAGAAATACACGGAGCACAACTGGTCACATCTGCCGCAGCATGTCCACAGCACAGCGCGTCCATTAGAAACCTGAAGCTACAGGTACAAGAGACAGGCACTCCTACAGAGCATCTCAGACAGAGCATGGGCATTATGAGAAAAATAAAGTGTTTTTAGATCATTAAAGCATGCAAACATAAAAATACCACAAAATACAAGTATGAACCTGAAAATATAACAGGTCCACTCTAGAAACATCTTGAAATGAGTTGTTTATTAAACAGGTTTAACTTGGAGAAAAATGACAGCATGACAAAAATAATTACAAAGATGGAGATTTCTTTTAGTGTACACATCAATATGACATTATGCCTCTTTAAATTCCAACCAGAAAGACTCAAAGAAGGGAGGAGAGTAGAGGGGGGGTGATGTGTTTGGGGGAGGGACTCCATCATTTAGAGAAGTGAACAGTTCCTGGTTTACCAGTGAAGAAGAAAGAGGGGCAGCGTTAAACCATCAGATCCTCCAACATGAACGTCTGTCAGTCTCTGATCTGCTTCTTCTTCCTCAGTGAGTAACCTCAGCTTCTACTTCTAGCATTCTCTCTCTTTTTACTCTGAAATTCTTCTTTATTTTATTCATTTACAGTCGGTCGGTTCAGCTTTGCAGCAGAAGGGAAACAGTTTCTCATGAGTGACTCTGTCACAACACACACAGCTCTAAACCTATAGAGGTTCACAGAGAGAAAGGAAGGGAGGAAAGAGGAAGGAAGGTGATCAACTCACCACAACAGGCTCTGACTTTATGTTTTCTTTTAATAATGAGATGAGATTCCACTCATTGATTTTCTGTGAGGCTCAACAAACCTGGAACCATCCCAACACTTTGGTTTACAAAGAAATTGATCAGAGAAAAAAGAAACTACCTAATAAAGTACTTTATTTTAAATGAATGAATGTCTTCTTACAGATGAGAAACAGAGAAAGCTGTAAGGCACAGCTCAAAGGTTAACAGCATGTTCAAAACTACAGTTTATGAATACATCTTGTTTTGAATTCCTTTTTTTGACATTGCATGTGTACATTTTATTTTATTATAATGTTCCCATGTGGTTCATTATTGTCGACTCCATCCCTTCATTGCTTGTTGAGTTGTTTTTATTCTCTGGGGAACATTAAACCCGAGTCAGACTGTGAGATTATTTTAATGCTTGAAATCTGACAGAATCCAGATCTCTGCTGTTTTAAAGTGTTACCCCCCAGTCCCAGACTGGTTGAACTGGGCAGCTCCCAGTATGACTGTGGGGATCTATGTTTGATTTATGGAAATGTGAAACAAATCAGACTGCAACATCTTACAGGAAGTCCACATAGTAACTATTGATTGGTCATCTTTTTAACAGCACTGCAGGATGGAAACATCGGTCTCATCAATGCAGAAATCATCGAGAGAACAGGAACTGAAGGAGGAGACATCACCATTGGATGCTCCTTCACTTTCTCTGGAAAGAAGAGAATCTTCTGTAAGGATAAATGTAAAGAAGGAGACATTCTCATTGAGACAGAAGAGAACACAGCTCAGAAAGGCAGATACAGTATTGAATATATAAAGAATTCAAAATTTTCTTATGTTCTGTATGTGAGCATCAGAAACCTGATTCAGTCTGATTCAGGACGGTACAGGTGTGGTTTGGACAGATCTTTCTCATTGCTATCATCATACTGGGAGATTGAGCTCCAAGTTACAGGTGAGTTTCTACTGAGAGTCATGTTATTAACTGTTCACTGACAGCTGCTGATGTTTCCAATAACTCAACATGTTTAGTCTAACAGTTGTATTTAGAGCTGCATATTTCCATCATTGTGAACTCTGATGAATGCTCCTTTAACAGCTGATGTGTAAAATATGTGATGAACTCAGACGGCCCCACACTGCAGCTGACTGGAATCTTGTTGCACCAAACCCATTGATGACCTTCTGCATTTAGCTGTGTGATTAAAACACATGGATGTTAGCCCAGAGTTCTCTGCAGGGAGCATCTGCTCATCACCACTTCTTTGGATCTCTACAATCACTCTCTGACTGGTTGATTGGGTTTTTAATGTTTCACAGCTCCTACCTCTCCTCCCAGACCTTCTCCACCATCAGTCCCATTAGCCTCCACACCTTCATCATCCTCCCGTGAAGCCAGCGAGCAGCCTCAACAGAAACACCCAACATCAGCTCCAGGTACAGTTACATTGTTGTTTGTATGAAAATATACTGTTACAGCAGTACATGGATGTGTATGCTCATATGCATAGAACATATAATTATTGGTTTAAATGTAATAAAAGGGTTATAAAGTATTGATTTAAAAATATGAAGTTGATGTTACTATTAGTAGGCCAACACAGCATGAGTGATCTCTCACGTCCCTCATGTACCTTGGAGTCCAGTTTCTGGTGCCAGATATATTTAATACTGGACCAGGAAGTGTAAAACCAACGTGTTCTTCTGCTCCAACAGCCCAGAGAGCTCTGCTGTATGTGGGTCTGACTCTGGTCCTCCTGGTCATCATATTATCAGTAGCTTTGCTGATTTTCTGCAGGAAGAGAGCCAGGAAACCTAAAGGTGAGACTACAGGAAACACACAGAAACACACACACACACACACACACACACACACACACACACACACACGTCACCCGCTATATCAGTGAAGTCATATTACAGCCATTAACACACTACAGAGACAAAGACCTTTGTAAAAACAGCTCGTAGGGCTCTCCATCTCAGGCAGGGTGGATGTTCATATGGCCGACTGTGTCCTGGCCGACTGTGCACGGAGGGTCTTTTGTAACAACGGGGACGGGGTCTCTCAGACTCCATTACAATGATTGGCTCCAGTCCCCCAAAGTGCTTATACTCAGGAGACGTTTCCAAAGAGAAGACTCATCCACAGCAACAGAGACAGAAGACACGAGGTCCATTCTTGGAGACTCTTTAACCCCAGTCAGCATGAAGGACCAGAGGTTCACAGGGACCGCCCACACCGTCCAGACAGCATGAAACATATTTAAATCTCTTTAATACAGAGGGGAGGGCCAACAGTTTCAAAGGGAGGGACTCACATGCTCTACCAGGCCTGCAGCCGGCCCGGCTAACCCTAACCCTAACCTCTGATAACAACTCCCACTGGGACTGCATTCTCTGCTCAGGACTCATACAGGCTGGTTGTTTGCTGCTATATTCATGTTTTAAATCTCATATATAGAAGCTTGAAGGTCGGCCCAGAAAGTTTAGAAAGCTCATTGTTTAAATAAAGTTACAAAAGTTTTTATGAAGTCATCTCTTTATTCTAATCCTCTGAACTGCATGTTTTTCAGAACCTCCTGTAGAACCTGAGTACACTGAAAAAAATGATACTTTGAACCAACCTAAAAAAATTGCCGTGATTTGTTACAGCTAAATTTATTAATTTTTCTCAAACTGTATTTTTTGATTTAGTTAAAACTTAATTTTTTTAATTTAGTATCAATCAAAACATTTCTTCTGGCCAAGAAAAAAAAATTACATTCACACAAAGTAAAAATGTCGGTTATTATCGAGGCTTTGAATCACTTTTTTTACTTTGGGAAAACCTATTTTTTACTATAACATCCAAGTATAATTTTACTTTGGACTAAAATAATCAAAATTAAAGTTGTAATTTTGTTACAATCAATTTTATTAAATTTACTGCAGTTAAATTTCTTATTCAGTGCAAACTTTTTTTTTTTAAAATTGTACCATAATCAATATATTTTCTTTAGTCACAAGAATAAATTTATCTTAATGTTGGTCAATATAACAATTCTTTGCTTTGTTACTATTTAACTTTTACCACAACCCAAAACTAACTTTTCTTTAATGCAAAAGGATTTTCACTTAAGATAAAAACATTTTGTCAGTAAATGTTAGTTGACTTACAATAAATGAAGACAGAAATATTCTCTTCAAAAGACCATGTTTATTGTGACGTCACTGTCTTTTTAAAATGTTTTGAAAAAAATGAAAAAATAAATAAAACCTAAATGCATTTTGTTGCCTACTGGTATGCTTTTAACACATCAACTCTTGAGAAAAAAAACAAAGACAAGTATAAAACAAAATAAATCATGATCTTTTCAATACTTTTTACAAAAACGTATTCAACCTTTCTGTAACTTTTACCACAATAATGTAAAACTGTTTTATAGAACTATCCTTTAAAACTTTACATGTAATGTAATAACCATTAAGCAGTATAAAAATATTCCTATTTGAATACAGGCTATAACACTGAATAACAAACACTGTATCCAAATTCCTTTCTTTGACTAATCCAACATTTAAAGCTTGACACTCAGACTGCACACTCTGCGTGTCATTTTCTTTGGTTCTATCTCCATAAATATCTTCTGCAGTGCATCAAACGTATATTTGAGCTCGCTTGGATAGCTCAGGTTTAGAGCATAGATGAGGCCAAACAACATGGCACATGCATGTGGGACTGATGGCAACTCATGAAGGACCTGCACACCTTCAATGACAATCCCAATGTCATGTGGTGGCTGGAGAGGATCCTCATCTTCCCTGAAGACAAACACTGCCATGGTAGATCTCTCAAGTTCTGTTTGAGCTTCATCCTTCTGAACAACCTAATTATAGAAAAAGACAAGGCAGTTATTTTGATGAAATCAGTGTCCGATGCGTCTATATAAAACAATTAATAATATTAAACAATACCTAATGTCTCTTCCAAATATTTTTCTCAAAGCAACTTGATTTTAAAACTATTAACACATTGGTACTAGGGTTGGGTGATGTCTACAAAATTTCCATCGGAAGATGTCTACATCGAAACGGACGATGTAATCATCTATCTGCCAACCCTAATTGGTACAAGTAGTATACAATATTTATCTTCATAAAGTCATAACATATGCTTTGACGAAAATGTGCGGACAACACATTTCCCCTTATGGACCATAAGGCTGACAAGTTCCCCATGAGAGATGGCATTTCAAAGATAAAATACTTTGTCAATAAAGGCAGTTCAAATCACTATGATTGTTACAGCTACAGAGGGATTAACCATGGATGGTCCCAGCTAGCCCAACCTAGGCTACATATCTGTGTTACTTGTGGGGGAGTACCAACTTAATGTGGGCACCATGACGCCTGAACAGATATGGAAGATTTAGGCAAATGTACAGTACATATATACACCAGTATTTTTATAGGACCTAAAACCATGTTTATGAACTTGAAAGTTTAAATATACATTTCACCTTGTCTAATGATTAAATGCAATGCAAGTACTTACCAGATACTCCTTGATAAGCTTGTCCACATCTTCACCAAGGTACATAAGGCATTTCAGCAGACACTCCCTTTTTTGATTCACAATGAGGCTCTAGGTGAGAGTGCAAACACACACAATGCATTATTAAGCAGTCCAATATTGCAACTTTATTGATGCAAACAATACACAATGCACACGTGTATGTGCTATGTGCCAATTATAGTAGTTTTGATTTACAAATTAATTGGAACAAAAAGGTTACAAGGCACAATTAAACTTGGTAATAACATAAACTCTTTCTATTTAGAAGAAAAAGACTACAATGTTCTTCAATGTTTTTTCACTGTTGTTAATGCTAGTATATCACACACACACACACACACACACACACACACACACACACACACACACACACACACACAGACACACACACACAGACACACACACAGACAGACACACAGACAGACAGACAGACAGACAGAGAGATGGCAGAGTGAGGGGGGTTCAGGGGCTTGCTCAATGCCACCTTGGGCAGTGCCCAGGAGGTGAACTGGCATCTCTCCAGCTACGAGTCCACACTCCCTATCTCTGGTCAAGTCCAGCCAAGTCCTTATGGACTGAGCAACTGCTACCCCAAAATAAATATATATATATATATATATATATATATATATATATATATATATATATATATATATATATATAATGTCAGTAATACATTTACCTGATCAAGAACATTCAGTGTATTTTGGGTCTTCTCTCTGACAACTCCTTTCTTTCTGATGATCTCTATGAGCTTGCTGTGGAATCGCGGTTGAAGTGGAACAGTTGTTATTCTCATAAATTCAGCATTGATCTTTAAAAAAGAAAGAAAGAAAAAAATGTAAATACATTACAAGTGTGTCATATCTTGGGTTAGACATCAGGTGCCAAAACGTGCATTTTGATTCAATTACCTGTTTCTGTGTTTCCTATACATTGATTTGTTGCGGCCCACCTTCAACTAGCTAATAAGTATAGCTAAAGTTAATGTTAAAATACAGGAAGAAATGCAATGCTACCAAGCCAACCAATCAGCTCTTTGGTGTCCAAGCCCCCCCTCCGAAAAACTCATCAGATCTACATGACTTGCATAAATGACCTATTTTGGTTTCAAAACAGCGAATTTTGCCAAAGGTGACAGGTTTGCACCCCTCAAAAGTTACTTGCCTCATCCATTGTGAACAATGCAGGCCATCTCTCCTTCAGCTCTTCCACTTCTGATTCCTTTGCCAAAATGTCCTGTCTCCGCAGAGAAAAAGTCTTGTCCATTTTGGCCTTTATCACTGCACGATTGTTGCGCTTTGTTGCTTCAGTTAAAAGGGAAAGTCTCTCATTTTCCAATTTGTCTGGGGTCATTCAGAATAACCCGCAACTTGGCTGGCCTTTTGACTGCCATGTCTGCCCATCCAAAAATCTAGTCAAAACAAAAACAAAAAAAATCTTAGTTTTAGTAAGAAATTGTCCATAACTTACATTAAATTCATAATCACAAAATATTGATTAACATTTTGCTATTTGGCAATTCTGGTTTACACAGTCAATATTAACTTTAGGAAATTCTGAATATTTAAGTCAAACCGCTAGTCTATCCTGAATAAAAAAAACAAAAAATGTCTTCATTAGTGACATGCCTGTATGGAAAGTAGAAATTAAAATAGCCACAACTAACTTTTGCACAGTATTCAAGCAGGCCTTTGAGGATTTATTTCATATGCAAAAGTGCTAATTCATTTTAAGTGCAGATGCTATTTTTAAATTTGGTGTAGTAAATTTCATCAGATATGAAACAGACATGTTAAATTGCCTTCTGATTATTAATAAGGGGTGCATGTCTGAAATAACTTCAGACTCAACCATAAACGTCACGTTGCATGCAGTAAACAAACTGACTGTAGGCTAAGCATGTCGGCAGTGGAGGAGAGACTCCGCGTAGTTTCACCTTGTTCTCTGCTCTGCTGCCAGCCCGTGCGTAGCGGGGGTGAGCAGCCCCGCCCTCGGGGAAACATGTCCAGACTCGCCCCTCTTCAGCCGTTAGCTATGTACTCCAAACCGCTATTTTACAAAGTTGGGCCTAACAAAAAACCGGCTCCATTCACATATGGGTTCTATCGAACATTACACGGACTCTGTTCCAACGGATTCGGATATTTGCCTTCTCTTATGACATTGACGTTATAGCTCCTGCAGTCAATGTCTAACTTAATTAACAATTGAGGTACATGTGAGAAAGGAGCTAGCATTATAGTTTACTCAAGCACTACAGAAAAACGAAACTTATCACACTACACTTACGTTACAGTCAAATAATTTTAACAAAATTAACGTTGCATTGGTGAAACAGAGGCAACATTTGGCATTGCAATAGCCTGGTTTAGCTAGCTTTAGCTAACACGTGCACAAAGACAGTTGTCTGTAAAGTAAGTTTTTTCAAGTTCTCAAGTTATCCATTCTGCCACTAAACATAAATGCAAATTAAAACAACTTGTTTTTTGGCAAGATAACACAATTTATAATACTGACCTTGTCTAAAAGAGATGTCCTGGGCCACAAATGGTCTTCACATTCGAAGCTGGTAATGGCGGACCGCGGACGGAAAAACCACGAGCAGGGAGCAAGCTGATGTGACGTCATGTGGTCACATGACATGAAAACCTCCAGATTGAAGTAAAAACACTATTAAGTACAACGCTTCCTTTTAAGTATGTTTAGCTGGTTCGTTTTTTGCTTAAAGGCAAACTGAAAAAAACAGGTTAAAACCAGAAACCATGATTTTCACTAAGTCCAATGTAAAAATGCACTTTAAATGAATGACACAGTAGTTTCACTTTTTTCAGTGTACGCTAATGTTACAAAGGTGCGTTTGGGTTCATCTGGACATCTCAGCATCATTAGTGTCAGTATCAACCATCTGATATTAATACAAAGCCCTGATCTCTTCCTGCAGGCCAACCCAGTGTCGACAGTTTACACTTACGCCAAATACACCAAACCAGATGGAGTAGAGACCACAGAGGATTACAGCTTAGTCACTGCACCCACTTCTCAGATGAAAGTAAGTCAAGGGTGTGGTTGGCTTTTAGGGGACAGGAAACCCCTTCAGGCTGCAGCTGATAGGTACTAGTTTTTATTCACACAGCTGTTTCTCTATCCCCAGCACCTACCTATCTTTGGTCATCATGAGTCATGTATTAATGTTCATTTGGCTTTTTATGTTTGGATGCCAGCTTTGAGACGTGGCCTGAATAGAGAAAAGATTGTGGACAAAAATAGGATTTTAAATGAGCTTAATGTTTTCAAAATTAAAAGGAAATCGAGTTATTTACCCAGAGAATGTTAAATTAAATCAATATAGTGGCAGGAGGACTTGCATTTGTCTATTCTGTTCATCAAGAGAGAAAAGCAACCTATTGAGAAACAGGAACCAGATCATACTGTACTGTATCTAAAGCTATTGAGGAGGAGGAAGTGTGAACAGAGAGGGGGAGGTGTGGCACTGATACAGATATTCATGGTAAACAATAGATCCAGAGATCAACCCCGTGAACAGTTTCCATCAAGCAGCTCCCTCTGAAATGCTGCTCCTGTGAAGAACCAGGCGAGTAAAGTCAGGTGATGAAGTTTGAGCTTTGTGTTTTCTTGCAGACTGAAGACGAGCTCACCTACTCTGAGCCGAAGGTCTCCAGCGGTCCAGCTGCCTCGCTGCACAGCGCCCCCTGTGGTGACGCAGATAACGTGGTCTACTCTGTTCCTCGGGTCGAAGCCAGCTGGGCCCACGACGCTTCGCCTCCTCTGTACTCGACTGTTACTTTACATCAGGTGTAGCTTCAACGCTGTCAGCGCCACATGTACTCTCTCAGGGCCCCAGGGACACACAGGGCTTTCAATGACTCACATTCACTCAAATATCACTTTTTAGCGTTATTGGGGAAACTGTCAGTTACAGCTCACATTATATATTTATTTTTAAAGATGTCATTTTTTAATTAGCTCTTTGTGTTTATTGCTTTTGCACAAATGCACATGTTTTCTAGCAGTTATATTTTATATTATTATATCTGTATTTATTCTGTACTTTTCAAACTATAGTGGATGCATTTAGGCTTGAATCCAGTCGTCATGACAACAATAGCCTGTACACGCTAGCCACCTGTTAGGTCACCCACCTGTCACTCAACGCAGTCACACCCTAATTAGACATTGTTATGCTGACCTTTGAAGCTGTGATAGGCAGTACTTTTTGGGGCATTATTAGGCAAATATTCCATATATCATATTTTAGCATATTGTAATTAGAGTGCTCTGACAGAGAACTAGACCTCCTCTTGGCTCTGTTTTCAGGCTTTAGAGAATCTAGCCTGTGACGGGAGACTTTGGCCAATCACAAGTCATCTCAGAGAGAGAGTTCCTATTGGCTGTTCTGTTGCATGCATGGCCGGGCGACAGAGAGGGGAGAGAGAGAGAGCTGCAGGACGAGGTCTCACTCTCCTTCATATTCTGGCATTTTTATTTTTCTTTCTACCCCCTGCAGCTTTAAGCTCTCATATAATTTGTCATACAGTTGTCATGAACTTAGCTTTAGAGACCAAAACCATTGTTTCGTCCCGGGCTGTAGACATGTTTATTTCTGCTGTAAAGGGGGGGGGGGGTTTGGAGTCAGCCCCCACGTTGGCTTCATGTCTCAGCCCCGCAGGTTTCTGCTGGGTGAACACTGAAGGGACCGCTGATTTCTTCATCTCAGCTTTACCTGAATAACAACATGCATTTTTAATGCAGGTGTGTTTTCAGTCTGAACACTTGAATTATGAGAGGACATCTGGGGATGACCCTGGACCAACTGTTACTGCATAGTTTCTGTAGACACTAAGCTGTAACAACTCTTAAAATAATAACAAATCATATTCTTCATGTTGCATAAAGCATCAACTTCTTACAGGAAAATGAAATAAAACAATTAAAAAAATCAACCGCCATGTAATTTTTTTCTGATGAAACACAATGACTAAATGGATTTTTGAAAAAAGTTGAACATTTGAAGCAGGTTAAAACACACATGTTCACAGTTGGGCTGAGTCTCATGTTGATCTAAACATGCAAAATCTCATTTCATAAGAGAGAAAATGCTATTTTAGGGACTGTAAACTAATTATTTGGGGGCTGAATCTTATATTCCTAAAAAGCCCTTTCCAGTCTTTTCAGGTTTTTCTTTGGTCCCTCTGAAAAAAGTTCATCACTCTCTCAACATTTTATCAAAACAATAGATTTAAGGCAAACATTAACAAAGAGGGTGCTGATGGACTTGAGCACCTCAGTATATTTTAGTCAGAATAAATGAGAAAAATATAATCATGGGATGAGTCAAAGATAAACAGCCATTTTAGCATCATAAAATATACTTTATTTAAAGTCGACAGAAACAAAATAAAACTGTGACAATCTTTTACAGAGAGAGTTTTGTGGATCTCATAGTCTTAATTAGCTTTGTAGCAACTCATTTGACAATGGCTTGGATGTAACAGACGTTCATTATTTTATTATAACAGATGTAATTCAGTACTGCTGTAGCACCACCAGATGAAGCCATTGAGCAACTCTCAAATCACTCATTCATCTATTATTTAATCTTGGTCATTTATTTAATTTTACATTAGTGGATTACAGTATGAAGGCTTTTTTATAATAAAGTTGAGAATTAATTGAAGTTTCAAGTCATATTATGCCCTTGTGTTGGAACATTAACCTGCACAGTAATAGACAAGACACTCAGCTCCAGGGATCGTATTACTAACGTTTTCAACCACTTATTCTCTTATTCTCAGGTCTTGTTTCTTGCCTTGAGAAAGACCAAGTGTGGTCACACCGTTGGTAATAACTCAATTCAGTTTTATTTACAGTATATAGCACAGCTAAATCACAACAACAGGTATCTCACAGCGCTTTTTATAAAAGAGCAGGTCTAGACCGTACTCTGGGATGTTATCTACAGAAAGCCAACAATAAAATAATAATAAAATCCTTCATTGCTGTGAGCAGCAGCCAGGCTTCACTGTGCATTCAGCAGAAACTCTTGCTGACATCCTCGTTGGTGTTGTATCTAAGAGAGAGTAGAGTAGATGTGGTCCGGATCCCTGGAGGCTGGATCCAGACTCTGGTAGGTGGAGTCTGCACGGGTGGAGGGTGGAGGACAGTTCTCATACAGGTCAATCTGAACACAAAAATACAGTCAACATACAGCAACAGAAACTTAACCACACTGAGACACTGTGACAGCCTGCCAGGAAATGTATTTCAGATGTGAAAGCAGTTTCCAAAAATGCGAAAGATTTGTCCATGAGAGGGAAGCAGAAGCTGTGTAATTATCTGCATTTTGGTGGAACAATGAGTGTTTGGGTTAGGGTTAGTAGGTAATGAGTGTTTGGAACATACTGAGTATAGAGAGAAATGGACCATGCTGCTAGTGGTTGACAGCTTTCTGTTGACACTTTCTGTTAAAGATGTCACTATTTCAGTTCTGTGGTCAGCTGTTGTGACACCCAGCCGACCACAGCTGTTCCAGTGAAGAGCAAACTATTTCATGTTGGATGATTTAGCACAATGAAATAAGCTGCAAGGTTATTATTCACTCTAATTTTGACTCTTTGAATCTTCAACAACTTTGGAAAAAAGCCTCTAACTGTGTCTGTCTGCTCTTTGTTTCATTCAGGTGGACAGAAACATGTCTCCAAATGGATCAGCATGTTGCTTTATAACTGCTGGATTTAAAAAAGCAACAGTGTGCTGATAATAACATCCAAGGGGTGTTCACATCTTGTTTCCGAGACCCCAGGTTAAAAAACTTATCTATTTCAAACTTTACTACACAAATAAAATATTTAAAGATGCTAAATGTTCACACCTTTCCACTCTGAGCCGCTCAGACAACATGTACTTACTTATTTATTGCTGGTGGTAGTGTACATACACACACTTGAATTTAACATCTTGGATTGTAGTTTTACAGAACAGGTTTTGCAAACTGTGCGATTGAAATACTTTGTTTCCTTTCCTTGTCACAGTGCATCAGCAGCCATGTGAGACAGTGAGCGTTAATAAAGATAGATGAGAGAGAGAAAGTCACCTCAGTCGTGGTGGTGTCTGTGTTTCCTCTCTTGTTAGAACCTGAGGAACAGACAAAGTGTTTCTCTCTCTCTCTGGAATGAGTAATTATTAAAACGGTGCAGATCATGTTGAAAGATAACTCACCATCAGAGTGCTCAGTCCTCTTTTTGTAGAAGAGCAGCAGAACAGCAGACAGCACCACCACCACCACCACCACCACAGGGACACACACACCCAAAACCAGGGGGAGATCTGGAGGAGAGAGAGAGAGAGAGAGAGAGAGAGAGAGAGAGAGAGAGAGAGATAAATTGCCTGTGTATTGTCTGATTTAAGTGTTAACATTGCTGTGATTGGATGTTAAAAAATAATAATAATAACTTGAGTCATTTCTAATTTAACACTTGCTACTGTTAACCCCTTCTCCCCGGCCCCCATGAACACTCACTCAAAGTAAATTTAATGCGGGGGACAGGAGAAGATGTTGACTGTGATGTCATCAGTGTGGAGTCCAATTGGACTGATGGTGGAGAAGGTCTGGGAGGAGAGGGTGGAGCTGTGAAACATTAAAAACCCAATCAACCAGTCAGAGAGTGATTGTAGAGATCCAAAGAAGTGGTGATGAGCAGATGCTCCCTGCAGAGAACTCTGGGCTAACATCCATGTGTTTTAATCACACAGCTAAATGCAGAAGGTCATCAATGGGTTTGGTGCAACAAGATTCCAGTCAGCTGCAGTGTGGGGCCGTCTGAGTTCATCACATATTTTACACATCAGCTGTTAAAGGAGCATTCATCAGAGTTCACAATGATGGAAATATGCAGCTCTAAATACAACTGTTAGACTAAACATGTTGAGTTATTGGAAACATCAGCAGCTGTCAGTGAACAGTTAATAACATGACTCTCAGAAGAAACTCACCTGTAACTCGGAGCTCAATCTCCCGGTATGATGATAGCAATGAGAAAGATCTGTCCAAACCACACCTGTACCGTCCTGAGTCAGACTGAGTCAGCTTTGTGAGGCTCACATACAGAACTGTCTCATGTCGTGGAGATTGTAGATATCCGTCTTCATATCTGATGCTGTATCTGCCTTTCTGAGCTCTGTCCTCTTCTGTCTCAATGAGAATGTTTCCTTCTTTACATTCATCCTTACAGAAGATTCTCCTATATCCAGGTAAATGGAAGGCACATCTAACTGTGATGTCTCCTCCTTCAGGTCCTGTATACGTGGGAATTTGTGCATTAGTGAGACCAATGTGTCCATTCTGCATTGCTGTAGAAAAGATGAACAACCAATAGTTACTATCTTTCTTTTAGATCCTTTGACAGTCATAATGAGAGCTGCTTTTTTCACACAGCAATTTGATTCAAATTAGATTCTGTCAACAAAGAATTATAATGAAATGTCTTATTCAACCATTTATTTCAGTTTTTAATTCATGTTATTTCAGAAAGGTTTCTGCAACAAATATATGCTGTATACACACACACACACACACACACACATGCAATATATATATATATCTTTGAATAAAAGATTCACCTCCACAGTTTACACTTATATTTTAGTTCATTTAGGGTTAATTTAGGGTAACTGAACTGACATTTTCTTTCCCTTTAGTCATTCAGAGAGAATAACTAGTACTTTTAATGAACTATATTTTAAAGGAACTCATATGAAACTCTACACATCCTGTTTAATAACAGAAGTCACATGATTTGACAAAACTGTCCACTTGTGAGAAACTGTTACTTAAAGTTTAACCGACCGACTGACAATGAATAAAAAAACTAAATAAACAATTGCAGACTAAACTAGAGTGCTAGAAGTAGAAGCTGAGGTTACTCACTGAGGAAGAAGAAGCAGATCAGAGACTGACAGACGTTCATGTTGGAGGATCTGATGGTTTAACGCTGCCCCTCTTTCTTCTTCACTGGTAAACCAGGAACTGGAACTTCTCTAAATGATGGAGTCCCTCCCCCAAACACATCACCCCCCTCCCTCTACTCTCCTCCACTCTTATTCTTTATTAAGTGTCTTCTTTAATCTTCCAGTTTATGTCTGATGTTACATTAAAACTAGACTTGGTTGTATCTTTAAGTGAGAAGTCATATTTGTGTAAAAATCAATGTAGGACTATAAAATTTCTACCTTGTTGACACATTTTTGAGTCTTATATTGAGTCTTTTATGTTGTTTTTTTTAAATACCAATTTTTTGATTCATCCAAAGACACCGTACTGACCAAGTTGCATTAATGTCATGTTTTTGTCACTGCAAAAAATCATCATCCTTTTAACTCATTTTTGTAATTCTTTAATAAACCAATTGAAAAAATCTCCCAGTTTAACCCGTTTTCAATCAACCTAAAGTTGATGAAAATGTAGATATTATCTAGAAGACATTTCAATTTTTTGGACAGATAACAAAACACAAGAGGCACTTTAAAGGGTAACTAGCATTTTTTTCTCTATGTTTTTGTGTCTAAGTGTCTGATGGGAACAACAATCTTCGACACTGGTCCAGTATTAAACAAGATTGCATTAGTATTAAAAGATCTGCGAAATCACCTTCACTAAACCCACCAGACTTCATGTAAATAAACAGTCATTTTTTAAATTTAATTTTAGCATCATAAAATACACTTCAATTAAAGTTGACAGAAACTAAAATTTATGAAAATCTGTTTTGGGTCATCTTTCTACTTATCCAACCATCACAACTCTAGTTTTTGATGAAATGATTTAATCATGTGAAAATATGTTGGTTCTCTACACACCAAAAGTACAACTCTGGCTAAATGGAGTCTGGTGGCTTTGGCACTAGTGACTTCAGAGCTGTTTGTGGTTAAACAGAAAGGTCTCAAAGAAGTTTTAAAGGTCTATCTCTGAAGGGATCCTTTCCATAATGTTGTCAGACACTTAGAATAATAATCTGAGGCTGTCAGCAGCAACAACACCGCTCTTTTAGTGGACGGAATTGACAATGCATATTTGCCCCATAGGGTTACATTGTGGCTGCTGGTTACAGTGTTCACACTACATACTGGACCAATTACAAGTCACATAATCACAAAAACATAGGGAAATCTAAGCTGAAAAAAACCCTGAAATATATATATATATATATATATATATATATATATATATATATATATATATATATATATATATATATATATATCACCCTCTGTCTGAAACGCTCGGTTTTCGTGCCTGTCTCTTTAAGAGCCCCCTTTGAGTTGTTCTTCTCTTTTGGTTCTAAGTCTGTTGCCTAGGTTACGTCCTGCCTCTGGTTGTGTGTGTCTCTGTGGTTGTGCTGTGTGCTGTTGGCGTGTTGCTCTACACATGGAAGACCAGTGAGTTTCCCTCCAACTCCTGCTATCCTGTCAGTGAATATTCATTCACATACACAAACATATCAGTGTTTTTGGTCTTTGTGCTCCACAGGTATGAACACCAGAGGGCAGTCAGATGACAGCAACACACAGGTGACTTTCTTCAGGCTTCTCAACGTCTGACTGATCATGTATTTGTACCAGGGGTGGAGGAAGAATTTAGAGGTTTTTACTTAAGTAAAACTTGGCAAGTCCTGCAAACTCTCACTTAACAAAAGAGTTGCAGCAGCTCTGCCCGGTGCTGATACTTTTGTATATATATATATATATATATATATATATATATATATATATATATATATATATATATATATATATATATATATATATATATATATATATATATATATATATATATATATAAACTACACTACACAGAATATAAATATATATTTACACTGTACATGTTCACTAACAAGTCTACTGTAAAACAAGACACCTGCTCACGTAGTCTTTCAGCTCTGTCCTAATTGTGAAATCCATCCATTGTGAAACATGTGGTTAACAGTTGTGACAGCAGTGTGTTAGTATCTTAACACAGTGCTGAAGTTCCACAGTGCTGGGCAGGTTGGGGTTAAAGCCATGGGATAAGTGTGTAGAGATTTAAAAACTGTGTTTTAGCAATGAAAATGAACCAGAGTTTGGTCCACGTGAACTGCTGCTGTGCAGACTGTGGTTAGAGGTTTGCACATGTCACACAGCACAGAATATACATGAAATAATACGAAACAATATACATACATACAATATACTGTACATGAAATATAATAGGATAAAATACAAGAACAAATATTTAAAATATATACAAGTTGGGAAGCTGTAGATAATCCTATTGTGCAAGTTGCAGTATTGTGATGTATATGAGTCTTCTCTAGCACCCAGTGATGAGGTGTTACAAAAATGTATTTCCTGTGGTAGGAAGGATTTCTTGTAGTAGTCTGTGTGTCGTCGAAGCTGTCGGAGCCTCTTAGAGAAGGTGATCCTCTGTTGGACCAGTGTGGGGGGGTGGAGAGGGTGGTCAGGTACAGGTTGGAGTAATTAAGTAATTAACTACTATGTTTTCAGTGTCATGATGATGCCTAGAACAAATCTCAAAGGTGTGTGTGTGTGTGTGTGTGTGTGTGTGTGTGTGTGTGTGTGTGTGTGTGTGTGTGTGTGTGTGTGTGTGTGTGTGTGTGTGTGTGTGTGTGTGTGGAGGAAATATGTTACCATCAAACACCCTCCTCTAGTCTCTTCAGAAAATCAATTAAAAGATTATTCCAAATACAAGTCTGATTAGAAAGCATTTCATAACAAAAATCCTTGGATTTATGAAATGTCACGTGCAAAGTTAAGCTGTTATGTTTCACGGCCTTCTCGCATGCCAAGTTGGCAGGAAATAGAACAATTGAGGAAATGCTGCGATCTGATAAGGTAAGATCATCCTTCTTATTCCTGAGCTGTGTTGGAAAGCCTTAAAACAACCAATCATAACAACTGTTTTTCTTCCAGTGTGATGACTCTATTTACAAGTACTAGGCAGCCATATCTTTTATGTTTATCACCGTATAATCTGATAAATGTAGGGTTAGGTATTGAGCGTCTGCCCCATGCCATCTACCTCCAAAACTTGATCACTTTATCATATTTAACAGTGAAATATGGTCCCTTTCTATAGGGTCAAAGGTGATCATCCATAATTATCCTCGGATATATTGTTGAACAACTTGAACAGCAGGAATAGTAGGGGAGGGGGTAGGAGGCTTCTTCCTAAAGTTTTTATTATGTTATAAATATGTTTATGTAAAAGAAGATACATGTTCGGGGCAATTCATCCACCGCAGCACCATGGTCAGTTTCATCTTCACTCAGCAGGGACACAGTAATGATAATAGTACAAATATCTTTGTTCTGCACTTTATTTTCAGTATGACAAAGACTGCTACATGTTATACTGTGTGCATTCTGTTATTTAAAAGCAGCAGACACAGAAAATCACGTCATCATGTTGAAATGTTAGATCTGCAGTGACATTAGTACAGGATACAGGATAGAGGACAGATATCTGGGTGGAGTTGGAAATGTCAGAACCAGTTTCATTTATAACGCTGCACATTTCAAGTTCTTTCATTGTTTTATTGTTGTCATAGAAGACATAACACACACTCACAAAGAGCTGTGTTTGGTAAAAAGCCAGTCTACCATAATTTGATTTCAACCCCAGTGCCAAACACAGAAATGCCCATAGTACGACCAAAGGAGAATCCCGTTCCCAGCACCTTAGCCTCTACACCTGACGGACCGATGCTGCCACCGGTGTCTAATGCCAGACCGACTGTAGCTTTCACCGGACCGGCGGAGGCTGACGCACTGGCCAGTTCTGCTTTGGCCATGGCTCTGACACCCACTGCACTAGAGATTTCGGCCCCTGCGCTGGCGTTGGGCCCTTTGGCCTCTGCATCAAAATAACTCCATTCAGCATGAACGCGGCCAATTCCTGCACCAGCGTACACTCCAGTTTCCTCATCAAATTCATCTTCGAATTTCCCGGCACCAGCATAGGGACCAGCAGCAAAAGCTTTACCGGGCCGGTCAATGGCGTCGATCATTGTCTGATTCCCGCCTGTACCAACCGCTAGATCTCCTTTTACTACTGCATGGGTTACAAATAAAGATACTCCACAGTTACAGTCATCTCAAAGAAGATGGTACATAACATCAAAACAAAACATCAAAACTAACATTTTCCAGACAGATATCATCCGCAAAGACCTTCTTATTTATAACGTGTTGGGTTGATCAAACCTGACATAAACACTTGTAATAACTGATGCGTCAGACAGTGTTTTTTACTTGTGAGTGAATATCAGGGACATCTAAGCTCATATTTCAATATGTTAACTCAAATAAATACCACTACAGTATGTTTTTAGATTTTTTTAAAAAAAACAGTAAATTTGGACAATACAAAATTTGGCTGTTTCTCAAAATGTCTCATGAGCAACAGCCCACTGGACTCAAAGTTCAATATGACTGACAAAATGTTTCTTTACTTACTGTTATCAGCAAGGTCTGAAAAAAAGAAAAGGGGAAAATGAGTTGGATGCTTATTCAGGCAAGTTATTTATCTTTCTTTGGAAATCATAACGTGACAACAATCATAACAATAGAGTGATGGACTCTGCACATATACAAGGCTTACATAGCGTCAAGATACTTCAACACTCATAACGCTTTGATCAAAAACAAATTAAAGACTTTTTTATCTGCCTGCTCTTTGTTCCACTTTCAATCACTGAAGTTAGAGATTAACTTAGTCCTCAATAAACCATATTTCTATTAATAGAAGGTATGCGCTGCTGCACACGGTTGGTGTTTACCTACCGGACATCTTCAGGAAGAGTAGTTCACTGGGAAAGAAAAAGAGGAAATGTCAGCAGCAGATTACAGCTGGAGATTCTCCCGACTGCCTCAATAAGATCTGCAGCAACTTATACTTTATATTATATGTTACATTACATATTGCATACAAAACAGTGACTGTTCATTAATGATCATCAATGTTACTGAAAATGCAAATGACGTGATTATTCTGTACTGAATACAAACAGTCAATACAAATATAAATTACAGATATAAACTGCACTATTTAGTGCAAAATACTAATAATACCATAAAGCATGCATACATTGTTGTTGGCATAACAAATATGACTTGATTGATTAGTTACCTGAACGAGGTTGTTGATAGAAGGTGATGTCTGCTGCGTTCTCTCAGCTTCTCTGCTGGACTGCACCCGTTGGGGAGGCATACACCCCCCACTGCAACAGATACTGAAGGTCTGAAGTTCACCTCTAGAACAGCTCAGAGCAAAAGGGCACCGAAAAGGAGGGGGTGGTGTATAAAAAAAACACAAAAGTCATTAAAAGCTGCAAGCAGCGATAGACGGGCCCTCGCTTCTTCCCGCGTGTCTGGCTCAGACATGGTCTACGAAGTATAGGGGGCGGGGCAATCCACGACCAATGAAATAGAAACTCTCTGCTGAGCACAACAATGCGTCACACAAGTGTCTTGGTCAGGCTCATTAGTTATGAAAGGGGGTGTGGCTACAGTTTAGAGGGGGGCACTAGACAGGTATTTTGTTGCTCGATAGACCTCAACAGTCCCGCCCCTCCTTTGAGAGATCTGAGGTTCTGGAGTGACAAGCTGTCGCAACCCTGTGAAACTGTCGCTGTTGTACTTGTCAATCACACACCCTCCGCTACAAGAGTTGAATTGTCTTGAACTTTTCCCTGCGTGAGCGATGCGCCACGCAAATCATTGAACAGGTACTCGACGTTCCACTTCTGGGATTGTTCAGGTGCCGCCGGAAATTCTGCCAGATGTCTTTCATTTTGGCCGGATGTCCGTTACCTCCCTCTTTCTTTGTGTTGGCATTCTCTTACCTGGTCCTCAGGTCTCTGCAGGGTAAATCCAGACAGCTAGCTAGACTATCTGTCCAATCTGAGGACTATGGTTACCTGGTCCTCAGATCTCTGCAGGGTAAATCCAGACAGCTAGCTAGACTATCTGTCCAATCTGAGGACTATGGTTACCTGGTCCTCAGATCTCTGCAGGGTAAATCCAGACAGCTAGCTAGACTATCTGTCCAATCTGAGGACTATGGTTACCTGGTCCTCAGATCTCTGCAGGGTAAATCCAGACAGCTAGCTAGACTATCTGTCCAATCTGAGGACTATGGTTACCTGGTCCTCAGATCTCTGCAGGGTAAATCCAGACAGCTAGCTAGACTATCTGTCCAATCTGAGGACTATGGTTACCTGGTCCTCAGATCTCTGCAGGGTAAATCCAGACAGCTAGCTAGACTATCTGTCCAATCTGAGGACTATGGTTACCTGGTCCTCAGATCTCTGCAGGGTAAATCCAGACAGCTAGCTAGACTATCTGTCCAATCTGAGGACTATGGTTACCTGGTCCTCAGATCTCTGCAGGGTAAATCCAGACAGCTAGCTAGACTATCTGTCCAATCTGAGGACTATGGTTACCTGGTCCTCAGATCTCTGCAGGGTAAATCCAGACAGCTAGCTAGACTATCTGTCCAATCTGAGGACTATGGTTACCTGGTCCTCAGATCTCTGCAGGGTAAATCCAGACAGCTAGCTAGACTATCTGTCCAATCTGAGTTTTCTCTCACACAACTATTTGGCAGCGGCTCTGTGCGGAGCTTAGTGCCGCCCATGACTATTGATTTGGGTTAAAGAAATGCAAATAAACCTGAGAACGTTTATTCCCCATCCCGTGATGCTATGTGGAGCAGCCTAAGCAATGTGAGACTACAAGTCCAGTCATAAAAATGCGGGGTAGGGGGGCTCCTGCCAGGTTAGCCAATGTTAGCAAGACCAGTTGACAACAATCCATGTTGTGATATTTTGCACATGCGAGACTTATTGTAAAGCCGACAATTTACAGGAAGTTTTTACTTTTGCTTCTGTAACTGTCAGTCCAGCGAAAAAGTACCTTAGAAACCATCTATAATAAAACCATGTCCCCCATAACTGAGTGTTTGACCATTTGCTTCCTGTCTTAACTTTTTATCTTGATGTTCTAATCATGGAGCAGGATAACGACCCAACCCACTTCCCCTCTGTCGCCCCTTTGTTCCCAACTGTATATGAAGAAGTGAGTTTTTTACTTTCTGTTCCACACATCTCCTGTAGCCCGAGCCACATCGTTCAGGTAAGGAATCCTTCATGTGATGTTATTACACGTACAGAATATGGTAATATTGGTGTTTTACCAAATATACAAAACGTTAGTTTGTATCAGTAAATTATATTTTTAATTCACTATTGTCCAGTATGTATCAGTGATTTATATTTCTTTCTAATTCAGTTCAGAATGAGGAAATCTTACTCACATGTATTTCTTGTTTTAACCCTCATGTTGTCCTCATGGTGTCCTCATGTTGTCCTCATGTTGTCCTCATGTTGTCCTCATGTTGTCCTCATGTTGTCTTCATGTTGTCCTCATGTTGTCCTCATGTTGTCCCCATGTTGTCCCCATGTTGTCCTCATGTTGTCAATGTTCTTTTAATTCCCCAAAATAACATGATTGATTCCACACAACGCTCTTTGCCAAGTACAAATCTCTACTTTCATTAATTTTGGGGCGTCTTATTCAATTTTATATAATTTGAAACAAATTGAAGTGTTTTTGAAATAGTATTGAGAGTAAAAGTTGACATATTCCAGTCTGTGATTATCATCAACATCCATTCCTTTAATTTTAGTCTCAATAATTCCTAATTTCTGCTTTTCTAACTCAAACAATATGTATAATTTCCTATAAATTAGGTTTATTGACCATAAATTCCAAAAATAACTGTAAAACTAAACGTAGGGTTGAAAATGTCAAAAAGAGTGACAAAAATTCCAAAAAAGGATCAAAAGTGTAGAAAAAGGGACAAAAATGTAAGAAAAAGTTAAAAACATCGATAAAAAGCGTCAACAAAAGGGTTGATTTTCAATTTTGACGGGAAGACAACACAAGGGTTAATGTTGAAAATCTGACCCGAGCTTTACTAACCACAGTCTGCACAGCAGCCGTTCACATGGCCCAAACTCGAGTTCATGTTTTTATTGCATGATCTTGTGTATTGATTCAATTCAATTCAATTTTATTTATAGTATTAATTCATAACAAGAGTTATCTCGAGACACTTTACAGATAGAGCAGGTCTAGACCACACTCTATAATTTACAAGGACCCAACAGTTCTAGTAGTTTCCTCCAGAGCAAGCAACAGTGCGACAGTGGCGAGGAAAACTTCCTTTTAGGCAGAAACCTGGGACAGACCCAGACCCAGACCCAGACCCAGGACCCAGACCCAGGCTCTTGGTAGGTGGTGTCTGACGACCGGTTGGGGTTAGAATGAAGAGTGGCAATAACAGCCACAGAAAAGATAACAGTTTGTAGTAGTTCTTTGTATTTGTATTGGTGTGTGATGCTGGTGTTTTTACCCTCAGTGTGTTCTGAGTGACAGTGTGTGTTATCTAGAGGAGGATTGTTCATAGTTTGGCTGCACTGAGCCTGTTCTGAGACGTGTGTGTTGTTAGGAACGAGTTTTACAGGAGATGTGAACTGTTGGTAGTGCAGACTGTAGTTAGAAAAACTAACTTACTTAGATATAATATATATAACTTCAAAAAAAGACATTTCAGCATTTTTTGTTAGTTTATCAAACATCTTGTTTTTTTAAGTTGGTAAAACTCAGTAATAAACATTTTTGTGTATGCTAAATTATTATGTAAAGTCTACAAAAAAACAAACAGAAAAATGTCAAAAATAGAGAGCATTTTAACCACAAACACCTACTTTAATTAGGTTACATTGAAAAGAAAAATAGAAAAATAGATCTAAATCAAATCCTTTTTTAAATTAATTAAGTTAAAGTGAAATTATTTTTTCAATGTTGAAAAATTATTTATTTCTGTTTGAAAACTGCAATTTAGTTAAAATAATTAGCCATCATTGGCATACTTTTACCAAAGAAACAAGTATTTGATTCCAGCATTTATTAAGCAGCTATTAATATTATTATTATTATTATTATAATCTTGAAGGGACATATGTGACCATTTTAAACATCACAGCTTAACAGGCAGTGCATCATTTGACATAATTGTTTTAAATCGGCAGATTTTCCTTTAACCCCTTTTTGGTATTCAGGTCAATTCGACCCATTTCAACTTTTGACAAGAAGATAAATATAAATTTTTTCTACGTGAAAATCAACCGCCTTACCTTATTTTCTGTGATAAGATGTATTCCTGACTCAATTCAGAAAATGATTCTGGATATGACCACTTATGTTTTTTCCAAGATAAGAATGATCACATAGTGGATTTTTAACATGAATTATAACTTATAAAAAACGAATCCCACTTCCATTTTTAACTGTGTTCTAGTAGAGACTGATTACATCTCAATAGTTTGAAATTGAGATAAAGACAATATTTGTTACTAGATTATGAAGTAAAAAGTTATTTCAGAATTGTTTATAATAAGTCACGGGTCAGTTTGACCAGAGGGACACGAGAGGGTCCCGAAGTAAAAGACAACACACAACACAACAGAAAAAACGAAACACACTCCAGTGCGAGGCCAACAATCACCTTTCACTTCAAGAAGCGTATTGTTGAGACTAATGAACTTGTAGGTTGGTTTTGGGCGCATGGTTGCATCAAGTCCCACAAAAAAGTCTTTTAAATACCTCATAAGTTGTTATGGATACTTAGCTCGTGGCTTTTTGAGACCTTTCTCAGTCTCTAAATCCACAACGATGCTGGATATTAGTCTAACTATAATAAGTAAATGAAGCTTTAAAAGTTGCTGCAAACCTGTCTGTATAAGACAGCGTATGTATTTAGGACTGTCAAATGTATCTGGGAATGAACTGGTATCTGTGAACCAGTTGGTAAATCAAAGTTACTTACCACAAGCCAACTGGAGCAAGAAAACAAAAACTTGTGCAATGCATGTGTTCCTAAAACTTCAAACTTATTTTAGCCACTTTTGCTTCACCTGTATCAGCTCCCTCAGCAAGTTGTTGATGCACCAACCAACCCCTCTCCTCTGTTCAAAGGGAACAGCTCCAGGAGCTTGGGAGTGTCCTCGTCCAGCAGAGACAGACCCGTTGATTCCAGTAGACCTGCACCTTCCAAGCTCCTCATTAAATCAAAGGTGAATATGACCATATGGGGAAAAAATTACAAAAAATGTACACTTGTGTTTGAACAGAAAGCCAGAGTTAAGTATCTACTCTGTTCCAATTTTTTATTTACCAAACCTGTTCCAGTTCTTGTAATGTTACTTTAGAAACTTATATGAATTCATAAATGCTACGACAAACATTTGCACAACATACAATCTGTTTGCTGATGCTGAAAGCCGAAAAAACAATATTGACGAAACAGAAAAACTTGCATTGCGTACATTATTTGGTTGGAGTTCTTTTCTACCCACTAACGTTACCATGCAGTAATAATGCTAACCTAACGAGCGGGAAGACGCACAATGACTGCAACAGTTCAGGCAAAGCTAATTATTGATTTAATTATTGAAATATTGACCATTTGATGTTAATAAAATAATAAAACAAAGTAGAAACTACATTTGACTAAAAATACACCGTTTAAGTTTAATGTTAGCTAATCATTTGAGCTTAACGTTAAAAAACGCCTCGTGGCATCCTCACAACTGGTAAAGTTAACGTCAGACAAACGGAGGCTGAGAGCTGTTTAGCACGAGGTAGAGAAAAATAGACGTTCAATTTTGAGTACAATGTCACTTTCACCGATAAAAATGGTTACTCACATATGTTTTGATTACTAAAAGCGATTACTGTGTATAATTACTTTTGCCTTAAGTCCTAAAACTGAGTTTTGGGAAGGGTGTTTATTGTAAAATACAATAAAATCAATTTTAAGGTAGAAAGGTGCACGTTCCCACAACATTCACACTTTTCATTTTTCTGTAACTCAATCTGAAAGCAAAATAAAAGGAAATTAATTTATTGAAAGAAATATACATTTTAATATAAAGTGGTATGGACAGTTCCACTGAAGGACTTTTTAGAAATAAAAAAAAAAAACTGTAACACAATTGTGCTGGTTGACCATTGAACAAATATTTTTATACTGTATTCATATCTGTAATTTGTTATAGATCTACACACAATGTCTAGATATCTATATATATATATATATATATATATAGAGAGAGAGATTTTGATGCCAATGTTTTATGTGACCTTTATGGATTGTAAACTTGCCTAAATATGAAAAAAACAAAGTTTCCCTTTTTGTCTTTCAGACATGACCTTCGAATGTAAGTAAAAAAAAATCTTTTCATTTTGTTGTTTTAGGACTGTTGTACTGTTGTTACTGTTGTAATATCTATGAGAATGAAGTCTGAATTTGAGAGAGCAAAGGTAATGAGATAAAAAATAACAATTACAATTACAGTGGCCAATCCTATAAATAGACTTGTAATCAATCAATCAACCAATCAAACTTTATTTCTAAAGCACATTTAAAACGACCAGGTTGACCAAAGTGCTGTACACTGACATGAAAGAATAAATGATAGAAAACACCAGACAAATACAACATACAGTCCTCAGGCCGATTAAAAGCCAAGGAATAAAAACGGGCTTTAAGTGGCGATTTAAAAAGCAGAAGGGTGGGGGCTCCAGTCTCAGGGCTGAAACAGAGAAAGTGATCCCCTCTGCTCCTGAGCCGTGTTTTAGGGACAACAAGAAGAGACTGGTTCAGAGACCTTAGTGACCTTCAGATCAGATCAGTGATGTAGACTGGAGCTGGTCCATGAAGGGCTTCAAAGAGAAACAATAGAATCTTAAAATCAATCCTAAAATGAACTCTTTCTCTCCCCCCCACCCTGAGCCATGGTTCTGCTCCAAGTTTCTGACTCTTACAGGAAGTTTTTCCTTGCCTCTGTGTCCTAGTGCTTGCTCTTGGTGGGAATTGTTGGGTTTCTGTAAATAACATCCCAGAGTCCTGGTCTAGACCTGCTCTTTATGGAAAGACCTGGGAGATAGAGTCCTGGTCTAGACCTGCTCTTTATGGAAAGACCCATCCCAGAGTCCTGGTCTAGGCCTGCTCTTTATGGAAAGACCTGGGAGATAAATAACATCCCAGAGTCCGGTCTAGACCTGCTCTTTATGGAAAGACCTGGGAGATAAATAACATCCCAGAGTCTGGTCTAGACCTGCTCTTTATGGAAAGACCTGGGAGATAAATAACATCCTAGAGTCTGGTCTAGACCTGCTCTTTATGGAAAGACCTGGGAGATAACTGGGCGCCCGCCAGTCGCCTACACAACTTCAGAATAATTATTATTATTATTAGTCCGGCAAGGGGAAAATATAATTTACAGACACATGCTCAGTACCTATTCATGCACTAATGGAGAGATGTCAGAGTGGGGGGGCTGCCCCGAGCAGTTGGGGGTTCAGGGCATCTCTCCAGCTACCAGTACACCACCATTCTTTGGTCTGTTCAGGGATTGAACTAGCGACCTATATGTAACTGCTTCCAGCAGTTACATATAGTTATTTTGATCTTTAGTCGTCTTTGAGATTAAATGTAGTATCTCTTTATTTGCAGCCTATTTAGTTGCGAGAGGAGGTGCAGAAGTTTCTGTTGGAGCACCCGGGTTGGTGGGGATGATCGATAACTTGGACCGGCCTGGTTCAGCTACTGCTGTTGGTCGCTACGCAGAAGCCAGGGCATATGCAAATGGTGTAGAGGATAAACCTGGGAAGCGTATTCCCAAGGCAGGAGTGTACGCTGGCGCAGGAATGGGCAAGGCTCGTGCTGAATGGAGCATTTTTGAAGCTGAGGCCAAAGGGCCCAACGCCAGCGCAGGAGCCGGAGTCACTGCGGCCTCTCTCAGTGCCCATGCCTTTGCCAAAGCAGAAGTGGCCAGCGCTTCAGCCTCTGCAGGTCCGGTGAAAGCCACGGTCGGTCTGGCAGCAGACACCGGCCTCGGTCTCAGTCTGACAGGTGTAGAGGCAAGGGTGCTGGGAACCGGCTTCTCCATCGGCCGTAGAACAGGAGTTTCTCTGTTTGGCACTGGGATTGAATTAAACTTCTGGTAGAGGGCAGCCAAATGAAGCTCTATGTGATTGTGTTTTGTGCCTTTGTTGGGTCAGCACTGTGGAATATTAAATCTTTGTTCACACCTTAGCCGTTATGCTCTTTTTGAAATGCAAAAATGTGAGTTGTGTGATCATGAGGATTTGAAAGTATCCCAATAAAATTTCTACACTTTCTGAAATAAACCCATGGGAGCTTTATTATTATCTAAATTAGTTTATAAAACAACCAAGGTGGAGTTCATAAAGTACTGCAATGCTCTGAATGACGTAGACATTTTTACACACTTTCTCTCACTCATACATGATAAATGGTGTTTTGTAGTTTATATTTACTGTAAGCAGCTTTCTACAACAAAACTACACCAGGTAGCCAGGCACACACACACTCAGCATACAGTAAAAGTGTTCTTAATTTGAGGAAGGTGGTGATCAACGCCTTGTTATCGTGGCCCCGCAGACACACGGCGTCCGTCTCAGGGCTGCATGCGAATGGCTCCGTCCAGTCTGATCACCTCTCCATTAATCATGGGGTTCTCAGCCAGTGCGGTCACCAGGTGGGCAAACTCAGCGGGGTCTCCCAGGCGCGAGGGGAAGGGCACCTGGCGGGCGAGGAAGGAGCGCACCTTCTCTGGAAGACCAGCCAGGAGGGGCGTGGAGAACAGACCTGGAGGGAGAGAGGTTCAGCCACAGAGGAAATGTCCCTTTCCAATCATAAGATAACTCTGATCATGTTCTTGAACATGGGAAACAGGGATAGAATGCCACAATCATTGGAAATGAAAACACACTTGATAAAAGTAAGCTCAATATCATACAGAAATGTCAAAAGTGTTGCATACTCTGGCTCTATATGTACAGTATCTTACAAAAGTGAGTATCTGTATGTAAAGTCCACTAACCGGGTGCTATGGTGATGACTCGGATGCCCATGGGTGCCAGGTCTCGTGCGATAGGGAGGGTCATTCCAACGATGCCCCCTTTAGAAGCCGAATATGCTGCTTGGCCAACCTGGGGTGAAAAAGGAGAGCAAAAAAAATAAAGTTGACAAATGGAGCGACAACTTATTTCTTCTTTTTTTCTTTTCTTTGCGTGTGTGTTTCAAATGACCTGTCCATCAAAGGCGGCCACACTGGCCGTGTTAATGATGCAGCCTCTGTGTCCATCTGCATCAGGCTCGTTCTTCCCCATCGCTCCCACAGCAAGGCGAATCACGTTGAAGGTTCCTGCGATGTTCACCTGCAGGAAACACACAAAGGAAAGTATTCAGATATGTTAAATACTAATACATCCCTCCTCTACAAGACACAAGTACTGCATTCAAAATAACTTACTTAAAGTATTATCAGTAAAATGCAATTCAAAGTATGAAAAATAAAAGTATAACATGCAGTGTGTTCCTCTTCTATCTGATGTTTCTGGATTAATATTATTAATATTCCTGCTGCATTCATGTCTATGTTGTATTTTACTGCTGTAGATGTTTCAGGTTGGGCTCATTTGAACTCCTTTATATACTGTTGGTAGTTTAATCTACAGCCATGCATCATATTCTATAAGATCATTATATGTTTTTAGCATCGCTGTCCTTTAATAAAGGACATCGCTGTCCTTTATCTAAAAACTTTATTTAGATTAAGAAGGAGAACTTTCATCCTTCAGTTTATCACATTCAACATCAACACATCTGGAGATACATGGTTTTCAATGGACAGGAAGGGGATGAGAAACTGTAATCTAAAAAAATTAAACAGACATTAAAAAGGACAATATAAACCTCTGGGATGTAGTGGAGTAGAAGTATGAAGTTGCATTAAAAATACAAACCCTCAAGTAAAGTACAAGTACCTTGAATTGGTACTTTATTTAGTTACTTGCCACCGACTGGTATAATGTTCATCTGTTTTTGTAGTACATCTTACATTGATTACACGCTGGAAGTCCTCCAGGCTGTGAGGGACGTCCTTCTTGAAGTTATACGTTTTAACAGCGACAGCGATGCCGGCACAGTTAACAGCCAGGTCCAGCTTCCCAAAGCGCTCTCGGGCCAGGGACACGGCCGACTGCACGTCCGCCTCCGACGTCACCTGAGAAAGGACAAGGCCACGACACAAATATCAAACATACATGTGGAAATCCACCAAAGGAAGAGCTTTGTTTTTTATGGTTCGTTCATTTTGCACTCAGGAACTAGAGAGAGGTCCGGGATAAACAATGAGGAGCTTGAACTCGGCGTGTCAGCATGCACCGCATTCTGGGTGCTAGTGTTGGATTATTTGGGCAAAATGAGCCACGATGGGCTTTTAGGGTATTATTTTATTTTCCTAGATATTAAAATTAAAACACATTTAAATGATTATAATATCATTTATTTTCAAAGATCTGTACAAAAAAAGTTTTTCTTTTGGCTGTAGGATACCATTAGTAGGCTGGAGCACCACAATATATATATATATATATATATATATATATAGAATCACCTGCAGAACAGGGACAGGAAGTAGTTCTTTTGTAGATTACTACAACTAGTGTGTGTAGTAGCAGTGTTTTGTGATTGAGAACAATACAGTTATATATTATAATATATATATTATGTATATATTATAAAAACAATCTGAGCCCGTCAGTGGCAAAGACAGCACTTTTAGTGGACAAAAATGAACAATGCACAATTGGCCAATAGGATTACATATCAGCCGCTTCGCAGCTACTGGTTCTCGCATCAATACTGGACCAATTTTCTGTTTCATATTAGTCACTTAGACACTAATGCATGGGAAAATAGGGTCCAGTTTGAAAAATACCAAAATTACTGTTTATCAGGCCATACAACAATGATATCATGTCTGGTGAGTTTTGGACTCACGTCTGCAGGAGCGAAGGCACAGCGGTCCCCCAGACTGGCTGCCAGAGCCGGTCCATCAGAAGAGGGCAGGTCCAGGATCACCGCAGACGCTCCGTTCTGGACCAGCCGCTCCACGGTGGCCCGGCCCAGACCGGACGCACCGCCCGTTACAAGGCCAACCATACCCTATCCACACACACACACACACACACACACACACACACACGGACACACACACAGACCATAGAAGGGAGGGGAGTACAGGAAAAGGGAAAAATTAAAACAAGTTAAATCACTTCAGCATTCGGGAGTTGGACAGCTGGGGAACTTGTATATCACAGCCTGTCGTGAGCTACTGCTAGAGTATTTACCTCTACGTTGTAGTGGAGAAGAAGTATGAAATAGCATAAAGAAGAAATACTCAAGTAAAGTACAAGTAACGTTAACATGAATTTGTATTTAAGCAGAGTAACACAAGCGTGTCCATGCTCGGACAGCGTATGCGGTTATTGAACATATGCGGACACATCCACGCTGATCCAATTTCTATACACATCTAACAATATACGTGTGAATTTTCACATATACATTTAATTGTATGAGTAGCATACAAAAGTGACTTTGATAAGAGGAAGCACTAAGAAGGCGTGGGCGATGGATGCTCAGGTTGGCGGTTCAACTTTACAATCATAGTGAAAATGAAGGAGCTGTTACTAAATAATTTGGAGTTGTTGAAGCATGTCATGTCACTTTATCTTATCCTTTTATCGTTAGTCGACTGAATACAGAGCTAAAGTAAATGGTTAAAATGATATAGAAAGGTAAAAAGTTACACTTCAGTTTCACACCATTATATTAACTTAAAAACATTACGTCATTTATGTTTGGGCGTAAACGGATATAATGATCAGCCAAAAAGTGCCCGAGCATGGACAGTGTTCCCATTACTGGAGTAATGTAACGTTTACGTTATTAAGTTACTTCCCAACCGGGAATATCTCATAACCAGGGCAAATGAAGCCAGAACGATCTGCAAGGCCAGATAATTATAATAATAATAATAATAATAATAATACATAATTACTCCCACAAGGGGAAATTACAAATTACACACACACACACACACACACACACACACACACACACACACACACACACACATTAAATTAAGTGATGTCAGAGTGGGGGGGGGCTGCCCATGGAAAGGAGGGGGTTCGGTGCCTTGCTCAAGAGCAGCTTAGCAGTGCTTAGGAGGTTAACTGGCACCTCTCCACCTGCCAGTCCACCACCATACTTTGTCCCACATTGGGAATTGAACCCGCGACCCTCCGGTTCCCAACCCTGTTCTCTACTGAGCTACTGCCTCTCAACACAAGTGATTAACTCCATTTAAAAGAGTTAAAGTCCTGAGTGAAGCGTGACGGCAGAGGTCAGCGACACGCCGCTGAGGGCGCTGCTGGGGGGGACACACTGCTGGGGGGACACACTGCTGGGGGGACACACTGCTGGGGGGACACACTGCTGGGGGGACACACTGCTGCCCGGACACACTGCTGCCCGGACACACTGCTGGGGGGACACACTGCTGCCCGGACACACTGCTGGGTGGACACACTGCTGGGGGGACACACTGCTGCCCGGACACACTGCTGGGGGGACACACTGCTGGGGGGACACACTGCTGCCCGGACACACTGCTGGGGGGACACACTGCTGCCCGGACACACTGCTGGGGGGACACACTGCTGGGGGGACACACTGCTGCCCGACATCTTAGCTACAGAAGGAAACTTCTGAGGGAAACTCGCTCTCAGCAAGAAACAAACGCGTACATGTAACCCAACGCACGCGTGTTCCGAGTAAAAGGCATCATGTTATCTCAGAGAATATGATGTGAGTCATGCAGTGTTGTCGTTCCTCACCTTGACACACCGAATATTCGCCATGTTGGTTCGGTAGTAGACAGGAGTCGCGGCTCGTCTTCTTCTTCTGGAGCTTTTTATCGTTTGGCAACGGAAAGGCGCATTACCGCCACCACGTGGTAGGGAGGAAAGGACTACAAATAGATAGATAGATAGATAGATAGATAGATAGATAGATAGATAGATAGATAGATAGATAGATAGATAGATAGATAGATAGATAGATAGATAGATAGATAGATAGATAGATAGATAGATAGATAGATAGATAGATAGATAGATAGATAGATGGATGGATGGATGGATGGATGGATGGATGGATGGATGGATGGATGGATAGATCCCAATAAAATGGGAAATTACAGTTAAATTAATTAAACTAAGCAGGTAGAGTCCCACAGTCTCACACTCATTTGTTCCTCTCGCAGTTAAGCTCATTAATGAGCAGTGATGAATTTTCTTTTTTATGTATATCTGTGACTGAATGTCTGTATGGATATGAATGGAGGAATGAATGAATGAATGAATTAATGCATGAATGAATGAATGCATGGATGCATATAGATAGAGTGGTTGTAAGGCATGTATGGGTGAACAGAAGAATGTAGGAAGGGTGGCTTCTATCTTATTTTGGTATAGAAAATGATCATTTGTAATCTGCTCTTTGAGGAGCCCATATGTTTACGGTACGTTTGTCTTTGAATTGTTTAACCCTTTGCTTGTTGTTGTGTGTCTGTTGTAACTCTTGCTGCAATGTTACTCAGTGTCCAGAACTAATTTCTCCTTAGGGAGACTAATAAAGATACTTTTTTTGTTTTTTAAACCCAATCTACAGTTTTACTGTCTGCTAAAGTCACAATTTCCTGTTTTGTGTTTTCCTGTTTTAAATAATGTGCTGTTTAGTCATGACTTCATAAATCCTAATCTGGATATTCTAAGAATCAGATGTACTTTGGTGGATAGCCCAATGGTCATAATAAAGACAGTAAGAGAAAAGGAAATATATCTATATCTAGACTGTTTATGAGAGTTTTATGGAATAACATTTCTCCTCATTTGGGGTGAAGAACAACCTTAACTATGCTCCCAGTTAAATACAGTAAACATTTGATATTGACAGTCAGTGGGAGAGCTCTTCGACTTTGACTTCTCTTTGGCCTTAGCGTGGATGAAGCGGACTGGACGAGCACATACGCCCCGCCCATTTTGGTCTGAGTTGACCAATCAGTGCGCGTTTCAGAGAACGCCCCCTCCGGGCTGATTTACAGCATGAATGAGGGATGTTGTCCAATCACAGCAGCTCTGCAGCTGCACGAGGTCAGCTCAGGCAACCAACTGATGCATCCGGGGACAATATGTCCACTGTACATGGTTTTAACAAGAAAGGCAGATCGACGACTTATATAGTGGTGAAAGTACTTAGATCTTGCATTCAAGTAAAAGTACAAATACTGCAGTGAAGAAATACTTTGTATGCAGTTAAGTCATGAATTCAATTACCAATAAAAGTACAAAAATATTAGCATTAAAATATGCTTCAAGTACCAAAAGAGAAATGTAGTGGAGTAGACGGTTAAAGTAGTATAAAATGGAAATGTTCAAGTGGGGCTGGGAAAAATATTGATATTATATCAACGTTGATTATGAGGCTGGATATCGACTGTAGCGAAGTGTTGTCTTTTCCTAGTTTTAAAGGCTGTCTTACAATAATGTAATTTTTTAAACTTACCCGTCTTACTGTTTTATTGTTTGCCTTTACCCACTTAAGTCACTGTATCCACATTATTGGTGATTATTTATCAAAACTCTCATTGTGTTCATATTTTGTGTAATAGCCAACCCTACAAAATCCCAAAACAAGATCCCGACATGACATATAGCAAAGCACATAAACAACAGTTATTAGAGAGATCTCATTTATTTTAAAGTTGATGCAAAAATACAGTGTATAAAATATCAACTCATCTTTCTACCATCAATTTAAGAGTATATATATATATATATATATATATATATATATATATATATATATATATATATATATATATATATATATATACACACAGTATAATACAACAGTCCAAAATCCAAAGATATTTAGTTCAAAGTTGCAAAGATTAGTAGATTGACAGAAAAGTCATTTTTAAGCAGTAACCACTAATTCCAATGTGAGAATTTGCTGCTTTTGCCTTTATTATACCACTTTAAACTGAATACTTTGGGGTTTAGATTATTAGTTTCATAGACCGAACAAATCATGAAAATAAGCAGCAGCTTCATCGGGTTAGTTGCAGTCATACTTCAGTGGTGGACTGAGCAGCAAATACTGACGGAGAGGATGGAACAAACAGTTAATCATCAAAACAGTAGCAGATGAATTTTCTGTCAATTGATACATACATATATATATATATATACACACACAAAATAATTAGCATTCTTACTCATAACATGGAATGAGTGCGGTCAGAAAGGGAAGGGTGCACATGTCTGCACCCTACACTGTCAGGCCTGCATAGTGGATAGTGCATTTTGCTGCTACATTGTGGAAGGCAGTAAGTTGTATAGTTGTATCTCCAAAATAGGGGTCGTAATATCCCACCCCCCACAACAACACAACTTACTACCTCACCACAGCACAGCTACAGACACGTCTGCCCTGGCACACGGTAAAGACCCAGTAACACCAGAGACAGGTTCTGTCCAAAGTTTCTGCCTGTTAAGGAACATTATCCTCGCCGTTGTTGCACCAAATTCATGCTCCTGGGGCAATTGTTGGGTGTTTGTAACTTATAGTGTGGTCTAGACCTACTCTATCTGTAAAGTGTCCTGAGACAACTTCAGTTGGGATTAGACACCATTGATAAAATTGAATGGTCATGTGGATTTGTCGGAGGGCAGACCTAAATTTGTTCCATCCTACTGTAAGTTCTTAATTTTAAACGTGTACAATAGAGCTGCAATTTTACAGAGCAATATATTCTCAGTGCATATTTGTGTCCTGTTTTGCAGCAGGGGATTTCTTCTTCTATGGCTGAGGAACTGAAGCTCAAGTAATAGAAAGACTGAGTTCATGGGACAGGCGTTGTCTCCTGGCCGCTGTTCAATTTCTCAACAACCAGGGACACAGCCAGGACAGCAATACACAGAACATAACCGGCGAAATCAATCTAGTTCATGATGTCATTTTTGGAGCACTGTTGGTCACCAATGGCAACAGAGGCTTCAGTCACGGTGGCAACCGGACGCAAGATGTGGATAGGCATGTGGTCTCCGTCATGTAGGTGATGGTTCGGGTTGCCGTGAGAAAGACAGTAGGCTGTATAGTTATCTCCCAGATCAGGTGTGATCCTAAAACTATACAAACTACTACCTCATCCCACAGCTCCCCCTTCTTCTCTGGAGTCCAAATCATTAAACATCTTTAAATTGAAACAAAAAACACTACAGCTAAATAAATAAGCCCCGTTATCGCGCTCGTTTCTGTTTCTCTAACAAGGACACGAGTGAAAGGACGAGACGTGAGAGATCAGAAGAGCTGAGCAATCCTCAGAAAATGATATAGCTTACTTCTCAAGAGGCGGTCCAGCAGTGTTGCCAGATGTACGATAATGATCATATTTGTACAATAATGATGCCCTCTGTATGACCAATAATGCCATAATATATAACTTCACCATTTTAGAACCAGCAGTGGGTTCTGGTCTGGCGGTCTCTCTCCTGTCACAGCCACACACAGTGACTCAGAGGTGGGGCTCCAACTTTCTTATTAAAAAGGTAAGCTGTGTTCAAGTCCAGTTATGTTGAATGCACCAGTAAGCTTAGCTATGGCCTGTTGCCATGCAGAACATGCATGCTGTCTTGTAGTGTAATTCAACATTTTCAGATTGATAGACTTATGGACATATACCCTCTTCCATGCAGCAAGTCTTTTAACATCCATTTAATTGAAAGAGATTTGTAGGCGTGTCAATACGTTGAGCCTCTGGTACGACAGTTCAACATTTCCCATTTGACTACGCTGGTCTCCACTGCCAGAGGAGAACCTAGGGATCGAACATGCTACAAAAAGGAGCAGGACCAGCGGCAGCAATGCGTCTCAAACAACCAAGAACCACATCTGACAAGGACACACGAGTGGAAGAATGACATGTGAGAGGACAGAAGCGGTGACCAATCCTCCGAAAAAGATGTACCCTACTTCTCAAGACGCGTCCTGTCTTTTAGGAGGGGGGGTCTCAATTGCCAGAGAAGTACCTAGAGAACAGAATGAAGCAAAAACATGCTATAAAAAAGGAGCAGGACGTGACGACCTGGCCTCACCACCAACGCATATGAAACAGCAATAAAGGAGCGACCGCGGTGCTGGTAGCCTGTATCCTATATCAAGTGAGGCTAACAGACTAACCTGGTATTACCTCAGCCCCCCATGTTCCATTAGCCGCGAAGCTAATAAGCCCTTGTTGACATTACATTTATTAAAATAGAAAGAACGAAAACTAGCGTGTTGCAAGGTAGTTAGCTTTTAACTGCAGCACCAGCCTTGCAAGACAGCTAGCCAGCCAGCTAGCTAACAGTGGTAACAAGCTAGCTGACAGCTAGCTGGAATTGGCGGTTCTCGACCTCTCAGTCTGCCTGCTGTCAAATCCGCAGGGGGGGCCGCACGTCCTCGCAGGCCCTCGGCTGTCGGGGGTCCGTCTGTAACGGTTAGCGGTGTTAATCTCGAAGCGGATGTTACCAGTGCACAGTATCGACCTTTCGTAGCAGAAATATCGCTGCGAGATGTTTCGATGCCTCGCTTCACCACGCCAAAAGTCACGTGACCGCCCCCAAACGACTCGAGGCCTTGCTACGTCACGCTCGTATCAGAGAGGTGTCGCGCGCTATGGTCGCGCATAATATTGTTAAAAAATCCCTGAAATGTATGAAATGAAAATCTGCAAACGAACTGTTAAAACGTGATTGCACATTAATATATAGGTGCTTGACTGTAGTAAGATTTCATTTAAATGGAAGACCATTCATATCTAATTATTAGTGTTTTATTATTTAGAGTTTATGTAGCCTATCTTTAATTTATCTTATTTTTTATTTTACTACTGCAGCAGAGATTTGAACATATCCAACCTGTTTGTAAAGTTTTCCTCAGTATCAGAGCTGTTTAAAAATGATCCGTAAAGCGGTAAATCACGTGTAACTCAGCTTGAATCCATCCATTCAAATGCACCAGACACAGTTCGGCCAGCAGATGTCGCCATTTGGCATCAAATGCTTCCTCAACTCTGAACCATTAAAAACACTTAAACGCATTAATTAAGCGTGTTTCCCTCATGACGCAAAGCAGCAGCGAAGTTTACGTCAAGCCTTCAATAAACTCACGTGGCTGAGCGTACGTGTACGTTGCTGCTTGTGTGCCTAAAAAATGCGTGATTCACGCATCTGTGGAGCCCGCACAGAACGAGACTGTAAGTTTACACTGCCCTCCAGCCAGCCAGTTAATGATTTGAATACAGGGGGGGGGGCATTTACTTAAAATGCAGTGCTGTTCTTTTGCTTCTTAATTTGACCTCTGAATACACAAGAGTGAATGTACCTAAGTACATTTTCTCAAATACAAATTTGAGCTATTTTATGCAACTTTATACGACTGCACATCTTAGATGTAAATATTGTACTCTTCACTACATTTGTGTGATTAATTTACAATTTCCATATGCAATCTGTCTTCAAGCTTTCAAAATCACAGCTACATTTAAAAAAAGACACTGGAAACCAGATATACTTTTTTTACTAAAAGAATAAATTTTATTTCAGCACTGTAAGTCATTTCCCAACCAGTACAAACATGACTGCCATCTGTCTCTTTCTGAACCATTCCTCCCCTCCCTCTGTGAGAGCAGACCACCAACAGCCAGACAATTAAAAAAAAAACAAGCTTTCATTTTTCTCGTCTTTCCACAAACAGTCCGGTGCTTCCATAATGCTAACAATGATGACAAATTATACCAACCATAATTATAACAGCAATAATGATAATATTCCTATAACAATATTATTGATCAATTTTAACCCTTTTTTTGCTGCACAGGTAGTTTAAGGTGGCCCTGGGTACTGAAGTACATGCATCGGTACACTTGTTGCTGACGGCACAACCAACAGGACAAGAAATAGCTCATAATGATCAACTTGAACCTGTTACTGGGACCCAGCCATTGGAGGGGGAGGGGTTATACTGGTGCGTGGGGGGCTGTTTGGGGGTGGGGTGGAGTGGCAGTGTAGAGAGACAGACAAAATAGGGACCTTTATTCAAACTGGACAAAATGCTGTGAGAATCCTGCAAATAGATCAGAACAGGTACAACACAACTGATGACTCCTTTCCACATTCTGTATGACAGACAATAATACTGTTTGACTTCTACAATACTATATAGACCATTTCTATTCTGGGACTTTTGGTTCTCTTTTAACATTGTCAAGCTCTTCAGTGGCGCTCCCATTTGCGTAGGCAGTGAGGCAGAACGCTTTCATCCGCTGGACAACTCTGATTTCATCAACAGTCACAGGGAAGGTGAATTTTCCTCGCAACACTTCAGCTGAGATTTAGACAAGACAAGAAAATGAAGACCACTTAGAAATTGATTTGTTGACGATGTGATTTGTTGACATGTGTGGCAGCAGCAACATTTGGCATTTTGGCTGACTTTATTTTTCCAAATTGTAGGTGGTATATTTTCTACTTATTTCTTGCAAGCTCTAGACATCTGTTGGGAGGCCAACGAATCTCAGATTTGTGTTTTGAGGAGAATTCAGCCACTTTCAGCAGCCTTCATGCCCACACAGTTAGAGACTCAGTACAGCATTAAGTTGCTCCATCAGTCTGTCTGGGAAGTAAAGGCAAGTTTGAGAGAGCACGATAACATGTAAGGAAAATGCAAAAGAGGGCGCCAAAACCCCAGCATGACTGAAGGCATAATCGCTGGGTGTCGTTCCTTCCTGCGTATTAGCGCTGATCTGAGTGTGTGCAGTGGTTCACACGGCCTGAATTCAGTCAACGAGAAGTAACACGAGCGAGCAACAGGAGTGTTGAATTCACCCACAACACCTAAACAAACCTGCCGACTCACTCACTCACTCACTGTCCACACAAACACACTTCCTTCCTTCCTTCCCTGTCTGTCAGCGTCTCTACATCAACCAGTGTTATTAAAAACACTGTTACCTCACAGACTTGTCAGATAAATCACACGTGCTGTAATGTCATAATATATATAATCATACTCATCAGAAAACTTGTTACTCGAGGGCAAACCGTTGATGTCAGGGAACTATTTTTTGGGCGGGGGGGGCTTTATAGGGGATATAGGGGGATGCTAGGTGTACTTTGGTTCTCAGGTGTTTACAAGAGATGTTCCGCTGCTTTGTGCAAGGGCGTGAGTTCAGCTTAGATTAAATATGAGTCGACCACGAAAAAGTTATCAGGGATATTATGAGAATCGTAACATAGTGCAGACGACAATTTTTTGAAAAAAAAAAGGGGCCAATATTTACTTACGTACATAATAAACGGTGGTCTAAAGATGCCATATAAAATACAAGTAAGGAAAATCGCAATCATTACAGTTCAAATCTCTAGGTTGGCTAAGCGTATTTCAGTACTAACTGAAGCAATGGTAGAAGGATTAGAAGATGTAATAACATTAAAAATAGTAAGAAAAACACATTTGCACAATTGAATAAAACCGTTTTGATTTTTTTCCTGTTTTTTTTTCCAGACTCAGGCTAAATACATACAGAAACTGATTATCAACGTTAATATAACCTTTACTGTTAGTTGGGTTGATTAAGGGGCGGGGCAGCCCAAAGAGAAAGAGAAAAACGGCCAATAGAAACGGTCCTAAAGGGCTAAAAGGAGGGAGAGGTGATAAGAGTGAAAGAGAACTGAAATACAAGTGAAGGGAGGGTTAAACTGTGTGTAAAATGTGTGTTTGTGTGACTGCTTTGAATGGGAATTAGTGGGCATGGTGTGTGTGTGTGTGTGTGTGTGTGTGTGTGTGTGTGTGTGTGTGTGTGTGTGTGTGTGTGTGTGTGTGTGTGTGTGTGTGTGTGTGTGTGTGTCTGCTTTGCATGGGAATCAGTGGTCATGGTTGTGTGTGTATACTTTAAGGAAGATTAAAGGAGAATTTCTGTTGATTCCAACACATAGCTCTGTTGTCTGTAAATGTGGAGGTCTGTCAGTAGAGAAAAACTAACCAATCGGTGCCGTCTTATCCCTCTGCTAGAGTTAGCACCCAACTGGCTTAAACAGGGCAAGTTTTAAAAACGTGTTTTTAGCTTCTAAACATGTTTAAAATGTCAAAAATGACGGTCCCGAAGCACTCCTTGCAGCTGAATTAGCACAACTTTCATGCATTTCTGTCACATCTCCAGCAGTCAGATTCATTGTGTTCCCTCAGAAGGAATCACTGCACATGGGTAGGCACTTGTAATGACATTTTGAACATGTTACGAGGCTAAAAACAGGTTTAAAACCTGCCCTGTTTCACCCTGTTGGGTGCTAACTCTAGCAGGAGGATAACACGGTGTAGGCAGCACAGATTGGTGTAGTTTTTCTCTCTGACAGACCACATTTATAAACAGAGCTACGTGTTGAAATCCACCGAAATTCTCCTGTAAGAGGGGCAAAGAGAGGTGAATGAACATTTTGGAGGGAGGGGGCGAGAAAAAGTGTCATAGCAAGGGGGGAGGGGGGTTAGGATAACAAGCATAAAAATCACTGATCAAATATCTATCAAACTAAAACAGACAAGGACGAGAGAGGGACACTACGTCATGTATTGTGTTGACTTTTTTTCCATACTAGCTACTGTGTAACTCAGGGTTTAACATCTATGTATCTGTGTGTGTCATGTGCTAATGTGTTGTGTGTGTGTGTGTGTGTGTGTGTGTGTATAGATGGTCGTTTCTGTGCCGTCCATGCAAACTTGAAAGTGTGAGTTTTTAGTCAGTAGAATGTGTTACCAAAATGATCTCTGATGAACTGACGACCACTCCACTGGGAACTGAAACTGCACAAAATCACTTCAGCACAAAAGCAGAGAGAATGCTGCTGGTAACAAATGCAACTGAATACCTGTTTGGCGTGTGTGTGTGTGTGTATGTGTATGTGTGTATTTATACGTGTGTGTGTGTTTATAACGGTTTGTCTGGCGAGCGAATCAAGAGAGGGCATCGTATACCAGAACACACTCTGGCTCGCCGCAGAAAAGCAATCTTCTAACAATGTACTGTTGCGATACACATATGTACTAATGTCAAAAGTTGAAAGCAGTTAAGTATATGACTCCTAGTAATTCTAGACTTAGTATTTCGGCCAGTGGAGCTATATTCTCTAGCCTAGTCTTGGTGTCCGTGTGTTACAGTCCTGTGTTAAGCCCGACGCTGTTACCTACTCTTAACCTATGAACACCTACAGCACTCGTATACTTAATCCCTACCAATAACGGCTAAGAGGTCTGAACCTCTGAATTCATTTGGTGTTGGTGTAAGAGACGGCGGCGTGGCCCAGCCCTTTGACGATGAGTGTAGGCCTACACTCACGGCTGGGTCAACTGTCATGGTTGAGTTTAGAACTGAGGGGATGTCTGACGCGACTACATTAACACTTACATATATATATAGTCAGGATTTTTTCCTTCAAAAACGGCATCTCATAAGAGCTTTTTCCATGTCAATTTTGTGGCACACGATAGAGCATCAGTCAACATAGTAAGAAAATAAGGTGCTTCTTGTTGACTTGCCTTTTTTAACATAGTGAGCTCATTTAAACCTCTCTTACTAAGTTTATAGACATTACGATGTTCATGGCCAGTATCTCTCAGGCAGTATGACAGTCTCCTGCCTTTACATTTGCAGTTGTGCTACCAGCTATTGGTAAGTTGTATTTCCGTAGTCAGATGAAACCTACTTTGGGGGACACATCTCCTTCTCTACAAACATAAGTGCTCTACTAAAACAACTCAGTATCTTTGAAGTCTCAGATTGTGGGCGGCACACTCCGGTACGCCATGAGGCCTCCCTCTCTCCTGTCATGTTACATGTGATCCAACCCATGAAGCCTCTGCCGTGTTTCGGGCCGAGGGGCTTTAAGGCAGGAAAGTGCTTCCTGCCGGTCTAAAGTGACACACCAGAGCTCTGCGGGGGCAACAGCTCATGGTGGTGGGCTATCAAAATGACAACCGTTACGCAATCACCACCAGATGGGGAAGGGAGGAGAGGGGGGAAGGTAGGGGTCTTTGAGGCTTTGTTTTGCCACACCCCTTTTTATATCACTGGCTGCCTTATAGGGTAGTTTCTTTTAAATACACTTTGGAAAATAACTTTAGAAATCTGAAAAGATTCCCAGGAATCCTTGACGTGGAGAATCAGGAGTCCTTTCAGCTTCATTGCAAAGTCCATAACTGAATGCGTGAGACCAGTCTGAAGGGAACTCTGTCTGGCAGCAGTTACCCAAATCCTCACAATTCATTTGCTTCTTTTGCTGGGCATAATATATTTTTGTATTTTTGGCCTTAACTCCAGAAGGTGCCCCAGAATTTTTCAATTCTTTATCACCTGGTAGAAGACTGTCCAGTGTGGTTTAACATTTTTAAAACAAAGTGCTTCTTTGTCTGAAACCACTCTGTTCACATTCTGACGTCTCTCAAATAGATCTCTACCTATAAATGTAGTTCTACATGTCATAATGATTTACTTAGGCGCAGGGGACACTCCTCTTAGACTGTCAATTCACCTGTATAGGGGCTTGCTCTAATTCATTATATTTAAATACAACATTAAGTGCTTTTGCTGGGGTAATACAATCAAAGCTTTGGGAGGGCAAGGAGGGTGGGAATATAATTCAATAAATGCATTTCTTTTGGAGGAGCAGGGTAATATCTTGCATACTTCAGGGCTTAAGGTGCATAAATTCATGGGGTCTCTTAGCACAGCTAAGCACTAGGCTTTGCTACATGGGTCAAAGTAAGATAGCACGCTAATACCATGGTGGTGCAGAAGTGCTCCTGTGATAAATTACCAATCAATTAATGTTGCTAGTAAGTATACTAACATTGTGTTTTTAGCAGTACTACGGTGGGGGTTCACTGCACAAAAGAATGGTAAATCACTTTGTTAAAATCTTACTCACATATCCAGAATCAAACTCTGAACATCTCTCTGAATTCATGCAAGACAAACCTCACACGAGACGGCTATGGCAACAAACACATAACGACCGACCATGGCGGCCAGGCCTAGATGATGTAACCATGGAAAACCACATCCAATCTGTCACCAAAACCGCACGCTGTACAGCTGTGTGCAGAGATTCCAACAAAACAAAAAAACTAAATAAAGTTTAAAATAAGTTATCGTTTAGGTGGTGGGTCGTAATGGGGTTGGGGCTTCAAGCTTATTTTACTCGGAGTGCGGTAGAGAGGCATTTAGGATTTTTGAGGGGTGGGGCGCTTACAGACTCATGGAGAAAACCTCTCTTCATAAAACAATGTAAAACCGCATGAGAAAACTAAAAGGGAAGTAACAGCTAACTGCTTTAGCCTACCACGTGGAGCAGGAGGGAGGTCCTCCTGCTCCAGGTGATAATGTGCACAGCTAGCAGGCAGGGCTACAAAAACAGGGAAAGGCAGTCAAACACAGAGAACTCTCTCAGAGCAGTGCATCCTGGGAAGGGTGCCATCACTCTTCCTTCTGTAGTGCTCCGTCTGACGGGCAGTCGTCAAGGCAACAGGGGGCCTCCACTTCCACCCCCTCTGATTGGTTGTCTCTGCTGGCTAAGGCACACGGGATTGGCTGGGCCAGGGGGGCCAGCTCCAAGGGCTGGCCAATGGCTGAGGCTGCTGGGCTGCCGTTCAGCTGCTGAGTTGCAACCTCTGGCGTGGAGGCTGCCTCCTCTAAGGGCTTTGGGGGACTGCTGGATGGTGGGGGTGGCGACGTCTGGAGGAGGACAGTCGAACAGAACTTTAACAGAACAGCAGGGGCCATGATGTCAAGTAGGAACGTGACGAAGAGGGAATTTATATTTATAGTGCCTACTACATGTGGGAAAACGTACAAGATTCAAGAGCTTTGTCTGAAAGTCTGACCGCGCCATACCTGTGTTCTGTTGGTAGGTGCCTTTTTCACCGCCCTTACTTTAGCTGGAATCTCTTTACCCCTCCTGTGATAGAGAAACAGAAAGGCGCTTGGATCAAATGTGGAACACAACGACCGTCAGTAGTCTGCTTTAGGGCTCGATCCCACCAGCGTTTTTAGATTCTACACAGAATAGTTGGAGGGTAAAGCCAAGCTCTATGACACTTTCATTCTCAGTTGTTAGCTGTATTGATAAAAAGGTCTTAATTCTACTTACCCTCTCCCTGCTCCCACCGACACCACCTGCATGTTGAACCCCCCTCTCCCACGGACTGGTTTGTTGCCAGCCCACTGGCCAACAACCATGCCAGCTATCTCCAGTTTCCCTCCCTGAGGGGGGATGGACTGAAGGCCTGAAGAAAGAAGGAAAAGAGTGACTACTGAGACTTTTCCTGGTGTAGAGCCTCAATTAACAAACTACAGCTGTGTTCCAATTCCATACTAGATACTGTATACAGTATGTATACGTACGTATGTTTTATTGTGTTAGAACACAATGATTCTGGACATTTTACTGCTTTATATTAAAAGGTGGTGTCTGACAACACCCAAACAAATATACCCCTTCAGTCAGTGCTCTTTTTAATCGTCCCTCTCAGTCCCACCGCCTTTCTCTTACATAAATGGCCTTTCCCCTGTCCTGTGCACGAGCGGAATATTGTCGTGTGTCTCGGCCCTTTGTTTTCCATTTACAGAGCTAGCGGACAGTGAGAAGATATTTGCTGAATTTGAAAAAGGAGTATATTAGATTAGAATCACAGACAGCACCTTTAAACAGGGACGTATGCTATGCACGTGCCACAGCATTCAGTTTTTATGCACCACATAAAAGAACAACCTGAGGTCTGCATCAACTGTTTAAATTAAGTATAAGACTTCTGTTTGACAAAGCCTTTAATTCCATTTGGGACTTTTTATTCATATATTTATTGCATTGTGTTTCTTTTATAGTTGGTCCTATAGCCTTTTATGCCTTATGTAAAGCACATTGAATTTCTTTGTTGTTGAAAGGTTCAATATAAATAAGGTTCCTTCCTTCCTCTGCAAAGGCATTCAAAACTGTGACTTTAATGGCACTGCCAATCAAACTTAACTAATCTACCTACTCTACTTTTGTTTTCTGGGGTGTTCCTGCAGCAGTTTCATCACCATCCACAATTAGTTTTAAGTATTTCCAACTGTCAACAGCTCCTCCATTTCCTTTTATACATTGCATTGCCTTTTGAGGGTTCTTTATTTTCTCACTTTTTCAGTGTAAACACAAAACATACTCAAAAGCTGCTTAGAACTGGTGTGTAGTATGGAACTAGGACAAAAGCAAAGATGATGTCTACAATAAAAAGGTCTGTGTGGAGAAACCAAGAGGTCTGTACCTGGGAAGGCTCTGGGTCTGTGTTGGGCAGGGTGGTGTGGGTGATGATGATGAGGCATGCCCATGGGGCGTGGTGGGTAGAGGGGAGGCATGGGGTAGAAAGGGGGCACCATGGCTGGGGGAAGGAAGGCAGGAGGTGGAAGAGGAGGGGGAGGGGGAGGAGGGCGGGACAGGTTGATGCCCTCGAGGATTGCCTGACGCATCTTCTCCACCTTGGACACCAGCTCCTCCTGCAGAGCAGACATAACACTATGACTGGAGTAGAGATGTCTTGAGTCGGTATCAGGGCCGATCACTCCGTCATATGTTCTTTATGGCAGATCGCGTAACGTCAGTTCCAGACATTGCATTCTCCCAGTTAAGCTTTTATTCATATCATATAAATAATTTAAGCTTATACATTTTATAATTTTGAATCAGGACCTTCAGGATTGACATCCTCGGTTGATTTCTGCCACAGGATTATATACAGGTACATACATACCTGCCCTTCACACATGTCCAGCAGGGCGGCTCGGTCGCGAGCGGCCCGGGCCAGTTTGCTCTGAAACAGTTTGCCGTCAAAGAAACCCCAGGGGCAGCAGTGTTCCCATGGCAACGGTTGGCCGCACACATCATTGATGAACAGCGCTGTGTCGACACCAGCCATGAAGAGAGAAGCCAGTTGCACGCCGCGGGCATCCACCTTCTCCACCTAACAGCAAACCAAATGTGATTATCTTTTAACTGTAGGCAGACATGAGTAGGAAAGCTAAAAGTGAATGGCCCAAGAGTTGAGAATTATGAGGTCTTAGACCCATGAGATCTTGTATGTAGCTTCTAAGACCAAAATCCCTTAAATTATTCTTTAAAGAGAAAAAGTTTGGTATATTTCAGCAGCTGTACTACAGAGTTTGATGCATCTGGACTCGGATCAGGGCGTAAAAAACTTGATAAGAGACATAATCTGGCTTTTTGGTCCACAACAGGGTCAGACTGACAGCTTTCAAATCAGCACACACAAACTGAACAAAACAGGCAAAAGCAACATGGTTTGTTTAAACCATACAGGTTTGGTGCATTAAAATGTATCTAAAATTTCCTTGAGATGAATAAAGTATCTATTTATCTATCTAGTACATCAAAAGGTTGTGCAACTCAAACGTGCACTGCACAATGGGACCTAATCAATCAAATGTCTGTCTTCTGTGGAACAACCCTGATCAATGATTATTCAACAATGACGGAGTCAGGACTGGCGTCTCACCTTGAGCTCCTGTAGCTGGTCGGGTTCGTAGAGTTGGCTGGAAACAGCCTGAGCCAGAAAGGCATCTAGCTCGTGTCTCTGGAGGATCCTTCCTCCAGGCCACTGCATCATATACCTGGACGAGAAGGAAAACAAAGCCGACTTTACACAGCAGATACACAGAGCTACAGTGCGCTGATGTTTACAGTTTAGTGACAACATTAGCACTTGCAGATGCACAGCACATGCAGTAAAGACATAACAAGGCTCTAGGAATGAGCATAGTGCCCGATACCCTGACGTGATTTTCAACACTAAGGTCAATATTCTCACAAATTAAGGAAAATGGACTTCATTTATATAGTGCTTTTCTAGTCTTAGTGACCACTTAAAGCGCTTTAAAAGGCAAGCCACATTCACACTAGGGTTGGGACGATTCGTCGGCGTCATTGATTACTGAAATGCGCCGAAAAAATTTGCGTCGGCGCTGCGTCTACAAATAACACGGCTGCCTCCGGCAACACTGCCAGTATGGATATTGCAACAACAGGCTCGCACACAGTCTTCTAAAGTGTGGGAGTATTTTACTTTTATGCCAACAACAACATTGTCTGTAGACTTTAAATTAAATGAATAAAATGATCCGAGTCACAATAACAGCAGCAAAACACCGTAAGTTCTGCTCAGCTATGCCTCTCCAGCTTCTCTCCTGTTGCTAACGCGTATGCACTATGTCCTGGACTGACTTGAGTGTGAGGTAAACTGTGTCTCCCCATCTGGAGCACTGTCTTCAATAATTGCACAACCAGGCCAGATTGTTTCACGAGTCCTTTATAGCGTCAGTTATAATGGCCCACGTATTAAAAAATTGTCGGGTTTAAAATCGGGCTCGGGTTTCGTTGGGACTTGACAAGATGTCTCCGATTATGGATTGACTCGATCATGTTAATTCTTTTTAGTTGTTGGATCAAATTACACGACAGTCGATGAGTTTGGCGTTGCTAAAATTGACTGCAGAGAACAGCATCTTACTGCTACTTACTATGATGGGAACAGTTTTCTGACTTAAAGTATCCTAATACAGCAGTCAAAGCAAAGCTTAACTGCCAGTCTTGTTGGGAATAAGTTATGTGGCTTGAAATTAAATCAAGCTAATAGATTTGAAACAAAGCCTAATCTTTTGCAAATAAATCTTATCTACCAGCTATAAACCTCCACTTATAACATGGAAATGGTGTCACGGTACAGAGGGGCAACACAATGCTACTGGAACCAATATTTAAGTGATGTACCCACTAAAGTTTGAAAATCACAGAATTACTTCCAACTAAAGAACAACATAGCTGATTGTACACACAATGTGTATTTTGCTGTGAAATACACAGAAAATGTATAGCCTTAAGAGAATTAATTTAGTAGCAGTGGACATTTTTAATTAATTTCTTTTAATTTTTTTAATCGATTTGTCTATAAAACGTCAGAAAATAAAGAAAAATGTTTATCGCATCCAATGCCTTGTTTTTGTCCAAAATATTCAATTTACTATTATATAAAACAAAAAGCAGCAATTTAAAAATGAATTACTGAAAAGTTGGAACAAACTTTTTGCAATTATTAAAATAGTTGCCTGTCAAATCCCTGTTGATAGACTAATTAAATAATCATTTCATCTGTAGTGCACGGAGAGAAAGAACGGAGCACAAATGTTCAAAGACACAGACAAGATTTTTGACTGTCTCTGAGGTGTTCATGCAAAGTTCACACTTTATTTAGGAACACACATGCACGCACACACACACACACACGCACAGTGTCATACCTGAGCACGCAGCACATGAGCAGCAGATGCTGAGGGACCTGTGCTGGGTTGAGGAGGGCTGGGCAGTCAGAGCGTAGGCAGGCCAGGAAGGCCCTGGTTCTCCTGGAGCGGTCCTCACTGGCACGTCCCAACCACAGCCGCCGCAGGTTGGGGCAGGTCCACTCCCTGAAACACAGGGCCGGGACCAGCTCCGGAGTCAGGGCCGACTTGGCTTTACCACTGCTCCACTCTTTGACAATCACTGGAGGAACTGTTAAAACAGAGGCAAGAGAAGTGTACATGGTTTGAAAAAAACTGATATGTTGGTACAATCGATTCTTTAGAGACAACAAAACAAGGGTTTCAGTGCTGGGCTGGCTGTTATATTAACGTTGATATATTATCCTCATCATGTAGCTAACACACTCCTCTAAAGCCACCTTCAGTGAGAGGTCAGGTAAGGCCGCTGTGTCTATCAATGTTGTAAAAGTAAAGGTTTAATTCCAATAGTAGAGAACAGACCTTTCTAACAGCAGATATTTTCAGTGTAATCAATACCAATAAGGACGGCTCCATTACATTTAGATATATCAGTAAGCAAATGAATGAGATCAATAATTCCTTATTGGTCAGGCCAAAAAGAAAGCTATATAGTTATTAGTATATTTTGTAGATCTGTGGAAAGCTTTATTCTCTGGCTGGATTTCCAGAAAAAAAATCTAAGAATAAATCTGTCCTCCATACAGTCCACTTGGTCCCCGGGCCTACCTTCCAGGGGAGCTCTCTTGCGGAGAGCGAGCCTCTCCAGGCGGCGATGTGTTTCAGCCAGACTGAAGAGGACGCCGTAGGCATACTGTCTGCCAGCGCGGAACAGCAGAGAGGCAGGAGGCAGCTCAGAGTTACACTCATCCTCTATACACACTGGCATCTTCATCTCTCCCTGAGGGGTGTGGTGGGTGGAGGGACAAGAAGGACAGAGAGATTACAGGGAGGCTCTGACGAGGTTGATACATTACTCCCTCCATCGCCATTTTTATAACCCTTGTTAAACTAGACAAGATGACTAGGGGGCCTTGCAATGACAGAATACTAGGGTTGGATACTGAACCCTGTACCTTTACCGGTACCGACCGAATCACATCGGTACTACCAAGTATTGGTTCACGTAAAATCAATAACGCGAGCTTATCTGTCCTCTCTGCATAATGACAGAGAGCAGAGGTCTGACACACACACACACACACACACACACACACACACACACACACACACACACACACGGAGCAATCAACGTCGGCTCTGCAGTTATGTTGAAGTCACAGTAAGGTCGATGTGGTTGCAGGCGCAACAGTGGTTACTATGCCCTGGGGTATGACTGACAGGCTGAGGTTGTAAGACAAGGCAATTTTATTTCTACAGTACCTTTCAGCAACAAGGCAATTCAAAGAGCTTTACATGAAACAATAAAGAGGTAATAAAAACGGTCATGATGAAAATAAAACAGGCTAAAATATAATATACAAATAGAAGAATAAAAGTTGCAGTGAGTAAGAAATTAATTATTCAACTTAAGAGGTTGAAGGGACGGGTTTGGGAGGAGAGAGGAAGGGGTTTTATTTTTGTTTAATTCCTGTCAGTGTAAATTATTCTAAATAAATAACATAATGTTCTACTTTTACAACTGAACATTTTTTGTTATTACAGAGGGAAAGTACTGAAAAATTGAACTGAACTGAATTTCATGTACGGTATCGGGACTAGTATTGGTTTGGATGCAAAAGGTACCCAAACCTACAGAATACACACTTGCAGAGACAAATGCAAACACAAATTAAACATGAATGACATCTAAGTGTGGAAAAAGGTTTACCTTGGTCAATATGTGGTAAATCTGGGGGTACATCAGTCCTCTTCGGTGTCTGTGCTCGGCTACACGAAGAACCTCAGCACTGACCTGAAATAGAGCAACAACAAAAAACGGAACATGGTAACAAAATGCAACTTTTCAACACAACCTAAAACTGTGTTATTTGGTTTGAATGTTATTTTTTTTTAATCTCTCATGTACACACACCTGAGGCAGAGGGGGTGTGGTTATGTCCATGTGACTCCGCGTCGCCATAGACAGCAGTGACGGAATGTGTGACACGCTCCCGTTGCCTTGGGAACCATCTCCGGAGGCCGAGCCCACCCTACCAGCAGGATCCTCCCACCGAGAGGGCTTGTCTGTCAAATGGCTGCGAAAGAGGGTTTATGGTATTGTTTAATCATCCTGTCCTGGCATTCATCATGGCCTATGCGTTTATATAATATTTGAGTTTCCGCAGAAAGAGTTACTATTGCAGCCTAAGAAAAGCAGTAGTAACTTAAGAACATACATGTCCAAGGATTCCCCATTAAAAATTTTAAACCCTTTTTGGAAGAACAAGCCCATTTCACACGTTCACTGCAACCCTTATCTAGAAATTACCCAGAGGAGCTGTATGCAATAACGCAATTGTACGGCTGTGGCTCAGTGGTAGAGCGGTTGCCTGCCAATCGGACAATCCCTGGTCCTGCAGTCCCATGTCGAAGTGTCCTTGGGCAAGACACTGAACTCAGAGTTGCCCCCGATGCTGCGCCATCGGTGTAGTGTGTATCTGATGAGCAGGTGGCACCTTGTACGGCAGTGTATGAATGTGTGTGAATGGGTCCTGTACTATGTAAAAAGTGCTTTGATTAGTCGTTGAGACTAGAAGAGCACTATATAAGAACAGTCCATTTACATTTCCATTAGTTGGATCAGACATCAAAACAGACTTTACCCTGCCAGCTCCCGAGTACAAAGTCTGTGTAATGTCCGATTGACACAATGTGTGAATAGAGCAGTTCATTATCTGGAAAATTCACACTGAGCAAGTGGCCGTGTTGGTGATGTTTCTATCATGTAGCTGGCGCCAAACTGGAAGGTAAAGAATGAACGATTGGTCGAACGAAAATGTCAACGCCACCCCACTGCCTAAACCAAACAAACAGAGTATTTCCAGTAAGTGAGAACGGGTATGACACGGAAAGTCTCCTGTTGTACGCTAAATGTGTGAAAATGAAACACCCATCAACAATTTCTTCCTCACAAAAAATGAATGTATGCAATATCTTTTAAGTTTTTGAGGAACTTGTCACACACTGGCATATTAATTTCTACTTTATTGTCTCTTTATTTTTCTCTCCTTGTTATTAGTGAAAATGTGTTTTGCTCCACCTAAAATGCCCAAATCCTTGTTTCTCTTCAATATAAGAGCTGAAACCCGTATAGTGAAACAACTTTACAGTCTCTGGGTCTTACTTTGCGTTGCTGTCGTTGGGTTCATCTCCATCTGATGACAATGAAGGAGATGGAGAGGGAACAGACTGAGTAGCGGTGTGATGATTGGGTAATCGATTTCCCCCCTGAGTGGAATCATATGGAGCCGACCAATCAGAGAAGCCCATCTTGCTCGTCAGCGAATCGTTGCAGTCTTGGGACGGTGGGTTTGGGAACAGCGGGTTGGAGCCAGGTCCATATGGAGCATTTTGATAGGGTGGCTTTAACCCCGGAATCTGGGGAGGAGGGAACTGTGATTGGACAGAGAGGATGAAGGAACAGAAGAAAGGAAAATGGATTGAAAAAGGAAGAAAAAGAAGGAGCACAGGGGAGGGAGGAAGCGATGTCGTTACAGGGGGGTAAACTGATTCTGTCCTAATTTATTTCAGATCAAACCAGAAGCATCTAATCAAGGATGGTGGGGGGATTTGGGATGTGTAGCTCCCTCAGCCAGTTTTTTCCTCTGCACATGCCACAAAGGGATTTCAGAGAGCAACAAACTTAATCCACTCTGCTACATGTAGATTCATGTAGAGAGCAGAGAACAAATTACACACACATCAAAAGGGACAAAGGATTACCAAGCTAAGGAATCTACCTGATTCTTTCCAGGCTGCATAGGTCCCATGTGACCAGCTGGTCCCCCAAATCCAAACCCAGGTACTGAGCAGAAAAAAAAAACAAGGATTGAAATGAACATTTTCTTCTAATAAATACATATTTATTAGTTAGCCAAAAATGATTACATAATGGTGTAGACTATTGGTTCTATTGTCTAAACTTGTTTACTACTCACAGATAAAAGAGGAGGGCCCCATGTTGGGCGAGCGAGGTTTGGAGGCGGCTGAGAAATACTCCACAGCTTTCTTGAATCGCTCCACCTTGTCCTCCATACGAGACTGGAAAGGAAGTAAACAAAGCATTATGTTAAATGCATTACATGCTGGGATGATGACTGAAAGTGTTGTTAAGCCCAGCTGAGGGACATACACATCTGTTGCTATGTTATTCCCCATTCAGACCAACTCAAGGGCCTGGAGGAAACTGGTAATGGAACTGGAAATGTTGGGTCATTGGTGGTAATTTGTTAACATGTGCTTTCCAAACTGACCTGGCGTTAACACAAGTATGAAGCAACTCAGCTTTAAAGGCTCTGACACTAGAGGGTGACAATTTTTTGGGACTCCTGCGGGAATCACTTGACTCATACGTTGGAATAAAAAAAAAAAAAAAAAAAAAGATGCTACAGGGGGCTACAGAGTCTGATCACTTGCTTAGACAACATAAAGAACAAAACGGGATGGAATATGGTAGTCTCTCTTTGGATCTCGCAGGACAGGATGTTTTTTGGGGGGACAGTCACGTGTTAAGGGACATGCCGGGAGTATTTTCGTGGGCTTGGGATGGGAGCGGACTCCCGAGTCACCCTCTACTGTATCTGACACACCAACCCAACGGCCAACATTAGCAGAAAAGGCAGCCGGACTAATCAGTCTCCCCGAGTTGGTCAAAAAACTGCCTCGGAACACACCGAAGGGACGCTGACATGAGCATACGTCTCCAGATCTCGCCAGACTGTCCGAAGGCCGATAATTGGGTTGGTGTGTCAGGGCCTAAATATGAAAGTAAACACATTAAACTACAGGATCAGTCCGGCTGGGTAGAAGTATCTCTTTTTCTTATAATCAACAAATCCTATGAAATAAATCCCTAAACTAACCATGTTTTGGTCTGGCTCTCATCCACAAACCAATGTGTTTCTATTGGCAACCTAAAACCTTTTTTGCAACGTGCCAAATACATTTTTTTTGTAGGCTAAACAATTTCCTAAAAACAGCCGGCCACTGCAGTTTTTTGAAAATGTTACTGATAAAAGAGTAAATGGTGTATTTGCTGGGGACTATTTTCAGTGGGGTATGAATTAGAGATGAAGCATATTGTGTGTAAGCACCGACATTGCGATGTGCGCATGCGCAATAGTCACATCCCAGGGCGTTACGGTGTTGATGCTAAACCTTTTTTGCTGCTTGATAGAAAAGTAAACTTCCACTGCTCTCCTTTTACACGATTATTACCGTCCGACCCTTCCCCTTTTAGACAGGTAGCCATGTGGACAGCGTGTGTAGGTGACGTTAGTCTGACGGGGGTTATTGTTATGGGAAGTGAGGCTCTCCGTGTGTAGTAAAGTCCCGTAGGCAGCAGCTGCCGCTGACACAGTGATGTCATAGTTTTGATGGGTAGTCAGTGAAGCTACAGTAGTCTGTGTTTTATGTTCGCTGCAAATACGAACTAAATCACCTGATTAATGCAACATAATCACAACGTCTCCCGGCCATTTCCCCCCCGCAGAAAGCTGCTACCAGCCAGGCTAAAGCTAATATAGTTAGCCCAAAGAAACAAGCAGAAAGCTGCACCAATATGGTGCTCTAGTGAGTACTTCTAGCAGAATCCTTCTGCGGTGTATGCGGGATTGAGTTCAAATCAACGGCAGTGTGTGTGCTCATAATAATGAAGGAACATGTCACCCAGAGCAACAGTGTGACTCAATGTGTTTTAACAGTTCATGGACAACAATGGAGCTCTATAGACTTTTGGTCACAGACAATACTGTTACTTATAGTGTGTCACCAGACTTTTCTGTTAAGGTCCAAGTCTAACAAATCTGTCTACAATTGGCACCTGCAAGTGATAATGTAATATAAGGACGCCCTGCTCTAACTCAGAGAATCATTTGTTTACTGGACCATTTAATATGGCAGTGTGCCTCAAATATTTCAAAGTGCAGACATACTTCACGTAACGGAGAAGAAAAAAAAGAAAGACAATACTAGAGGCAGCATTCTCATGACAAAGGTGAGCTTCAAGTCCTTTGCCTGAACATTTATCTACCATGCATCAAGCCACTATAAAACGTTTTGATCACAAAACTTTACGGTCCTTTGAGAACATGCTGGGGCCAGTACAACCAGTTTTGCAACATGGTAGATTAATTAAATTAACATTAGCTAAATGATAAAGTAGAATTAATATTAATGACTTCAAGAAACCACCAGCCCAAAACCCAAAAAGGGATGTCATAAATTAGCGAGGAAAAGAATAATAAAAACTCACTTTTAAGAAACTGGCACCACTAATTTTTTAATTTCTGACTGTTAAAAAAAAGAATCCCTTTTCAAAATTGTCTATTCATTTTCACTCACAAATACATATACTCCAAACCTATTTGCTTAATCACAAATATAATTGGACAACAAATTTACACCTTTATAAATGTCTTATTTGTAATAAACACTGTCAACATTGACGCAGCTTCTTCTGATGAATTAAAACTAGACAATCCTATTCAGCACATAGAATTCTATAAAGCGTGGTGCAATTCTATGGTTTAACACTGATATGTGAGGAAGTGCAGATGCTGACTCAGGGTCTTGTGACAACAGTGATGACCAATTTAACCTACAGAAACAGACCGGTCAGAAATGGAACATGGAAAACCTGTTTCAATCAACTCAAATTAAAAACAATAAAAACTACTGTGTAATTATGACGCACAAAGGGACAGTGCTGACCCACCTGTGACTGTTTGAAGACATCTCTGGCGATGGCGTCAAGGTTCCCCAGGTCTTTGATGGAGGAGACGTACTCTGAGACAGCCTTGATCACCACCTCACAGGGCGGCAACACCAACTGGTGGGCTCGCACCTGAAACAGCAACAGTACAAAGGTTGTAATCCACACACACCTGGTCGGGTGGGGAGTAACACTGTGAGAGAGCTGCATGAAGATAAATGTGGGGGTATCTATAATTTTATTTGAGAAAGCAAAAAAAAGTAATACTACTTATTAGACCACAGTTAAAAAGGCTGGACCAGAACTTCCATAGTCTAATGTACTGGTTGGCTCTAACGCCTATGGTTACTCAAATAATTTTTTCAAATGTTATTGTATCAAAGTTTAAAATTCTGGTATAGTGTAGCCTCAAACCACATATTCTCTCACATGTGAAAAATTACAAGATAACATTCAAGACAAGATGCCATCATTTCAGGCTAAAAAGACAAAATTGCCTCTTTTGTTGTAGACCATTACTCATAATCTGTGTATGTTATAGGACTGAATTACAGCTCAATATTGTAATATTCATATTCATGGAGATTAGCACTGCCAATGTCATTTCGCTTTTAAGTTACTGACATGTTCTGTTAAATTGCAGAATGTACACAAGACTGGTGTGCTAAGCAAAACACACAAGGTATCCAGATACAAGAAAATAACAAGACAAAGTGGCGGCAAGGAATGCAAAGGAAAGCAGTGAAGTGGAGTTCTCTTTGTCCAGTCCTTAGATTTCACATATAAAGCCGCAAACGCATGATAAGAACTAAAACCGTGAGATAGAGTGCATAAAAATTGGTCTAAAGCACACATTAGTTTAACAATAGAGAATCGACGTAGATGCAACGTTTAAAACTTTACAGAAGATCCACGTTTGCAGATGAAGTGTAGGTATTTAATAATAACATGTTCAAAGATGAAAAAAATATCTATTTTATTATGGTGTGCGATGTCTAGTCCTTATTTCTCCTGATAACTAAAAACATTTTCTTCCAATCATTTAGTCATTCACTCCAATCAATTCCTATCAATGTAATGATTTTAAGATGTCATTAATAAGTCAACATTTCCTGCATTTTTCCCAATAAAAGGCTTCATTGATGAGAAAATATGTCCCTAATTAACTGAAAGGATTTTATTGTGAAAGACCAGGAAATTAAATGGGAGATCAGGAAACACTTTTTCTCTGAAAATGATAATATACTAATCAAGTCTTAAGTAAAGGTCTGGTTCTGTTTATATTTGAGGTAAATCTAGACTCAAGTCACTATTTTACAGTATTACATGATTGTTAGAGCTATTATTCTTGCAGCTTAAGCTGTGGTTTGCAGAGGACTTTGGATTTAGAAATAATATGGCACCTTAAGAGAAGCTAGTGGGTGTTCTGGTCCCAGCAGACTCCAGTGGAAGGCAGCCAGGTCCTCATCAGGCAGAATATGATTTCCTGCGAGACAGAAACTCTTTCAAATGTCTGCTGCGTCAATGAACGAGGACAACAGACAAATAGGGGTGCCAAAAATACAATTTACAAGTAGGGGTGTGTGTTTCAGGGAAACAAATGTTGGCTAAATGTTTGCTTGTGTGTATTTCTAAGTGTGCCGCTCCTAACCTAGCAGAGCAGCAAAGCAGGGCAGGTGCTGTGTCTTCAGCCCGAGCTGCCTGGCAGCCTCAGACAGCAGGTACTGGTGTGTGGTCAGGTTCTTGCCGTTCCAGCTCAGTTTGAGCGCATGTGACGAGAAGTAGGCGGGCACGTTGCAGAGGGCGAACTCAGAATCCTGAGCAATGAGGCCAGCGAATCCAAAGTCCCTGTAGAGAGACAGCACTTCCTGGTGGTGGTCCTCCAAAGTCTGTACAACCTGTAGATGCAGAAGGGACCAACTCAAACCTGCTGTGTCATAAAAACAAACTCTAAATGGAGTTGGAAATGGATAACACCCTGGTAAGCTGGTTTGCCATGTTTTAGATGTAGATGTCATATTTCAAGTAAAAGCAGCACAGTAGTTTAGAGCTTTGGATTGATTTGAATCAGCAACCAATTTTAAATGTTTTTTAGTTTTCCCAAACTTTACCCAGTTCCAACTTTTCTCTGAACTTAACACTGTTGCATTTTGGACTGTTAGACAAAACAAGTTATATAACAAAGTCACCTTAGACTGAGAGGAATTTCTGACTATTTTCTGATGTTTTATAGACCAAACGACTAGGGCTGCAACTAACGATTACTTTCATAGTCAATCTGTCAATTGTTTTTGGCATTAATCGATTGTTCAATAAAATGTCAGACAATGGTTAAACATTTCAATTTCCCTAAGCCCAAGATGGCGTCCTCAAATGTCTCCTTTTGTCCACAACTCAAAGATATTTAGTTTACTGTCACAGAGGAGTGAAGAAACTAGAAAATACATTTAACAAGCTGAGTTATTTTTAGCTCCAGATTAATTGAATAGTTGACAATTAATCGATTAATCTTTGCAACTATAAGGAGGATGGAGGTTACAGAACGTCTGTGGTGTTGCCACTCTGTATAACAACAAAATACTAAAGCTCCACAGGCCTAGGAAAAATACATCTGGGGGAAATTTGAGCTGTACCAATGTGTTACGAATCACCGGGGGTGGTGCAGATACCTGGACCTACGGCAACCTAATTGATTCACAGCCCACTCATGCGGAACCCAATTGGTGGGTGAGATGCCTGGTTATGCCAGAGAGGAGGAGCAGGAGAGCTTCACAAGTATGCCAAAATTGGTATGTTAATCTTGTTAAACGGCGTCTGAGTTAATCAGGTGAACACTAAATCATTACCCTCAGTCACTTCATCAAAAATCTATTTAATGAGCATGGAGATCAAATATGTGTCCTCAAAATGAGTGCACTATGTGGCAGTGATGGCAAGACTGATTTTGACGAAACAGGCATCAGAGTTGTTAAAATTGATTAATATTGTGTCCCACTCACCAATAATAAAAGTACAACTAATAATTAATGTAAACAAACCAGAATAATATATATGCAACGGTTACAAATGGACAGACTGCATGCTGCACATGTAAAGTTGAGCAGGGCACCAAAGCAGCATGGAGAGGAACGGCAATGACTTTAGTAAAAGGTGTAATTCAAGCAGAAGTGAAATACTTGAAGCAGCAGAAATACTACGGTTTCTCAGAATACAGGGAGGAAAAAACTACACATTAGAACTGTGAGTAATGATGCCACACACACACACACACACACACACACACACACACACACACACACACACGTTGTACTGTAATGTGGGTGGGATTGTTCTATTCTTTATTCTCTCATGATACACTATGGCATTGTGTTTTTAAACACTAGCATGCAAGCAGATGGGAAGGTAGATTGGGAAGCAAAAAGAGACAGCCAGGTAAAGTTGACGGGGAAACCATGAGAGTCAATCAGCGCTCTTGACGCATTGGAGGAACATTATGAGACCAATTTCCTTCTTCAAACACATGCAAAATATTCTTTGCCCCATAATAGTAGAGTAGAGTAAGGCAGGTATAGTACACCCACTTACTATATTTCAGATTTGAGCAAATACTATTGTGCTAACAGGTCAGATACATAAAACATTTTCTATTTCAATATTCTCAATCACCAACAAACTGAAATGCACAAAATAAGTTTTTACAAATGTACCATTGTACACGGAATGGGGATCTATAAAAACTATCTACTCAGCAGTTGTTCAACAATGTATGAAAGGTTCAATGAGTTCATGTTATGCAATATATAGGTTAGACTAGGTTAAGTTGTACAAAACATGTTGGTCTAATTCATGGACTGTTTTAGCCAGTAGTCGCTGCATGATGTCCAGAATACATTTCTCCTCCCAGTAGAGCTAACACGAATGCATCCATTAGAGCAGAGCAGGCCAGCTACAGGCATCAGAGACAGAGTATATGCTCTGCTGGCTAAAAACAGCCAATGCAAGACAGCCAGTTTGACAGATCGGGTCTGTATTTATGTATAATATTAAAACATATCCAGATTGACTAATTTCAGTGGTTGGGGTTGGTAGTTACACTTGTTACCCAACTGGAAGGAGTTAAAACAGCCCTGGATGATGTAAGCTGCTAAATGGGCGTGCAACAAGAAAGGGCAAGTGTTAAATGAACAGCAAGCCATATAAACACAATAAAAACTGCACACAACCATGATCAAACATTGCTCACCCGCACTCGGAAGCGGAACATGGCGAGGCGGACGCAGTGGCTGAGGCAGGCCGGGGGCAGGAACCATGCCCGAGGAGGCGGGGTGGCCTTGCTGCCGACGTGGTTGACTATCAGCTGCGCCGTCTGTCGCTGGCCCTGAGCTCGCCGCGCCCACTCTGGCCAGCGCTCCTTCCCCAATGTGCCATTGAAAACCACGACCAGCTCCAGGCCACCCTGGTACAGACAGGCCTGTGACAGGGCAGCCAGGTAGCCCAGCATGGCGTTCCACTCGCCCCCGCACACCCAGTCCGTCTGGTAGCCGCCGTAGAGGCGCTGCAGGCCGGAGTCAGCGTCGATTAGGATCCTGGCAGGCGGGGGCGGGGGAGGCATGGGCCCTGGTTGATGTGGGTGGTGGTGTGGGTGATGGTGGTGAGGGGGCTGGCGGGCCGCGGTACGGGCAAGCTTTAGGAGGTCCACTGGGACTGCGGCCCCGGGACACCGCTTCTCTAAATACTCTTGAAAACCCTGCACTCCCATGACTGTGTTGTTAAGCCGGTGTGTCTGGCCGGGAGCAGGCTCTGAATACGTTCTGTACGCCGTGTTTGAAATGTGGTGTGGGGCGAGACCGGAGCTAGCTATGCACTTTAGGCAAGCTAACTGGTCTCCGATGTAGTGACTAACTGTAGTTTAGTTAACCCTGCAAAACAACTTATCTGTCACCCAGACTAGTGAAATGAGTCACCATACACCGCTGTACACGGGTGTCACTTATCGTTACTTCTTCCGAGATATCGAAATGCCAATTTCTCAGTTTTGGTCGTGGGTTCTCAGTTTAGTGTCCATCCCTGTGGATTTTTGGTGAGATTCCAGCAAGGCCAGTGTAGCTACCTACAACCAGAAAAAGTTCAACACATATCCTGCTCCCATAATGTGGCTTTAACATAACCAGCTTCAAAAATGTATGTCAAATAACGGAAATGCAGCAAGGTGGTGGATATTACTGAAAAATGCCAATAAAATAATTATCCAGCTGGTTTGTGCACATGAAACAGATGCAATACTGCGCATTAGTTAGCACACCACAGGCTAGATGGCCAGTTCGCGGACATGATGTTAAACCGAGCAGCTTGCAAAATCTTTTTTCTTTTTTTTATCTGACAACTAAAATATTTGACATTTATTCTGCACTACCTCAGGCAAATTTTAGCATATTTGTATCGGTAGCTTGTTGGCTCGCATGTGTGAGAATATTAATTAGAACAAACTAACAAGCTATGTGCCTAGCTGTAACGTTACTAACGTTTGCTAGCTATGTGGCTAGCTGTTAGCTGTTGGCAGGGTCCCCGGCGTGATTTGACGCGTCAACTCCCGAAGACAAGTCCGGGGCGGACACGACGCGGAATGAGATGGATGTTTGACGAAATAAAAGAAAAGTAACTAAAATAAAATAAAAATAAAAGCCCGATGGTGCCTCCCTCGCTTTCTTCCACACTCACGGCTTCATGTTGCAGAGGGGAACATTACTTCCAAGCGACATCAGCCATCTTGCGACTTCCTCGCGGCCCAGTTGAGTGGGAGGGAAGGCGGAGGGAGTGGAGGGAGGAGGCGCTGTCGCGAGGGACGCTGGGAAAAGTAGTCTAATATGTGTATCACGTCCTACTTGAACAGATGTGGTGGGAAACACATCGAAACTACAACTACCAGAATGAGAATATCGACGGTTTGGATGGGGGATAAAAAACTGGAGAGTATAAATTTCTCCAAGTGTCCCTGAAGTGATTCAAGTACAAACCCTGTTATTTGTCAGTTACTTGTCCGGTGCTATTAATGTCTCCTCTTTAATATTAATAACTTTAATATTCACAATATAACGCTAGCTAGCTGCTGTTACGGTAGGGCACTGCTGATGCTACTGAAGCACTTAAGAAATACTTCAGCAGTGAACATATAAGTAATGAAAACCAGTTAATTTAAAAATTAATCAATCAATGAATTAGCTAGCCGTTCTTAGTGCATGAAAAATGAATAAGTCATGTAACAGGTAGAATGGCTGACTGACTGACTGACCCGTTCATGTTAAATCGGTGTGTGTATGTCGCCTCCCGGTGGTTGAACTCGCTGCTCTCGGAGGAGGGAAAAAAGTGCCACGAGAGAAAAAAATGGGGGAACAAACTAACTAGGCCACCGGGCCCTCGAGGCTGTCTGTTACCATGGTGACATCCAGCAAGCTTGAAGGACTTGCTTCAATTTAGCATGCGCTCGTGTCAATGTCTCCGTATCACCTCTGATTAAAAAGAAAGAAAGAACAAGAGCTATAATGATACATATAGAAAATATAGTCCACACCAACTATTTACCGACAAAGGCTGGTTTACTTGTTCCACACAGGTGGACCGTCGGCTAACTGACTTTTTAAGGTAGCTCTGTGTATTTTTGTATTTTTAAATTTTATTTTATTTACTTTGAAAGTAGTTCTCACATGTCACAGAAACCAGTGAGCGTGAGTCTTGTGTTGCTAATGGATGTTTTTATCATACTGTCGGTGATAGTGTTAGTACAGTTAGTGTATTTGGTTTGTTCCCGGTGCTCTGTAGAGAGAGAGAGAGAGAGAGAGAGAGTGAGCGCGCTGCACGCCCCCGTTTCGTCCATCAATCCGCAGGGAACGTGAAGCGAACATGACGGCCCGGTCTGTGCGGTCCTTCTCCGGAGCCCTGAAGCTCGTGTTCAACAACCGGTTGACCAGGGTAGGAGCAGCCTCTGAGTCCACCAGCAGATAAAAAAGACTCTTAAAAACATTTTAAGCGCTTTAACGCTACTAGGTAGTCTGTTGGAACAGCTGTGTGCCTGGGAGTGAAGCTAAGCTGATTAATGGTTGGGTGGGTGGTTGGTTGGTTAGTTGGCTAACTAGCTAGCCTGGGTAATGTCGCTGTTCTTTCAGCACCACTTTGTCAACTTGATGTCAAATGTAAATGCCTGCAGAGAAAATGCATTGCTACTTATGCAGCGTTCTTCTTGTTTCTCCCACGCGTGATCAGGCTGTCAATGCACCCTTAAACTGCTCCGGTCCCTGCAGGCTCGTAAATTATTTAGACAGTAATACAAGTACGCTGTCGACTAATGGCAGTGGTGGAGGAAGTATTCATCATTTACGTTACTTAAGTAAAAGTAGCAATACCACAGTGTATTTACAGAGTCTTACTAAAGTAAAAGATGCCTACTTTATTCGCTTAAGTACAAAAACTTGTGTTCAGAAGGGCCCATTTCAGAATAACACATATTATATCACTGGTTATAGTGATGCAATATCGTCAACATCACTAATGTTTCTACATGTAAAAGTTCATACTGCTGGGTGGCTTAATTTATAATACATCATTTATTAGTTGATTTTTTTGAATATGTCTACAGAATAAATGTAGGGGTGTAAAAAGTATAAAGTAGCATACAATAGCAGAGTAAAGTTAACAATGAAGAATATTCTCAAGTAAAGTTCAAGTTATATTCCGCCTCTTGCTAGTTGCCAGTTAACTTTTCCTCCCAAATTAAAAAGGACTGTGTAGAAAAATGTGACTCAAATTATACATCAAACTGCATATGGACAGGATGCATTCATGTCATATAGCAGAAATAATAACAACACTTGTTGCATGTAACCATTAAATTCCTATGACTAGATAAAACTTTATTTTTGTTGCACACAGTTTAAAAGTATTGAGACGACAAAATACAGTTTAGCATCTCACCAGAAGTGCAAATAATATGGGTAATAATTTAATTCAAAACTCTTTATTTATCCTGTGGGGCAATTTGCAGAGGCACGTAGACTAATACAGCAAATAAAAGTAAAAAATACAAGTATAAGCCGTACACATTGTTATAGTAGTATAAAACTTAAAAATAAGATGCACACACCACAATAACAAGGACATGAGAACAATATTAGTGCAAAAACAGCTGTTCACAATATTATTAATGATATGAGAATGACAATGTTAGTGCAATACAAGTATTATGCAGTAAACCCAAAAATCCAGGAGTATATATACTGTGTGTGTGTGTGTGTGTGTGTGTGTGTGTGTGTGTGTGTGTGTGTGTGTATACATACACTCACTTTGAGCTCAAATGTAGGTTGTTGAATTGATAATGAATCGGCCACAATTTTGTTAATGGATTCATCATTTTAATAAACTATGTTTATGGAACAAAAAGGTCCAGAACATAACCCTTTGGATCCAGCACCTTCAATTTCAATATTTTCTGGTTTTCTTAGTTTTCTTTGGGTTTTGACTGTTTGTTGTACAATATGAGATGAACCTGGAAACTTGGAAGTAGAATTACAAAATAGTTTGACATTTTATAGACCAGACAATTAATTTGAATCATTGAGAAAATATTAGCGGAGTAATCCACAATGAAACTAGCTGGTTGGTTGGTGCCCTAAACTCGCTTTGACAGACAAAATTAATCTCAGGACATTGTGTACATTTAATAGTACTTGTAAGTTATCATTTGATCTTAATTCATAAATCTTTCTTGCAAATAACCTCCCATTCTCTGTATTTACAGGTTTACAGTGCGGCCACGTGTAATCAGAGACACAAGTCCACTTACACTGTAAGTTGTTCTGGATACAAAATGGATTTTTAAAAAAGGAGTCCAGTCACTCAGATCTGGTTTACCTTAGGACCTTCTAAACCTGATAACTCTGCAGTTAGACACCTTAAAGCTTCCATATCATGCTCAGATCAGACTCATACTTCACTACTATTTTGGGTTTCAAAAACACTTTATTAATCTCATACTGTCCGTTAGCCTAGAAATCTAGTAGCCACAAATGTCATTTGCAGGCAGGGTCAGTCTAGCAACTCTCTGTTGGCTTGGGAGCTGGAAGAACCAAATTCTGGTCCAACCAATCAGATCGTGTATAGAGTCGGTGGGCGGGCTTAACATAAGGACGGTAGAGTTGCGGCGGTTCCGCGTGAATTCCCTGCTGCTGGCGAACGGCAGTCTTTGGAATCGGCTTTGGCCACGACTCTAAAAGACTTGGAGTTAAGCTCTGAAGTCATTCTTAAAAAAGGAAGATGTGTTCGGAGTTTTGCCGATCTGATACGGCAAAAGTTTAAACCATCGTTGCTCTGATTGGTTGTAGCGCTGTCCTATTGCGTGCAGAGGGAATCTGAAAGACAACCGTTTATCCCGCCCCTCGGGTTGAGCCCTGCCAATGGGGAGTTCCCAGGCTTGTCAGGCTAACTGTCTGTGAATATACCTGGATTTACCCTCTGCCTGAAACGCTCCGTTTTAGCGCCTGTCTCTTTAAAAAGCCCAGGTTGCTGTGATTGGTCAGTATTTCTGGGTCTTCCGCATCTGCGTTCTCAGCATCTCTGTCATTGCAGCCAGGGAATGACTGTAACAGCACTGTAACGGCACTTTCTACCTATATATAGAATAGATGTGACATCACAACCACAGGAAGTCCAGACGGCTCGTTTAAAGACACAGTTTCTGAAAATGAACTGTGTGCATTTCTCAGTGGGTTGAGCATTTTGATGCTTTCACAGTATTTCTATAGCACCTCCATCTGCTTTATAATAAAAAAAGGCGACATTATGAATTCCATGTCAGCATGTCTTTACTGCATGTCTACAGGAGCACCAACGTTGTTTTGTCTCATCAATGTGCTTGTGATGCTGCAGGTCACCGTGTGTCTTCCCTCTCCTTTTTGTCCAAATAACCTGCCTGTTTTCTCTCCTCTGCTCCGAATCCCTCCCTCCTCCACCCACCCACACCAGACCATCGTGAGTATAGCTGCTTACGACACACACAGACAGACGTGTAGCATTAGTCTTGGAACTCATTAGAAGAGCCTACGGATTACAAGTTCTGTCTTTCCAATAGCTTAGCGTCTTCTCAGTGGTTTCGTAGAGGATGTATCTGCTGCGCTGTGTGGGGACGACTTTAACTTTCTGTGTGTTTGAGCGTGCGTTACAGCCTCCACCGGCACTGTACGGAGGCAGACACACCGTGACTCTGATTCCCGGAGATGGCATCGGACCTGAGCTGGCCAAGCATGTGTGTGAACTATTCCGGTGAGAATTCACACACACACACACACACACACACACACAGAGTGTTCAAATTAGCAGACAGCTGGACAGATATGACCTAAAATCAATGTCACGATTAATAAATTATTATTTTGTTGTGTGTGTGTTTTTGGCCGGATGTCCGTCACGGACATCCGGCCAAAAACAGGGGCATCCGGTTGAATTTGCAGCGGGACCTAAGCAATCCTGAAATTGGAACATCTTGATTCATCGTCTAGCCCTAGTAACCAGCTCATACTGTCAGTAAATGCCTCAGCTCTGTCATACTGAAGTGATCTCCATTTGTTCTTTATTGTCAGGTTCTGCTGTGTGCCAGTGGACTTTGAGGTTGTCAATGTGGACTCGTCTAAAGACTCAGAAGAAGACATCAATAACGCTATCATGGCTATTAGACGCAATGGAGTTGCACTAAAAGGTGTGTGTGTGTGTGTGTGTGTGTGTGTGTGTGTGTGTGTGTAAAAGTAATAAAATAATCCATGTCCCACAAACTGCGCCCTGTACAATGTTCACACAGCTGAATCGCTACACTAAAGCATAAAACAAAAGGTCAACCTGCAGGTGGCGCTAGAAACGCTCAGAGGCTCACTGAAGGCATAAGGTTTAACCTCTAAAGGAGCATGAATGCCTGTTGTTGTATCCACATCCAGTCAAGAATAAAATATGCTAACAAAAAAGCTTTCATAAAGTGAAGAGTGTAAGTCAAAAGGAAGCCCAGACATTCTGCTTCATGTAGTTGGGTCATTTCTCAGGTGTAACTTTGGTTTGTTTATCCAGGTAACATCGAGACCAACCACAACCTGCCACCCTCCTACAAGTCCAGAAACAACCTGCTCCGGTAAGCTTTTCATCTTTCACCACTTTCAACACTGCTGTGTTAAAGCAGGGATCTTCGAAGGACCCCTCAGCTGAAAGAGAGACAGAGCAGGGACCCCTACTACATGTATTGTATAAAATTGAGTTACTTATTATACGGGGCCAGATGGAGGAAAATGAATGAATGCTCATGTATTAATCATACACCATGTTTAAATATTAAACATACATGTGGAAGGCACAGTGAATCCTTAGGCCAAAATGTACCTGTGATGGCTGCCGTAGTAGTCTATATCTGTAATATACCATGACTCAGTAACGGAGACGTTGTGAACTTTACGCTGTGTTACGATGCTTTATTCTGCTCTTTGCAAACTCACATGTTAACAACAAAACTTACCTAGAGGTACAGGGACTGAGAATGGACATTACGAGTAAAGCTACATTTCTGAATAGCGCCCCTAGAGCCACACCAATATATTACAGTATCCGCCAGATTTCACTGTTTTTGGCTGGATGTGAGACTACTACCATAGCGGCTACCTTACCTTGATTAGTAAAGCCTATCATCAATGTTGTGTAAGTTAAATGTTAGTTTTTTACACAAATAGGCTGAACTGTCTTTGCTCATACTTTGTTGTATTCATGTTTATGTATCCAATTCAACAATTTGGCAGCCCCCCCTGCTGTAACTCTGAGGACCCCCTAGGGGTTGCAGACCCCCTGTTTAGGATCTCTGTGTAAAAGAACAACGGTAGCGTTGGTATAAAGCAGTGGTGTTACTGTGTTTTGTTCTTATCTTTATTTTTGGCCTCTCTATCCGTCTCATCTACCCTTCTCTTATCTTCACCTCATCTTCTCTCTGCAGCACCACTCTGGATTTGTATGCCAATGTGATGCACTGCCAGTCCCTCCCAGGAGTGAGGACCCGCCACAGAAACATCGACATCATGATCATCAGGGAGAACACCGAGGGGGAGTACAGCAGCCTGGAGCACGAGGTGTGTGTCCACAGCAGGGAAACTACACCAAAAAACAGGAGAAATATTAGTAAACTAAATATAGTAAACTGAAACTGAATAAAAAACTACAACATTCAAGAAAAAACAACATATTATCTATATTTCTCTACTGAAAAAAAGGAGACAGCATGAATTTCTGTCTCTAAATAATTCAAGTTAAATACATAAAAACTTAAATACAAATACAGAAAAACTGAAACTAAAACTAGCAAAGCCACTCTGAAATCTTACCAACACTGAACTAAAATGAAATCCAAAAGTCAAAACTAAAATAAATTACAAACTAATTGAAAATAAAGAGCTATCATAACCTTGGCTTTCACAATCTCCTTGATAGTGAAATACACACGTCATAAGAAATCCAACCTCTGTGTAACTGCCCTCTTTCTCTCCTCCTGTTTCTGCAGAATGTACCAGGTGTTGTTGAATGTCTGAAGATCATCACCAGGACCAATTCTCTACGCATCGCTGACTATGCGTTCAGAACTGCGAGGGCCAAAGGACGTGGACGGGTCACGGCTGTACACAAAGCTAACATCATGTCAGTTTGTGCCGGCTCAGAGGCCCCGACCCACCTGTTTTTATTCATCTTTCCCTATAAAACACATGAAACATCTTAGTGTGTGTGTGTGTGTGTGTGTGTGTGTGTGTGTGTGTGTGTGTGTGTGTGTGCGCAGGAAGCTGGGTGACGGCCTCTTCCTGGAGTGCTGTAAGGAGGTTGCCAGCGGTTACCCTGAGATCACCTTCGACAGCATGATTGTGGACAACACCACCATGCAGGTAGCTGCGGTGGTGTTTATGTCATCACCAACATCACGTTCAGCGCCTCACATGTCTCTCAATATAATGAATCTGATGGTTATGGCTGGAGGTTAACAGGGATGATTAAATATTTAAAATACAATCCACAGTTGGAAGATACATTAATGGCACGTTTGAGCCCAGTCTCAGGCTGGTCCCTTTATTTCTAATTGGAGAAACAAACTTCTTAAAAAGGTTCTGAGATTATCTTTTTTTATTCGCAGTGTTGGAATGTAACTAAGTACATTTACTCAAGTAATGTACTTAAGTACAAATGTTGAGGTACTTGTACTTAACTTGTCTTTTCATGCCTCTGCTACATTTCAAAGAGAAATAGTGTACTTTTTTTTCACATGAAACACATGTAGTTATAAAATCTGATGTTTTAATATAAATAAAACTAGCCGACAATATATTGGCTACAAATCCAGCTGAGATGATGAGACCATTAAACACACAGCTGTTTGGATCCTTTCTAGAAGGGGAGGATTTTTTTCCATTGAGTACTTTTACTTTTAGTACATTTTCCTGATGATACTTACATACTTTAACTTAAGTAACATTTCCAGTGCAAAACTTTTACTTGTAACAGAGTATGGTCACAGTGTGGTATTAGTACTTTTACTTAATTAAAGGATGTGAATATCTCTCCCCCTGTTTGTGTGGTAGCTGGTTTCCAGGCCCCAGCAGTTCGATGTGATGGTCATGCCCAACCTGTACGGCAACGTAGTGAGCAACGTGTGCGCCGGGCTGGTTGGTGGACCGGGTCTGGTGCCTGGAGCCAACTATGGAGAGGACTACGCCGTGTTTGAGACGGTGAGAGGATACACATCAAACAAGGAGGAAAGGCACAGATACCGTACAAAAAAGGTCTCTTAAATGAACATTCATTTTTGGCTACAAGCTGTAAACAAAGCACTGACAGATTATCACTTTATAGAGATGATACAGCGACGTGTTAGCAAACAGATCTTCACATCCAGCAGAAATGGAGCATTATTAGTTTGTCTGTTTGTTGTTGGTTGGTTTGTTTGTCTCTCGGCAGAATTACAGAAAAACTACTGGTCCGATTTTCATGAAACTTGGCGGAAGGGTGTAGCATGGGCCGAGGAAAAGTCATTACATTTTGAAAGAGATCCGAATCCCGGGGCAAATACACAAATAATTTTTTCACTTTTGTTAAATTGTAAGATAGGGGCTTTGTGCTGCATTCATGTGGTGTCGGAATAATTGGACAAATTAGATCCCGAATCGGAAAGTTCACACTGCATTTACTTTGTGATATAGGACATGTCTTGGCGGAGGTGTGCGCGCTCTGAGTGCCCTTCTAGTTTTGATTTGTTTTTCTGGCCAACTGGTAGCGTTAAGTCCAGTATTCACTCTTCTTTAAGTTCTGCTTTTGCTCTCCACCAACTCCGGAGGGAAATATCTGGCTCTTTGGTTGCTAAATGTTCCACTATGTTAACCGTGTCTGTAATTTGGAATGACAGTGGGTTTATCAGAGGTTTAACAGAAAAGCTGCAGTCCGGAAAACCAAAACAATGAGCTTAAAGACACAATGCTCTCTATAGAGGGGGGGGGGGGTTTGTCACTATGCACGACAACCTTTTACATGCAGTCATTTCATCCATTGCTTAAATGAAAATATTGATTAGTGCAACTTAAAGCTCCCATATTCTGCTCATTTTCAGGTTCATAATTGTATTTTTTGGTTGTACCAGAATAGGTTTACAAGGTCTCATTTTCTAAAAACACCATATTTTTGTTGTACTCCATAATGCTGCAGATCCTGTTTTCACCCTGTGTGTTTAGGTCTCTGTTTTAGCTCCAGAGTGAGACATCTCACTTCTATACTATCTTTGTTGGGAGCTGCACATGCTCAGTAGCTTGGTAAGATCCATCAGCTGATAACTCTTTCTCCAGCTTGGTCAGTCCAAGGCAGGATCAGCTGGGAGACTTCTTCTAGACCAGGGCAACTTGTGGAATACCTGCACAACAGGGACAGGAAGTAGTTCTTTTGGAGATTATGGTCCATTAGTGGCTGTTGGAGCAGTGTTTTGCCATTAACGAGCTAGCATGCTAGCACTAGCATGTGCTAGCCACCTCATCTCGGCTAGTCACGTAGAAAGCCGTGCAGATTTTTTTTGTATCTGTGGGGAAACACCAGAGACAAAAAATAACACCCCAAATCCCAAAAAAGTGATTTTTTTCATAATATGGGCACTTTTTTTATTTTTCAAGCCTTTGTTGACTTAAATATTGATGTCTTGCTCCATTACATAGATTTACAGGTATTATAAAAAAAGATAAAATTCCATAAATATGACAATGATAAGAATATCCTTTACTTTTACTTTAGCCATTGCTCCTTCTCTGTGCAAACTTAACTCAGTACAAAAGTATTTTATGAACAAGTATTTCAGCACTGCAGCAACATTGTAAATAATCAGATGTCACAGCTGCTACATCCCTACACCTTCTCCATTTATTACGGTCAACGTGCTCTTCTACGTGCAGGGCACCAGGAACACCGGGAAGAGCATTGCTAACCAAAACACAGCCAACCCCACGGCCATGCTGCTGGCCTCCTGCCTGCTGCTGGATCACCTGAGGCTCCACGCTTACGCCAGCATGATCCGCAGAGCCGTCCTGTCCACGGTCTCTGAGACTCGGGTACGCCCTGGCACACGCTACACGTTCTTTGTACTTTTATAATCCCTCACCGCCTATTGGCTCTTCTGCTTTGGGTTTTTTAAATGTATACTATCACAGATAAATAAATAAATCGCTAAATAAGCTAGGTGTAAGAGATGCAAGCTCCTTGGACATTTTTTAAGGACAATTGAAAACCTATTTATTCAGAAACGCTTTTAACTAATTGTCACTTGTTCAGTTTATTGTCATAGTTTACATGATTTGCTTTCCCCTGTGTGGTTTTGATTTGTACATACTCTATTGTTTTTGGCATATATTCACAGCCTCTGTTAATCTTATTTGATTATTTGGTAACTGATTTTATAGTTTTGATATTATATTGATGATGATGTGTTGTGGTCTTTCCACTTTGTTGTAAAGCACTTTGAACTACACTTTCTGTATGAAAGGTGCTATAAAAAAAATGTTGGGCTCACATTGTTTGGTCATGTCCTTTGTCCTCCAGCTGCACACGGCGGACCTGGGAGGCCAAGGCTCCACCTCTGAAGTGGTCCGCTCCGTCATGAACGCCGTTCAGAGCACCGGGCCCCTGACACTGAGCATCTAGAACAAACAGTCATGTGTAAACTCTCTGGTACTGCACATATTAGTGTGCCTCTCTTCAGCAGTCTTCTATGCAGTTTTATAATAACAAGAGAGTTGTTTGATAGTAATACTGAAATGAAACTGTACACACAGTCTATGCAATATTTTTTATCTTAACATAGACACCTCCTGACTGTTTTTCAAGTGGTTGGAGCACTTTGTTTCCATTTATACTCTACCTGAACTGACCATCATACAGTTTACCATCATACAGTTTACTGTGTGGAACAGTGAAAACACAATACTACACCTGTGTGAATTACACCCAACCCTTTACATGTTTATTAGTTTGGTTAATGTATTTATTATGAAGTGAAACCCTTTATCCTTCTTGCATTTAACTTATTTCAACCCAAACATGGCTGTTGTTTGTCTACTGAGACAAAGCTGTCCTACTACTGAATGTATTGGGCAACATGTTAGGCTGTTGCTGTGAGCCCTACACCTCTAATAAAGCTAACAGTCTCAGTAGTTCATTGGTGTGTCTTCAGTCTGTACTGAAACAGACACAGTATCTGAATGCATGCAGCACTAGCTAGTCTGGACCACAGGGAGGCCACGTTGTCTAATCAGATCCCTGTTACTTGTAGGAGTACGAGTTGTACTACTAGTGTTTTTAATAATAGCAGTAAAAATAATAGCTTTATTTGTGTTGCACCTTTCAAGCAAATATGAAGCCCAAAGTGCTTTAGAATTTAAGGCTCAGATCTGGAGGTGGTCCCCGGGCGTTGTAAGTGTTGATTGGTTAAAGTGAAGAATGAGTTTCACTACATTTACAGTTGTGTTCAAAATAATAGCAGTCCAACATCACAAACCTCATAAATCATATCTTTTGGTAGAAGTGATATTTCTATATAGCAAATAATTCACCATTAAGTGTTGTAGAATCATAGAAAAGCAACAGACCCAACAGTCATGACATGCAGGCTGCTCATTCTGTGGAATTGAATCTATAATTGAAAGAGACATGTTCAAAATAATAACAGTGTTGTGTTAAATTAGTGAAGTGATTGATTCTGTGAAGAAACACGTGTCAGTTATGGCCCAGATTTAAGGAAGGAAGGAGGGGAAGTGTTGGGCATGCTGGTTATAGTGCATTTCACACTGAAATGCTATGCAAAATGGGTCGTTCAAGACATTGCTGAGGAACAGCAGACTTTGATTAAAAAGTTGATTGGAAAGGGGAAAACATACAGTATAAAGAAGTGCAGAAAATTATAGGCTGCTCAGCCAAAATGATTTCAAATGCCTTGAAATGGCATCCAAAGCGACACTGGGATAAAACGCTCAACTACCATTGGAATGGATGGAAGAAAAGCCAAAATGGAAAAGGCTCGACCAATGATCAGCTCCAGGAAAATCAAAGAAGACTTAAAGTTACCTGTGGGTGCTGTTACAATTAGAAGGTGGCTATGTGAAGCAAAGCTATCAGCTAGAAGCCCCCCCGCAAAGTCCCATTGCTGAAAAAAAAAGACATGTACTGAATAGGTTGAAATTTGCCAAAGAACACATTGACTGGCCAAAGGAGACATGGAGCAACATTCTGTGGACCAATGAGAGCAAAATGGTTCTTTTTGGTTTGTCCAACGACCCCCCTGTACTGAATTCAAGCCACAGTACACTGTTAAGACTGTGAAGACTGTAAAGCATGGTGGTTATGGGGGTGTTTCTCATACTGTGGTGTGGGGCCTATTTATCACATACCAGGGATCATGGATCAGTTTCAATACATAAAAATACTTGAAGAGGTTATGTTGCCCAAAACACACCAGTAAGGAGCCAAGTCTTGGTTCCAGATGAACCAGATTGGTGACCTCAATCCCATAGAACATTGGGGGGGGGACATCAGAAATGCGGTTTCTGAGGCCAAACCCAGTAATGCAGAGGGATTGTGGGATGTAGTTCAATGGTCCTGGGCTGGAATACCTGTTCACAGGTGACTCCATGCAACCCAGATGTGAAGCAGTTTTCAGAAATAATGGTTATGGAACTAAATATTAGTGCAGTGACTCAAAGTAAAGCAATACCTCGAGACATGTTTCACTTTATACAGTAAATGTTTGAGTTTGTAAAGAAAAATGCAAATACTGCTATTTTTTAAACTGCCTAATATTCCTTTTTCTTCACTTTCTGTAAAGGTAGAACACAAATTGAATGTGCAGTGTTCCCAAAACTAAAATATTATGGAATTAAAAGCTATACCAAGGATTTTGAGCATTATCCACTTTTATAAACCCACTGCTATTATTCTGAACACAACTGCATGTGTATGTAATTTCTTTCATGGGATGGCAATAATGTATCCCAAGACTTTTTGTCATTTCATCTTTTTCATGATAGTGAAATATTTGCAGATAGAGCCTACTGATTACTACTACAGACCTCAGAAATCAGTTTCATAAAATCAAAAAAGGAAAAGAAACAGCTTGAGCAGCTTCATGTGCGAGTGTGTGTGTGTGTTCATGTTTCTGTGTGTATGTTTAAGGTCTCTCAGCGGGCCCCTCGATAATTAGAGGCTTCTCCTGATGAGGAAGCAATTGAGGGGAGGCAAACAGATTAGAGCAGAACGAGAGGTGGAATGCAGGAGACGGAAAGAGAGAGACAGAGGAAAAACAGGGGGCAGGGGTGAGAAAGAAAAGGACAACTCTCCTCCTGTTGCTGCCTTCTCATTTCTCTCCCAAAACATCCCATCTGTCACAACATCTGACGCTGTCTCTGCTCCCTCTCCACCGCCCGCTGATGCCAAATCACACGTACACATATCAGTTTAATGTGTGCGTATGAGAGGTCTTTGATCATTCTGGGATCCTAATAACAAAAATCTAATTTGATCTGCTGGGGCACGGCCTTCGTGTGTCTCCTGTCCTGCAATTAATGGGGATCAAAGTCAGGCCAACAGCAACATGGTTCATATCTAAACAATCAGCAAGAAATGACATTAATTTACCGCTGCAGCAGGGACATCACATCCTTTGATCAAAACAACCTGATTGCTCTCCGCTCGAGTACTCCCGCTTTATTTTATTTTACCCCTGCTTTTCATAAAACCAAGAAAAAGGGAGGGATGGGCCAAACGAGGAGGGGGGACGGGGAGGAAGACGGGAGGAGAAGGGGAGACAGGAGTCCGCAGCGTGAGTTGGCCGAGTAATAAGCAAGAGGGGAACCCAGCATGGATGCAGCTAGTTTGTGCAACAGCAGATCAGGTTGTCCTGGATCCTACAGATGCTTCACGGGACGTTGAGGGCGAGGACGAGGTGAGTGAGACGTCTACGCTCGCTTGTACTTCCTCCTATCTCTGCTTTTCTGCGTGAAATGGGAAATTTAAATCGGTTTGAGCAGCTGTTACTTCTAATGAGGCTGTGGAGGTTTACAGGTGGATGGTTACGTTTGTGTTTGGAGGGTTTTAGTTGACAAGAGATCATTTCTGACTGGATTAATGTAGATAATACAATAAAAAAAAAAAAGTGGATAGGATTGATTTGAGCTCTTTTGTTTTCATTTCAAGATAAATTGTATTGTATAGTAAGTATTCACCAGCAGGTGTCCGGTCTTCTAATTGGATTAACAGAGCCAAAAGATGTCAACAAAGCAGAGAGTCAAGGGAAACCACCATCAGCTAAAGTAGACCATCTATTTCACAGCTGCAGCGTGTTTTTAAAGTGTATCCTCCGGCTGCATGGACAGCTCTGAGAGTAATACTTTTACCATATTCACACTGAAATACATACTTCCTCAAGGTGCATTGAAAAACTGGTAATATAGAGAAAATAAAACGGATGATTTCACCTTAACAGGTTTGTCATTTTGTAAATAATAGGACAATGACTTGTTTTAACAATAGAGGGTTTACAGGTGTGTAAGAGGAGTGGTAGACCCACAATCCAATGAGCTTTTTCCAAAAAAAAAAAGGTTTAAAGCTGCCCTGCCACACGTATTTCATTACATTGTGGTAATGTCTGAGGTTTTCCCATGGACTCTGTAACATGTTTTTGTGAAAAAAAATGCTGTGGTTACCTTGTTTCCAGCCATTCTAGCGTGATTTCAATTTTATTTATATACTGCCAAATCACAACAACAGTTATCTCCCAGGTCTTTCCATAAAGAGCAGGTCTAGACCGGACTCTGGGATGTTATTTATCTCCCAGGCCTTTCCATAAAGAGCAGGTCTAGACCAGACTCTGGGATGTTATTTATCTCCCAGGTCTTTCCATAAAGAGCAGGTCTAGACCGGACTCTGGGATGTTATTTATCTCCCAGGTCTTTCCATAAAGAGCAGGTCTAGACCGGACTCTGGGATGTTATTTATCTCCCAGGTCTTTCCATGAAGAGCAGGTCTAGACCAGGACTCTGGGATGTTATTTATCTCCCAGGTCTTTCCATAAAGAGCAGGTCTAGACCGGACTCTGGGATGTTATTTACAGAAACCCAACAATTCCCACCAAGAGCAAGCACTAGGACACAGAGGCAAGGAAAAACTTCCTGTAAGAGGCAGAAACCTGGAGCAGAACCATGGCTCAGGGTGGGGGGGCATCTGACTCAACCGGTTAGGGGTGAGAGAAAGAGACAGACAGAGAGACATGGAGAGCAGGAACATGGAGGCAGCAGGTGACTCCAACCACAGATCCAGACTCCACAGATCCAGAGCCAGAAACACCTGCAGGAAGAGATAAGAGGAGAGAGGAGAGGGGCGAGAGAGCACAAGACTCCAGGAAAGGGAAGAAGTCGAGTTAGTAACATGCATTAAAGGGATGAGGTTGCATACAGATGGAGAGATGGAGGAGAGAGGTGTTCAGTGCATCATGGGAAGTTCCCCAGCAGTCTAGGCCTATAGCAGTGTAACTAAGAGATGGTTCAAGACTCTCCCGAGCCAGCCCTAACTATAAGCTTTATCAAAGAGGAAAGTCTTAAGCCTATTCTTAAATGTGGAGACGGTGTCTGCCTCCTGAACCCAAACTGGAACCTGGTTCCACAGGAGAGGAGCCTGATAACTGGTATCTCGCTATGTAACGGACAACTCGCTATATAACGGACAACTTAAAAAGCCTCATAAAGTGAAGATTTTCATGCCATGGGACCTTTAAATGAAACAGTTTGAGAAATTTAGATTAGACATGTTTCTGTGATAGGTCACCCGCCAAAACAGTTGCAGTGGAGTAGAAGTACAACGTTGCATTAACAGCTGGGGTAGGCACTTTTCTCTGGAAAAGGGAAAAGAAAAATGCCAGAATAGTAAAACCCGGGTCTCTCCTGCTGCAGCTCTCCCCTCTCTGTCCTCAACCCCTCGCTTCATACAGTCACCTGTACAAGTACTAGTCTCTCTCTCACAGATGACCTGTGATTGGCCAAAGTCTCCCGTCACAGGCTATATTTTCTAAAGCCTGAAAACAGAAGTCTAGTTTTCTCTCAGAGCACTTGAATTACAATATGCTAAAAGGTTATTAGGTTTTTCTGCCCAATGACAAACAAATGTACAAACCACAGCTTTAAATGGACATACTGTAGTAAAGTACAAGGACCACCAAATGAAAGTTAAAGTGCCCATATTAGGAAGAAATCACTTTTATGAGATTCGGGGTGTTATTTTGTGTCTCTGCTGCTTCCACACGCATACAAACTTGGAAAAGTAAAACCTCCATGCTGTTTTGAGTGGGATACAGGTTTCTGAATGTCCTCTACCTTCAGTCTCCAGGTGAGCTGTTCAAAATCTGCACGGCTTTCTACGTAACAAAGAGCATGCACATTTGCACTCAGTAAATAGTCCCACATGAGGGGCCCTCTCCGCATGCCTCCGCGATTGTGCGTGTCTCTGCGTGTGCTCAACTGTAAAACGTCAACGTTTCATGTCTCATTGTTTTACAATTAAAGTGCTCACTGGAGCTTGACCCTATTAACTACAGCTGTGTGTGTTGGTGGAAGGTTTACAGGCAGCAGAGGTCAGATAAAGTAGACGTGGCACCAACTCTGACCACAAACATACAGCTATTGACACACATCCAGTCACTGGTCAGTGTAAACAAACTGAACTGAATAACGCTCATGCCTGTTTCATAATCACTGGCGTTACAATACGTCCTGTGATCATTTCTGGCAATACGTCCAAAGACTGCAGAGAAAAGAGGGGAACTGCTAATTGGCATTCACTAATTGGGTCACACAATAAGTTCACAGGCAGGTCATTTACATTTAAGTACTGTTTCCGATTCCGAGGTTCTTGAGTATTTCCATTTTATACAACTTTATGTCTGTGTGAGTGGGGGGGCATTTAGTTGGTTGCAACCCCCACGCTAACTAAATCCTACATACTGCTCCCTTAAACCTCATTGGATATTGGATTTCGCCTGGTCCTAGAGAGTGGCCAGACTCTCTGTACAAATGAAATGTACGAGAGTCTGGACACTCTCCATCTTCATTCATTCAACAACACATGCACAGCATTCAATGTGCTGCAAATACACACAACAATAAAATACATAAACACGCTGCAAATACAGAAACGATGCAAAAAGAAAAGCAGACAAACCCCAGAAACAAATGCAACATCCATATTACACAACGGAAGTTCTCCAGTCCTCTAGGGGGAGCGCTAAGTGGAACAGCTTGATTTCTGACCCCATGGGAGAGCGCTCGGCCTTTTTATTACCACGAGTTTACAGACACAACTCTGCTGATTGAGAATCACCTGTGACCTGAGTCAATGAACTAGAGACACACCCACCAGACGAGAGAAAACATATCTCAAATAAAGACTTAATATAGACTATAATTAATATAGACTTAATTTACAGTCTCTGATCTCAAAGCAGCTGCACACCGTTCTGAGACTGAACGTTTGCATCCGTTATTTTTCCGTTTCTATTGGTGCTGTCAGATAAACGTGTTATTAACAGCGTTAACGGAGGAGTCGGAGGAGAGCCACAACATCATGGCCCCCAACCAAACTCAGCAAAGATTGTTCTTATTCGGGCTTTGACTTCTGGATATTCAGCAGCGTTGCCACAACGGACCGAATGGCTTTGCTCACATCTTTTACAGAACTACAACTCAAACTAGCGCACAACCTCAACGTCGTCGTTCTCAGCCACTCTAAACCACTAAAACATGGTACCATAATAGTGACATGTCTCTACTGGATAGATTACCATGGAATTTGGTAGGAGTTCATGTCCTTCTTTTTATAGTGTATTTTTTATACATTTATTTATTCATAAATATATTTTATATTGGTGGTGTGTCGTTGTGTTTCTCTGCTCCTCTCCCAGCTAACATGTCAGTCTCCATGGTAACGGACTCATACCCGTCCAGTGGCTGGTCAGTGGTCTCTGTGACCCCGGCGGGTACCAACGTAACAGACTGGGAGCGTGACGCCGTCCTGGCGGTGGCCGAGGTGGTGGTGCTGGCCATCATCTTGGTGATGGCGCTGCTCGGCAACGGGCTGGTGCTTGTGGTGTTGCTAAGGCGGAGAGGACAACACAACCCGCTGCACCAGTTCATGCTCAACCTTTGTCTGGCCGACCTGGTGGTGGCGCTGTTCCAGGTAACATGAATTTGTCAGCACTTTGGTCCCCACAAAGATGTCTGACCCACACAGTGAGTGGGCCCCATGGATGTATTGTAAGAACAGGATGCAACGTTGGAGGTGGAGTCACGTTCATTACTATGAGAGTTGCTCAGTGGCGCATGAAGCTAAAAAAGTTCCTTGTATTAAATGACCTCTGTTTCCGCACTATGTGGGCCATAGAGCAGGTTCAGTAGAGACCTCAGCCAGCCGAGCAGGCTACTTCCAGTTTAGCGCTCTGCTAACTTCAATAGGGATTCAATTATTATAATTGTGAGGCTCTTCTAGACTTTCCGCATGTGGATGAAATTCATTTTGCGGGGGTTGTCACACAGCAAAAAAAATGTATTCACAGTTATACAGATGTCGCGTTCGCTATGTACATAAGTCTATAGGAAAAAGTATTTTTGGGCCAGAGGGCATCAAGTGAAGTGTTGGAAGTCGGGATTCCAGTGTTCGGCCTCTATGTCAAATTGGCTTTAAACCTTGGTGTACACGGGCCTGGTGGGCTGCCGGTATTGGGACCCCAACAAATATGGACCCAATCACAATGTTGGTTTACATTAACTTCTGCTTAGAAAACGTGTCCCGTACATCCACTTTAACGGTGCTGAACAAACAGGGACGAGGAACAACTGGATATATTTTTATCTCTTTATCTAAAATGCATGTATTATGCTTTTATATGTCAACACAACATTAGCTTGGCGAGCTAATTTACCTGTTGGGCCACAGACTAAAGAAAATGACACCACCCGAACTGCTGTTTCTCACACTTAATTTGGTTACGCTACAGTTTTGCCTGAAAATGACAACAGAAATATAAAAGTTTGCTGATTTCTCATATCTCCGCAATTCAACTTGGTCAGTTCTACCCAGAAGTGATTTTTGTGTTAGCGCGACATCAAGATGATTCTTTCTATAAAAACACAAGCGCACAGGTGCACTTACTCACACACTGGGTGCACCCCCTCCCTGCATCTCACTCCACCCTTCCTCCCCCTCCTCTTCCTTACTGAGGTGTTGCCCCAGCTGGTGTGGGATGCTAAAGGCCGCTTCCCTGGCCCGGATGTCCTTTGTCGCCTGGTGAAATACCTCCAGGTCCTCGGGATGTTCGCCTCCTCCTACATGATCGTAGCCATGACGATGGACCGGCACTACGCCATCTGCTGGCCCCTGCAGGCGCACCGCAGCGGCGCCACCCAACGCTGGAACAGCTTCATACTGCTGGCATGGGGGCTGTCACTGCTGCTCAGCCTGCCACAGGTCAGTCATAAACACAGGAAGGAAAACAGCATAGATCAGACTTATGAGGAACACCAGAATTTATAAATAATTACATTTAGTTTACTCAAAGTCTGCTCAAAAACAGAAGAAAGAAGAAAAAACATTTTGGGGGTTTGTATGAACAAAATCCACCTACCAGCACCTTTTAAACTCACAAATTAACATGCTCTATCTCAGGTATATTAATCCGTAGGAAAAAATGTGGTGAGAAACAATCTTCCATTTTAACGAGAGATTTGTACCAGACTATTTCTTGGCTCTAGGCAGCTCTTATCCAAGAAATAGTTGGGCACATAACCCCACATAAACCATTGTATTGTCAACTTTATACTTGGTCTCTTTGTACAGATTAATGATAAAGTGATATATGAGATATACCATGTTGTGGGTAGGTTTATATTGTTTGTTTAATTTGTAGAAAAATCAACGTTTTCCACTAGGAAGTCACTGCTACTGGCCAAGAAATGACCCCCACAAATAAAACCAATCTTTTTGTGATGTCAATTAGATGGTCTTTTACGAACGGCAGCCAACACACCTCTTCCCCCCTCCAGGTTTTCATCTTCTCCCGTTCAGAAGTGGCTCCAGGTGTCTATGAGTGTTGGGGCAACTTTGCTGAGTCGTGGGGCCTCAGAGCCTACGTGACCTGGATGACCCTGGCTGTCTTCATCCTCCCTGCCCTCGTCATCACCGTCTGCCAGGTAGTGAGGGACGGACCATTTGTGGAATAGAATTGATTTTACAGTGGTAGAAGATCCTTTACTTCAGTAAAAGTACTACCACATCACTGTAAAAATACTCGTTACAAGTAAATGTCCTGCATTGAAAATGTTTGTACATATTGGGTAGTAAGATAAGTCATTTAGGCTCTCTCTCTCTCTCTCTCTCTCTCTAGTGGTGGAAGAAGTATTCAGATCCTTTACTTAAGTAAAAGTACTAACACCATATTGTAAAAAATACTGTTGTTAAATATCATCAGGAAACTTTACTTAAAGTATTAAAAGTAAAAGTACTTGAAGCCTGGTTGGCTCAGCTGGTGGAGCGGTCTAGGGTTTGAGTCCGGCCTGTGACTATTTCCTGCATGTCTTCGCCCTTTCTCCCCTAACTGTCCTGCCCATTAGAGTCGGAAAAGCCCAAAAAAAAATAGTACTTGATGCATAAAAACCCTCCCATATGGAAAGAGTAAAGGATCCAAACAGTTGAGTGATTAATGGTCTAATCATTTCAGCTGGACTCGTAGGCCCTTATATTGTTGGCTAGTTTCATTTATAATGAAACATCAGATTTCATAAACTACATAATAAAAATAATAATGTGTAAAGTAACTAAAGCTGTCAGATGAATGTAGTGGAGTAGAAGTAGAAAGTGGCATGAAAACTAAAGTACCTCAAATTTGTACTTTGGTACAGTACTTGAGTAAATGTACTTAGTAACAATCCACCACTGGTGGAGACACAAAATAGAACTCCAAAGGATTTCCTGAAATCGATTTCTTTCTAATTCATAATGTCCTGATTCAATTACCTTTCCGATTCCTCCAACCCTGAGAGGTCTCAATATTAAAAGATCGATTTTGTAATTTTTATTAATAAATATTAGATCTCTTGAAGAAATGTGAAAGTTGATTATATTAACCCAGCCCTAATTCTGACAACGGTGCCTGTGGTGGTTTTTAATTCACCACTAACATCACTGGACGTGTCATGTTCCCACAGGTGCGAATCTTCATGGAGATCCACAACAGTCTGCACCTGAAGTCAGAGCGCCGCCTGTCCCCCGCCTCCCTCTCTCCCTCCAGACGGGACAGCCAGAGAGCGGGAGGAGGAGGCGACAGAGGGAGGTCCAGTCTCTCCCTGTATGTTTCACCACTCATGTTCAAGAACCCCGGGACTGACACCAGCTTGGACCCTGGATCCATCTGTCAGCACCTGCCCATGGGTCCACTCGGGGCCAACAGCATCATGTCACATTGTGATCTTCACACGTACACTGTTCACCCAGGTGAGACCCACACAGTCTGCTGTCACTCTACATTAGACCCGGTTCCAAATTAAAACCGATTCTAAAAGGCCAAGGACCGGTGGATTCTTAGAGCAGATGTAGTAACGCCACTCGTGAAGCAATGTCTGAAAAATGATTTAAAAGAAATGCAGATTTTCTACTTTTTCTGGGAGCTGGCTGATTGTATGTAGCCTATGGTATATGAAGTATGTTGCTCCCTGTGTCAATTTGGCAGGTTACAGTTGCAGTACAGTGACTGTTGAATCACATTATTTTATAACAGCAACAAAATCAAATGAAACTATGTATGAAATTAATTTGACAGGTTCCATAATGAAATGTATGAAGTGAATTGTAAATATGAATATAAATGAATATGAATTGTGTAAATGTTTTCACCCCGCCGCTCAAAGAATAGGAATCAATAATCATGAAGGAACGGGATCCATAAACAGAAATGGAATCAGAATTGTTCAAATCCAAAAGATACCCTACTCTAGATATGTATTTTATTCTATTGTGGCAGATTTCTGTTGATGCATCATCATCCTCTGGGTTTTCTGTTAGTTGAGTTGAAGCCTGATGTGATGCCTGGCCCTGTAGCGCCCTCTGCTGTACGCGGCCGTTTGCCCAAAGCCCCCCCCGCCCGTGGTGGAGAGGTGTCAGCGGCCATGTCAAAGACCGTGAAGATGACGCTGGTCATAGTGCTCGTCTACTCGCTCTGCTGGGCCCCGTTTTTCAGTGTCCAACTGTGGGCCGCCTGGTACCCCGACCCATCTCAGAATGGTGCACACACACACACACACACACACACACACACACACACACACACACACACACACACACACACACACACACACACACACACACATCCCTCAGAGTCTTGGCAATCTAGTTTATTCTCTACAAGCTTCCCTATAAAATATTCCTTGGCTCTAAGTTACCACTTTACCTACCAAACAAGGTTTTTATAACAGTAACATTTATTTTTTATAACATTTATTATCTACATTCTAAAATATTTAAATTGAGGGTCTACATTAAAGCTATAGAGCTCAACAGCCCCTAACTCCGAGAGACCTTGGGTTCCAGAAGTAAATTACCCATTCATTTCTCCCATTAACATCTGCCAGCTTCCCTCCTCACCAGCATGAATTCCACCAATCAGATGCATCACTGTGGGATTGTGGAGTTGCTCAGAATTGTGGGTAATGAAGTATTTATCCAAGACATTGCAAATAAAAGACATTTATCTCTAAACAAGGTTGGTGCCCCATGAACTTTTAGCATCTATATGAGCATATACAATTTCTTAGTCATGTCGTAGCTGGTTTTGAGTCTACCATTGACGGTTATGATTTTATGGCTTATACTCCAATTGTCAATGAAGAAATTGCATTGTATTTTTACTTCAGGAACCCGCTGTTGGTGGGACTGTTGAGCTCTAGTGCACCCCCATGAGGAATTCTAAGTAATGAAAACTACATTAGCGCACACGCTCCCCACCACTCCTCCACACAGTTGCTAGTAGCCAAGGAGGACATGAGGGACCCTTCAGAAGAGACCATTATCTTCCCTTAGGGAAAGTCACCAGGCAACACAATCTTCTGAACACAGTCATACTGAGAAAAAAGAGAGTTGTGTGGAGCTGATAGTGTTAATTAGTTTTGTATCATTTGGCAACGGCTTGAATGTAACGGACGTTTATTAATATTTTCTTTTACAGTGTGGTATTAGTACTTTTAAGTACAAAGTAAAGAATACTTCCTCTACTACTGAATTTGATACAAATTCTAACCTGTGTGTGTGTGTGTGTGTGTGTGTGTGTGTGTGTGTGTGTGTGTGTGTGTGTGTGTGTAGGTGCAGTGTTCACCCTGCTGATGCTGCTGGCCAGTCTGAACTCGTGCACCAACCCTTGGATCTACTCGGCCTTCTCCAGCAGCGTGTCCCCGGAGCTCCGCCTGCTGCTGCTCTGTCGCACCGCCTCACAGCGCCGGGGCTCGTTACCGAACGACTCCACCACTACACACAACTCCAACTGCTGAACAATACAGACAACACAGTCAAGTGCAAAATCCTGTAATAATGGGACACGTGAATGAAAAGTCTGGATATTGTACGATCTATATAGTAGAGCGCTTACTTTTCCACATTGTTGTTTAAAGAATAGTCTCTGACCTTTTGGGAAATACACTTAACGTTACTCGCTTTCTAGCGAAGAGTTGCCTTTTTACCGCCCAGGTCCTCGGTAGTCTTGCACTGCCAGCGTTAACGTCAGGTCGTTGGTGATGTGGACGCGGATCTAGGGTACTTGAAGCTGTCCCTCTCCACCGAAGACCTGTTGATATGACTGGTCTAGTCTGTTATTTTTTCAAGAAATAGCTAGCTAGCTCGTCGGGTGACGATAACATTAGCTAGCTAGCTAGCTAACTCGGCGAATTGTTTTAGCTAGCTAGTATTTGTAGGAATTAAACGAACAATAACTTGTAAATTAGCTAGTGAGCGTGGTGGAAGTAGGATTTAGCTCACTAACAACTTCATGTTAAATCTTTTTTGTAATTTAAACAAAAGTCTAAAAATGACAAACTTGTTTTTATATGTGATTATAACGGAGTCTGGGCCCGACTTCCCAGAGAAAGATTTACCACCTACCAGCACTTCTGACCAATCTCTCAAGTTTACACATTAACACATTTTATCTCAGGTATATTAATCCGAAGAAAAAAACCATATGTTTAAAGGAAAATACACCCTATTAAAGAGATATTTGTACCCGACTTTTTATTATCTTAACTGTCCGTTGCAAAGCAACCAGCAGATGCTCCAACGTTAGTACTAGCTAGGCAGTAACTGCTCTCATCCAAGAAATAGTCGGGAACATAACCCACGTATAAACGTCATATTGTCGATTTTATACTTTTGTTTCGTACAGATTTATATAAAGTTGTAAGTGGGATAAACCATTTTAATTATTTTAGAGGTACTGGTAACGCTAGGTTTATCTTGTCTGAATAATTTGCAGTTTTCCTCTAGGAAGTCACTGCTACCAGCCAAGAAATAATCCCACACAAACCCACGTATAAAACCACATTGTTATTTTTAAAGTTTAAAAATTATATATACACACATACACACAAATTAGACAATATATAACGTGTTCATAGTGTGCTTTGCAGGTGCTATGATGATTTTACTGCATTTGATAGTGCTTGAATAGCAGTTTACAGTAAGCTAAGCTAATTGGCTGCTAGCATAGTAGAATAATGCATCATATTGATCCCTGAGCAAAAAAGCAAATGACAAATAAGGATAATCATGTTTTCCACAATGTCAAACTATTTCTTTAAGTACACAGTGTAGATACAAACTACTGTAATACATTTTATAAAATGTAATTACTGTGAATGCATTTGTTTGGGAAATTTCCTCATTCAACAGAACATAACAAATGAGATGTTTTAAAAAACATTTATTCATTCTCTCAGCCATTAAAACAGTCATACATACATAAAAACTGCTACAACTTAAAAAAAAAAAAACATTTTCCAGAAACATCACACAATTTGTTTTTGTACACAAAGATGTGCTGTGGCTATGCAGTACCGTTTTCAAAAGCCCCCGCACTGGGAAAATGGGTTTCAATAAAATGGTTTAGTTGCTGTCTTTCAAAGAGTCACCTTTCCTTTTCAAATACTTGTATCAAAAGGCAAAATAACTGAAGGTTTTAGTCCTAGTAAATCCAACTCACCTGTTGAGTAACCGTATAGAACATACCCATAAAGTCATGAGTGTCAGTCTGCTGTAACTGAAGGAAGATCAGGGTCTAGAGCAGGGGAATGAGGACACTGGACCAGCAGGCCTGTCTCCAGCTAGTTTCTCTACTCCTTCCCCTCAAATATAAACCTGTCCACTCACACAAATTTGCTTCAAATTCACGTCCGTAGACAGGTTGAGAACGAGAGAGAAACTATTCTCCCATTGGTACCAACAGGCTTCAGTCAAAATCAAATACTTTTAGACAACAATTTAACACTTCGTTATCAATTGGTTTGAAAACAAATACATTTGGTCAGTAAAATTACTAAATCCTCTTTCAAACAAGTACCATACAGTGTAAACACACCCAATCATTTAAGTAAAAACAGTAGTGCTCTATGATAGAAATAACAATTTCAGTTTTCTATAGATTAGAAAGGATAAAGCCGGTCATATTCTATAAATGTTATTAAAAAAGCTATACCAAAAATACCAACAATGTTATTCCGTCTTTCAATACTTTCTGGTTTCCGACCCCGTCTGTGGCATGCCCACTGAATCTTTTAAGCACATCACAAATATATACCTTCATTTGTTTTTAAAAAGGCACATAAAATTCCCAAAACAGCTGGTCCCATGTGGCTTTTAGCGAATGCTACTGGAGTAGAATAGTGCATGTGTCGAAATAGAAAATTGTATCTCAGGCTTTGGATACACATAAAACACTGTTGGGAGTTGGGAAAATTGTTATTTTGGGTCTTTTCATAGTATTTGACAAAAAGAAAAATATATAGAATATCACCATCCAGTCTGCCTATAGTGGCTAGAAATGGAGCTAGGTGTAAACTGAGCCCCGGGTATCCTGAAAGCTTAGATGGGCCGATCTGGAATCTTGCTTCTTATGAGGTCATAAAGGGCAAGGTTACGTCCCCAAGGTTACATTCCCTTTCTCAGCTTTGCCTGCCCAGAGAATTTGGCACACCCATGAGAGAGAGACACATCATGACTTTCAAACTAGCAAAGTGGCAGTTGGTCAAGGCCACCCCCAAAAAAAACCTACAGACTCAGAAATGGCACATACTAAGGAAAGCTCATTGTGGGACTGGCTCTAGTGGCTGGAATTTTGCACCAAGGCTGAATTTTGGGAAAGAGTCTTCAGATACAGTATTAGGGGACCACTAAGGTCTATATAAAAGAGACTTAAGATACAGTATTAGGGGACCACTAAGGTCCAAGCATCCAAAGAGCACCACATCATGGGACCTTTAAATTTAAAAGTCTGTAGTAAAACTAAAAAGGTAAAAATGTGAACCAGCCTCAAAATTACTTTTCATTGTTCCAAAAATACCTTAAACATTTCCACCAAGCAATATTTAGAAGAATATTAAAGTTAAAACATTAATACCAAATAGTGAATTGTTTAAAACATCCATTTACTTTCCCAGTAGTGAAAACAAGTTAAAGCTTATTCAGGCTGAAGATGTCTCATGTCTTCTGTTCCCTTTAATCTGGACACAACTACTCGCAGAAATGTTGGCAGTAAACTCAGTAATTTCATCGATCAATGCATATAATGAATCACTGAGTATTGATATACCTGGTATATTAATGGGGTAACAATTATAGCAAAAGACAGTCAGGAAAGTTGACAGGAGATGGAAAGTGTATGTTGCAGAAAGAAAAAAAAGAGACGCATGACTTTAAGGGAAAGTTAAGAAAAATGGAGGTTGCCATCCATGGCAGCTTCCTCTGGAGCCAGTGAGAAAAAGGTTAAACTCCCCCGAACTGAAGTGCTGACACTGATCAAGCAGGAGGTTTACGCTGCAGTGGAAACAAATGAAACCAAGCTGCAGGGTTTAGTAGAACAGCTGCATCCTACAGTCTCCACTATTAAAGCCCCCTCCAAGAACTGGAGGCTCAGATTAAAACGGTAACCAAGAGAGCAGAAGCAGCTAATGCCTACATGACAAAGACCCAGAACATGAGCCCACTGCCATCTCTTTCCAATGTCAAGATCATCAGTGCAGACTGAGGATGAAACCATGGAAACCAGGTCAGATTGATAAAAAAAAAAAAGTGTATTAGAGAGAAGTAGACAGGACTACAGTTTGATATGTTTTTACACACATTACATGGTACCTACTCGACTCGCCTCTACTCGCCCATTTTGGTTTTCCAGTACCAAAAAGCCCCGGTTCCTGCTAACAGCTACTTTTTTCGCCCCGCACCACCTCAGTCGAGGTTCCAAGTGAGCTGACGCGATGCCAAAAGGTGACGTGAAAACCTGCAGACTGTCAGAGAGAATAGTCACTAATCACTGCGTCATCTTTGCTAGCGACAGATGGGGGGCCTCCAGCTTCTTTAGAAACTAAACTGGTCTTCTGACTGTGGCAATAGCCACATGCTGAGAATCAAAAGAACACAACTTTGACGTTCTGTGTCCTGCTATGACAACCAGCCACGCTGACCTGAGGCGGTACTAATCTGCAATGGAAAAAGGAGGACGGGGCACCGTGGCCGAGCAGAGAAGAGCCACGTCAAGCAGGTACCATGTAAAAATGGAAGAACGCCATTAGAAACTGGCTCAGATTTCACTGCAGGCTCACCCAGAGTGGAGGAGTCTGAATAAAACTGAGCTAGAGAATTCATTCACATAGAGGCTTCACAGACCAGAGAGACAGAAACGTGCTTTTGAATTTGGACAATGGAGATCCTATTAACATTACTGTTGTTGGCATTTCTGATCGATTTCAAATAAACATCTGATATGACACACACTGTACAGTTCAGAGACAAATTGTGACATTTCATACTGCAGAGGCTTTCAAAACAAAAGAAATAAAACCTGGCTACAGTTGAAACTGTCTGCTGACAAACACACAAAAGTCCTCTCATCCAAATACATCAACATCTACTGATAAGATTACTTGTTGTAAGATTGTCATTGAACAGTGAACTAAAATAGATTTTTACTTTAAAATCATCAAGGCTCGTTGATTTAACTGTAATCTACAATGTGTTATTTGCAATAAAAACATACATGTCAGGTACTGCAACTGGGGGTGTAACCGTGTGAATGTTTTGTTCAAATGTGTATCAATACAACAATGCAGGATGAGCTGCTCATGTTGGAGGGTGTATGGCACAAAATTACACACACAGTGCACACAACACATATTTATGTACAAGCACGCTATAAACAGTGAATCCTTCATTGGTAGCCTTGTGACCCTCTAGACCCCTCTAAAGATTCCTACATTACTTTTCAACTTTCTTACTTTACTGTATCCTTGTATTTTTAAACCCTTTGTGTGCCTTATGTCCTCCACTAAGGGTTACCAATGGTAATGCTCCCTGTGGTGGCGAACCCAAATTTAATAGTTTGCGCATAAGTCCACAAAGAAACCTGGAAATGCCACACTCTGAACTAACATGTGAACAAATAATTTACTGTTAACTTGAGTAATATGAATGTGTCCTTTTAAATCATGCGCAGCCCTTGAAGAGTGAAGCAATGCAACTACAACAAAAATATTGACCGTTTGACTCAGAGTCTCAGTTTTGACTAAAACAGAGTTAAGGTTTGTGTGTTTTTGTGCGTGTGTGTGTGGTTCTGAAATGTTACGGCAGCTCAAGACCCTGAGAGTAAAGTCCTAATCTCTCTGCTGTTTATGTGATATATTAGATAAGTGGTGTTTTTGCTCCTGGAGGACTTGAGATTCACCAAAGGCACGTCAAATACCAACAACCAGAGGTCTCAACACGGTGAAAAGTGACGAGCATTACAAACAGCTAAGCTTCACGTCACAACTGCTGGTCTCAGTTTTTGAATGACAAAGTACATTTCTATGGCTTCAGGGGTTGTGTACAAGGGTTTTATCTCTATAACAATGGCGTGTGGTTGCTGCAACTCTTGTGTGTTTCAGTGAAGTGTGTGCCTCCTTCTCAAGGCCACGCTTTTTTGAAGTTTTCTACACCGTGTCCTCATCCATCTTGGCGACATCATCCAGTGAGACAATGGCCTTTACATCGTTCTCGTCCTTACCCTCCTCGGATTTTGACGGAGAGGGAGGCGCCAACATGGCGGTGCGCTCTTCCTTTGCCACCTCCTTTTCCATTTTCTCCTCCTCCTTCTTCTCTTTCGCCAACAGGTGGTAGTTGATGCCCATTCCTATGAAGAGAATCACACTTGCGACCATGAGGATGATGCCAGAGGAGATGTAGGTGTAGTCGTAGTTGGCGTAGTAGTTATAGAAACTACCTGGAGGTGGACAAAAGACAGAGAGACAGATTATATTAAACATTCATTTTGACAATTTTTACCATTGTATCTGTCTTTTATGACAGTCTGATAAAGTAGGAATACACCTTTCTGACTTTTACTCTCCTGATTGTCAATACCCTTTTCCCCAAATTTGAAACCTTTCAACTCTTTCTTGCTGTACAAACCTCATCATTCCTATGCAATTATGAGTACACAAGTCTGCAACAAAAAACATAACAATTGGCCGATCATTCTCAATGAAATGTCAAGAAGTAGGAAAAACAACTTCCCAGAGCCCAAAAAACATTTTTAAACTGCATTTATAGTATGAAAAACGAGAAAAAAGAGATATTTTTGAAAGAGGAGATATTTTTTCTTTAAAAAAAAAAACAATTATGTAAATATCAAAAATAGTAAGATTCATTTTTGCTTGATAGATTATTACTTACCCCCTATAGATTGATAGGGGGTAAGGGCCTTGCTCAAGGGCACCTCAGTGGCGATGCTGCTTTTTCACTTTCCTCAACGACTGACTGTCACAAGCTTGCTTCTCAAATTTTTAGACAACCTTTCACCCCTCACCCAAAACACAACCCTCCCCTTTCATGTGATGCACGTTGGATGTCTCACCTGTTAGCGGTGGGCCCAACAGCACCGGCCCACACTCCACTATAGTGACCAGACCCACGGCCGAGGAGAACCTCTGAGCTCCCACCAGGTCCATCAGCGTCTCGAATAACACCGAACTCAGCCAGCCAAAAGCAAAACCAAAGAAGATGGCGTACACCACAAATCCAGTGTAGTCCACGGACAGCGGCGCCAGCACGTGACACAGTCCGTTGTAGAGGACAGCAGCAGCAAAGAAGTACTGAATCCTGGGCCGGATCCATCTGGTGTTGGCCAGAATACCCATAGAGGGCCGGGCAACCATGTCAACGAACGCCAGCACCGAGAGCAGGAAGGCTGCCTTTTCTTTGCTAATGTCCTTACTCTTGGCATAATTACTGAGGAAGACGAGCGGAGCAAAGAGGCCGAAGAACATGATGACGTTGCCCATCAGGTAGAGCAGGAAGCCGCGGTGTTTGAAGAGCGTCAGGTCGATGAAGGAGTTGATGGTCTGCAGGACGGTCTTCTTAGGCCGTACTGGATCCACCGCCTTGACCTCCCCCGCCTCCGAGTCGGGCTTGGCTGGCTGGGGTTTGGGTCCGATGGGGCGCATGAGGGAGCCGGCCACGCAGCAGTTGAACAGAAGTCCTCCCAGGATGAGGAAGCTGCCTCTCCAGCCAAACTGATCGTACATCCAAGAGTTGAGAGGAGCCAGGGTGGACAGAAACACGGGGCTGCCTGCCATAGCGATGCCGTTGGCAATGGGTCGCCGCTTGTAGAAGTATTTACCGATCATAGTGAGGGCTGGATTCAAGTTGAATGCCAGTCCCAAACCTGGAGAGACAAAAGGTGGGAGGGTAAACAGAAAAGAAGGAGTACATTTTGGGGATTAATAAAGGAATACTTCTGGTGAAGGAATATAGGTGAAAATATTTGGTGAGTAATAGTTTAAACAGAATGTGATATTATATCGATACAAAATTAGCTGTTCACAAAGTCTGCCACAATAGGATTTCAATTCAATAAACCTGCGATCAATATGACAATATGCGCATTTAACACAATCAGTTCCATTCATATCAATTCACCAAAAGCACCTTAAATAGTATTTGAAAATGTTATTACTAAGCAGGCATTAATAAAAATAAAAAATAAAATAAACTCCCACAATGGCATGCGGTAGTAATGAATGTTCGGAACCGACAGACAGAAACCAAGAGCTCTGTGATGTCAATAACGCTTTCATTCACAATTTTACATATTTACTAACCTAGGTCAATAAGGGTTACCATGGTTACGCATCTCCAGGTGCCGGAAAACATACAGTTTATTTACACAATAGTATGTATACAAGTTGAGTGCGTAGTGCAAAATAAGATTAATTAGGTGCATCTTAAAGATGATTGATAGATATTTTCACTTTGCATCAATGATATTAGATAGTTGATTATTGCATTTATATATCAATATATCATTACACTCCAAGTGAATAAAAGATCTTTTTTGCAGAAGAGTTGCAGGAACTGTTTCCGTTTAAATGGACAAGCAAAACAGTTTTAAAACTACATGTGGCACAAACACAAGCGCTCCGATTAAGAAGTCATTTGACAATTCACTCTACTCTGTAAATTACTGACCGCCCACTACTCCAATGAAGAAGTACAGCTGCTCCACAGTGTTGCAGAACGAGGCTGCGATGAGTCCCGACCCTGCCAGAACGCCACCGAGTAAGATGATTGGCCGACTGCCAAATTTGTTCACAAGGATGCTGCTGATTGGACCTGGAGAGAAAGAAGAGAGAAGGAAGAAATGATGTCATAAAAAGCAGATGCATGAATTAAATAAGATGACAGCAGTGTTGTAGTGTTGAATCTTAACAAGGATTAACCAGCAACTATTTGGGCATTTTTACTGCATCTTTACAGTAATTTGCTGGTTGCAGCTACTCAATGCCTTTCTTTGTCATATATTATAAAGTGAATATCTAACTATTAACATTAGAATCAACTGACAAGACTGATTTGATTGATAATGAAAATAATAAAAGTACATCAAAACATTTCCTAGTTATAGCTTTTAATTTGGGGGGATTTGGCTTTTTTGTCTAATGTGATCAATAAATCTCTTCAACTGGGCAAAAACAAGACATTTTAAGAAGTCACCTTGGGCTTTAGGAGACTGTAAATTTAATTTGATTGACCAAACAATTAATCTGCAGGTTAATGATTAAAGAAAACAGTTTATTGCAGCATAATGCACATTTACATGTTATATGCAGATTAAAACAGTGACAAAGACATTCTAGTGCGAGAAAGGATTACATCAGCTCACCATTTCAACTTTTCACCAACAGGTGGTGCTATGGTGGCAAGAATGAAAAAGGGACAATGACTGATTGCATAACAGTGCTGGTTGCATGGATGTTGCATGAGGGAAGAGGGGAGGAGAATATGAAAGGGGGAGGTAGAGGGAGCATGGTAGTGCAAGGTATGCACGTCAGAGTGAAAGTTCACGGAGAGGAGATCAAATGTAAGGGGGCGAGAGAGAGAGCGAGAGGAGGAGCAAAGAAGAAAAAAAAGGAGGAGAGAAGAGAGAAAAAGAGAAGAGACAGGAAGACTTTTGACGTTCTTTAATAAAACCAGAACAGGGGATAACTGTGCTGGTATGAACTAAACACAAAATCTAATGTATATAGCCTGTGTCATAATTTAAACACGTCTCCTGAAGAGAAATGGGTATCTCTCTCTCCCCCCCGTGTGTGACGGCCGGTCTGCTTGTGGAGTTGAACTCTGAAAAGACAGTTAACTACAGGGTCCTGTTGATCATATGATGGACATGTGTTGTGATATTTAACCAGCAAAATAAAGCCTCTTATTTACGAGAGCGGTCTGAGAGACCTCCAGCTTACAGCAAGGTCTCCGAGCATGACTGGCCAAGCAATGAGCCAGCGGTCCCGGCAGGCGCTAGCTGGCTCTCGCGTCACTTTATGGAGCTTCTCAACTCCAAAAACTTGGAGGCAAATTGTTAATTTGGTCACAATTTTCAAAGTTGGATCAGCCTGTAGTGTGGTTTTCCACTTTGATTTTGAGTGTGACTCCAAATCCAAACCTCCATGGGTTGATCAAATTTGATTTTCATTGATAATTTGTGTGATTTTGTTGTCAGCACATTCAACTATGTAAAGAAAAGAGTATTTAATGAGATTATTTAATTCATTCAGATCTAGGATGTGTTATTTTAGTGTTTCTTTATATTTTTAGCAGTTTACTAAGATCGATACCTCTCTGTCTGTACAATAAATATGAGGCTGGAGCTATAAGATTAGTTTAGCATAAAGACTGGGAATGGGGGGGGGAGACAGTTAGCCTGGCTCTATCCAAAGGACAACATAGAAAAACAAATTAACACATTTGTCACGTCCTAAATTATATATCAACATGCCATGTAATAGGCTAAAACAGTATGCAAGATTTATTTCCAAAACCTCAATTTAAAAAAAAAAAAAGTATGTGAATTGCATACTATTTCCATTAAAATATTACAGTATGCAAACGCTGGACACTACGCCAGCAAGTATCCCACAATGAAATGCGGTCGTAATGACAATGTTCATAACAAACAGAAACCATCGGGGATGTCGCTTTCATTTACATTTATAGATATTTAATTCTAATTTTGTCACTGCAACTGTAGGTGGTTATTTAAGAGTTATCTGGCGATGCCGCTAAAGTCCAGGTCAGCAATGGTTACCATGGTTACGTATCTCCAACAACAAGAAGGCTCTCAGGAAGTGATGTTGCAAAAGAAAAAAGAAAAAGCTTAGCGTGTGTCCGAAAAGATACACATTACTGTTTATTTACACAAAAGTATGTACATGTTGAGTGCGTAGTGTGGAGTAGTGATTTCAGACGCAACCTATATGTTGTTGGTTCGTCTCAAAGATACTCCGTTTACTGTCAAAGAGGAGTGAAAAAAACTACAAAATATTCACTCAGTGGCCACTTTATTAGGAACACCTGCACAATGTAATGCAATCCAATACAATACAACAGCTCAGCTATAAAGTCTACCTTTACAAAGTTTATAAATGTTACGTTTGTGTTGACATCGTCTGATATGTGTAAAATTATGTTTGGTGTTGTTCTGGACTACATTATATTGAAGTTTAATGTCTTCTCTCTGTTTTTATACATGAAGGGGAGAGAATATTAGGAAGACCTCTCAATACAATGCAGTCCAGTTGTATATTGTACAGGTGTACATTAAAGTGGCTACTGAGTGTTTTCTTTGCGTCAGAGTTTTTACTTTTTTAAATAAAACATGACTCAGAGTAATTGATTATTAAAATAGTTGTTGATTACTTTAGTTGACAACTAATGGATTAATCTATGCAGCTTTAAGGGATACACCAAAATAAAAGTTAGAAAATGAAAAGTTGACATGAAATATAGAACCACTCTCTCTAAAAATCACTACTGCTGTGCTGTCAGCTGGCATCCATTTCCTCAGAAACACACACACACAAAACTCGGCAACTGACAATGTGGTCGGTGGCAGATCTGGATGCACGGGCATTCAGTCACACACACACTCACTAAATACCTCTCTAGTTTCTGTGTTGTCTGTCAATGAGGGTCTGACTAGCTCACACAAAGCCTGTCTTGGTGGGTTGCCATGTTCGGGAGTGGTGGGTTTCCATGTGGCAGGGAGAAGATAAGAGGCGAGCACAGAGGCACACACACCGGACACACAGGACTACAGCATGAATCAGCGCTTGTTTGAAGCTCCGCGGTGAACAAAAATGGACCTGTACAAGGACAGGAATGAATTTGCATCCACTCAACACTCACGCACACACAAACATAATCAGTAGTGACAGTCATTGTTGCCGTCTGGCAAAACACAAAGAGGGCAGTGAGTAGTGTTCTCAGAGATATTATATAAACAATTTGTTCTCCCCCCTCCCTCCGTCATTTGCTCTCTTGCTCTGTGTGAAAGAAAAGAACACTGAGTGAAGAAAAGAGACTTGTCCTCAGCTACACTCTGACACAGCATCCACAGGTGAGGTCTTCTTTGGCTCTGCGTTGGTCCTGCTTCGGTTTCTCTTACCACGGAGTCTGACTTAACACTATCTGACTTACTGGGTATCATGTTGAACATTTCTCATTTATTATAAAAGTGCTTTAAGCATTCAAACAAAGTTTTAATTTTAACTTGTTATGGGTGCCTGTTAGTTCACCTGGCAGAGAGCGTGCACCCATATATAGAGGTTCACTCACAGCGGCCGCGGGTTCGACTCCAACCTGCAGCCATTTGCTGCATGCCCCCTTTTAAGTCTAACTTCTGTCCTATAGAAATAAAGGCTTAAAATGCCATGACTTGTTATCAGTTCAAAAAATCTAATTTTTGCTTCTTACTGTGCAAAGGGTTGTTGATTTTATGCTATATAACAATGTACTTGTCAATCATTTAGCCATTGATTACGGAGAAAATGTTCAGATTTTGTGGCCAACTGAAGAGTAAGACTGAGCTGGTGATGAGTCAGTCCGACCACAAACAAAACAGAATAGAAGAGGGACAGGAGAAACCGTTGACTGGATCCGCCCCAACAGTTAAATGCATCACACAGCACACATCATCCCTCCATCCGGACACAAGCTTTAAAAGGAATAGTTTGACATTTTGGGAAAACATGCTTAATCCCTTTCTTTCAGAGTTGGCTAAGACCATTGATACCATGGTCACGCGAAGCTGGAGCCAGAAGATGATTAGCTTAGCATAAAGACTGAAAACAGCGGGAAACAGCTAGCCTGTTTTATCCCAAGGTAAAAAATAAATAAAACCAGCAAAATACAAAATGTGTTCATAAGTTAGCTTTAGAGTTGCTGGTAGTTTGACAGAGCTAGGCTTTCCAGTCTTTATGCTAAGCTAAGCTGTCTCCAGGTTAATATGCATCATACAGACATCAGAAAGCAAATGAGAGCATTTCCTAAAAACGTCAAACTATGCCTTCAAGCACCTTCTTCTCTACTTTGGTCTGGATATATGAATGCTATGCTTGGCTTTTGTCCAAGTACACTTTATTAGGAACACCTGCACACTGTAATGCAATCCAATACAACAGCTCAGCTATAAATTCTACATTAACAAAGTTTATAAATGATACGTTTGTGTTGACATCGTCTTAAATGTGTAAAATTATGTTTGGTGTTGTTCTGGACTACATTATATTGAGAGGTTTAATATTTTGTCCTTACTTTTATACATGAAGGGGATATTTGAGACTACAGTGATCCCTCGCCACTTCGCGGTTCACTTATCGCGGATTCGCTATTTCGCGGATTTTCAAAATGCATTTTTTTTTTTTTTGGTGCATTGTGCTCTGCATTCTGATTGGCTAAAAACTCAGTCCCGCTTCTTGTATCAAAACATGCTACGAATTGTGCTATCATTTTGTCGTCTCGTGCAGTTATGTGTACGTACATAAAACAGCTTGGCAAATTTACATTAAGTTGGCCAAATTATCTTGTAATTTGAACATCTCCTAAACCCATAATGTCGGCGGCCTGGACCGACAAAAGCACCTGCGGATGGGCCCAAACGGCGGAAGATGCTACCTATCTCAGATAAAGTTAAACTTCTGGACATGCTAAGGGAAGGTAAAAGCTATGCAGCCGTTGCTGCCATTACGGAATCAATGAATCTTCCGTTCGTTACATAAAGAAGGAGGAAAAAAACATAAGGACGACAGCAGCAGTCAATTTTAATACGAATGCAAAAAGGGTTGTAACTGTCCGCAACAAGACCATGGTACGGATGGAGACGGCATTAGCTCTGTGGATTAATGACTGCAGGAAAAAAAACATAACCCTGGATACAAACGTTATCTGCACAAAAGCGAGAATGCTGTATGAAAACTTTGCTGTCAGTGACGGGGAAGAGGGAGAGGGCTTCAGAAGAAGAGAACACTGCAGAGCGCAGTCAGGATGCAGCGGCCCAGTCTGAAGAGCAGTGAAACGGCCTACACGTGAGTCACTGTATTTGTATACATGTAATAGTTGCTAATTGTAAAAAAAAAAAAAGTTTTCTATTTCGCGGATTTCACTTATCGCGGGTCATTTTCGGAACGTAACCCCCGCGATAAACGAGGGATTACTGTATTAGGAAACCTCTCAATACAATGCAGTCCTGTACAACACCACAGTTGTTCTTAACTGCACAGATACACATTATATTGAACCTTTAACAATCATTTCACGTGTTTTTTACTCATTTGATAAATCGGCTTAACTCTCCCTCTCATGCCTAATCATATCAATATCCTGTAATCCTGAGCGCTTACTGCATTAAAACAAGCTGATGTGCACTCATGCACAAATTCACACACACCTTCAGGGACCGGCTACTGGCTCTTTTCCCACCCACATAAGAACAGAGAAAGTGCCACTCAGTGAGGCACAATAGGCAGTGTGGAAAAGACCCCCACACCCACACACACCCACACACACCACACCCACACACAAAATCAAGGGAATTTCAAGCTGGTTTATTGTGAACTGGAACGTCATAGTTGAGCTCTTAATGTGATTATTAGCTAAAGTAAATATAGATTAGATTATAATAGATTGCAAATAGCCCTCAATTGGCAGCTCCCACTGTCAGGAGTTAGTCTACCTTGGTTAAACATTTCAAAGACCACTAATACAATTACATTTTACCACAAGATGGTGTCCTGTTTACAGCGAGGTTTGTTATGTATCAGCAGCTGAATATGATGTAACTCCTTTACTTTGTTGCAGTTTGTTTCCTGCCTTAAATCAGGAAACAGAATCAAACTCTTGCTTCGCATATCCTCTTCCTTCATGCTGAGCGTTTTTAACTGGTTCAAACTGTTAGTCAGCTGTCACTGACGTCAAGCAGCCACAATAAATTAATACGCACGTCTTTTTTGAGTGTGTACGTGCACTTCCTCATGTGTAACCAGTATCGACATCAGGACGTCACTAACTGGTGATCTGGTTAAATTTTGAAACTCTCTCCACCACTGCGCTCTCTACATGTAAGACATCATCTCAAGTTCCCTCTCTCAGGAGAAAGAGAAAGTGTGTTTGAATGAGGAGGGACTGTGCTGTGTCTTGACAAACAAAGATAAATCTGATATGAAACTGGATCTGAGTATTTCTTAAATCCTGCCTTAACATGCAAATGGAGAGCATGTTGCAGCAGTGCAAATAAAAAAGGGTCATTATGTGCAATAAAAAGTACAACTAGTTTTTTTCTCCCAGCTTGAGGGCGTCCGTAGGGGCCTAGAGCTCTCTAGGGACACCTCTTTGGTCCTGACTGACACAGTGCTGTGGAGAGGTCTGGCAATGCGAGCCTCTTTGTTCAGTCACTCCAGAGTATTGATTTCTCACATTGTCTCATGTGCTCCTTTCAGCAGTAAGTGTTACTCGACTTAATGAATAAGAGGTAGGTGTAGGTGTAGGTGTAGGTGTGGGTGTGTGTGTGACTTTATCACCCCAGCTTTAAATTATTATTTATGTTGTGCTAGTTATTGTTAATTTCCTTCTTTTGGTCTGCTTTGACAAAATAAGCAATGTCTTGTCATGCCACTAAGGCTCTTTAAATTGATATCTCTATCTCTATCTAGAGATAGAGATAGATAGATAGATAGATAGAGATAGATAGATAGATAGATAGATAGATAGATAGATAGATAGATAGATAGATAGATAGATAGATAGATAGATAGTTTGTTTTGCACCAGTGAAGGGTAAACGATAAAAAAGCAGAGCCTCAGTCTGCAGAGTGTGTAATCCACAGCATAAAATCCCATTCTTTTCTTATTTATAATTCTTTCTCTTAGGTTCTCCCACTCTTTAAATTATAAGCTGTGCGGCCTTCTACTGGCAGCTCTTTAGATCCGATTTGGATTTGAAAGAAGACATTCCTCAGACATTTGGACTGTCTGTGTCAATGACCTCAAGGTTCAGGACACACACATCAGGAGAAAATGTGTTGCAGTGTGTGCCATTTATTATTTGCCACATTGGAACAGAGCAGAAAAACTACACACTGTGCCAGTCAGGTTTTGGAGCACATCCAATGGGCACAACACCACACCTATACGAATTATCGGTGGTGATTCAGATGTCTGGAACGAGGCCAGTGTGGTTGTATAAAAAGGAACAACCTATGCCTGCTGCATATAACAATAACTGAAATTATATTATATTACAAATTAGGGCTCAGACAACTTATTTGAAAAACAAATATTTCCATGCCTGTCTAAATCCCAAGTGTTTTTTCAACTGCCCAAACAATAAATTAGACAAATGTGTTTTGTTGTGCATTTGTTGGCCATTAAAATTAATAACAAAAATTAGACAAGTTTTCTGTAATATTGAACACTCTCAAGTACAGACATGCCACTCACCTCCAGCATACATGACAGCCAGCATGATGGAGGAGATCCAGGACACCTGACTGGGCGTAGCATCGAAGATGACCTCGATCTCTTTGAAGAACACCGTGATGGATTTGGGGAAGGCGTAGGAGAAGCCGATGGAGATAAAGGCCCCCACTACAACCGCCCAGCCCCAGCCACCTTCAGGTGGGGTGTACCCCACGGGCCCACCCAGCGCTGGAGGCATGTCTGCTCAAGAAGATGAGTGGAGGACAGCTTGGCTCAGAGGAGAAGAAAGGCCGTACCAGGTGCACTGAGATCAGGACTTTAAACCTGTGGAGAAAGAGCAGAGAGCTGGTAAAATAAACATACTTCATCTTTTTTCTGCTTATCATTTTTATCTAAGGTGATGCAATATTATATATGTAGGAAAAGAGGGAGGACATGAAGATTAACACAGAAATATGGCAACGGAAACTAAATATTTTGACAGTTTGATAATTTCTTGAATTGCAACACCAAGTACTGTCAGGCCGTATGCCAACTAAGCAGCAGTAGATAAACTAGATTAGACCATGAGAACTTGGTTTTCCTGGTCTACTGCCATTTGATTAAACACTTTAGTGATATGCATTCACAATTGCAAAACAGCTGGATATCCCTTGGCTTCTTTAATGTATGCGCCCATCTAAACGTTCACTTTTTCCCCCTCTTAGGGCGCACATAACCAAGCTATTTATGGTCTGCATCAACATCAACTCTAACTGTTTCTGGCTTTTTACTGGAAATGGCCTCTAGGATACAAATCTACAAGCCAACATAAGGACTTCCTACCAAATCTGTATAGTGATACTATATTTAAAAGAAAAATCAGAACAATGCTGTCATTGTAGGGGAAGATAAAAAGGAAAAATATAATGCCGCTGATTACATAACTGTACAACATAAAGCACTGAGAGGGGATTCACTGCCCTTGGAATAACTAATAAAGAGCCAGGCGTCTTGGTCTTCTACATGTTATTTAGTCTATATCATGCTGTCAACAACCAAGGTCAGCCAATCGTTACACAACCAGCCTGTTATAGCACAGTGGTTAACTCCGCTCTGGGGTCCATGTATACACCTTAAATCAGTCAGCATTGTGAGTTGTAGTTGTTGCTATGACACCATACAACAAAACAGCGGCAGCATGGAACCTGCAGTCCACAGTTTTACTCCCTGCCAGGGAAGCAGCGGACATCATCAATGGCTAAACCCTGTCCATGTTCGGGGCTGTCAACGGGGCTGTGTCTCTGCAAAAAAGTGGAGAGGACGAGCAGCCCCCGCTGGGGCCGCTGGTTAACAATGTTAGTTAGCTAACTAAGTTAACTTGCTAATTCCACCCGACACTGGTTAACGTTCCCGAAATAATTAGCCAAACAAGTTGTCAGTTGTCTGCCGGCTATGCTGTGACAAGAATGTGTAAATGAAACATTAAGTTGTTACATTTTACTAATTGAGAGGCTGATCGGAGTAATGTTGACATCGGTCAACCAGAAAAATAAAAAGCCAGTTGTACGTCGCCATTTGATGCCATTTCAGTTTAAGCATGAATCGTGCAGTGAATGTCTTGTTTGTGTTGTATGCTTGTTTTTTCTATTTTAACTTTCCTTTTAAAAAACATTTTATAGTGACTTATGACTTATTTATTTTCCTGCTTTGCACTTTTTACTGATGTTTTGCAATGAGGATTGCATTCAATTTGTACAATGTACAATGACAAAGACTATTTTAAGATGCAATTCACCAGAATTAGAGGCTTCAACCCTGAGAAACAGAAAATCTTCTTGGCAATAACTGATTTAGATGGCCGTTGCATCTTTTATTTTATGTTCCCAGTAATCCAGGTCAAAGACTACTGACTATAGTCAACAGACGACGGATGACGTCAGAAACCAAACAGTTGGCCTAGTTGGTAATCAGCACAACACGAGCATGTAGACTGTTCCACTTCCTCAAATCTGTTGGTGTCAGTTAACACACATTCACATTAGCAACCAAACAGCTGGTTAGCACAAAGCACATAACTTGACATGAACCCTAACAGTCGTTAACCGGCTGAAATTCCATGCTTTTTGGTCTAAACATCATACCTAAATTAAAAATGGTACAGCTCCTATATACTTTGGCCCTCTGGGGGTGTGCCTGATATCATTGGAAAGGTTATACTCACATTTTGTTACTAGTGTCAGGGTGATTCTAGGCCTTACTGACAGAGTTACAGAGACTTTAATGGAGGGTTTTTTCCGCTCAAGTCAGAAATCTGTAAAATGACTAAAATACACTGCTGTAAACACATCTAGGTTAGATACAGACAACACAAGTTGAGTGTTTGAGTCTTTTGAAGTCAGGATAAAAAAATGGCTGGTGGATTGAAGACAAAAAATAATTTATTGAATGATTTAAATTTGAACACGTCTGTCAGTGGCTTGTTGATCTTTACATCGTTAGTTAATTACCTATCCTAGGCTGGGACACACATTCACACGGTTTTGATAAAGTCCATGGCAGAGCCGACAGGATTGAAACAGCGGCAGCTTTCAGTGACTTTATAGTGAAAAAAAAACTGTTACAGCGGACTTTGATGTTAAAATGTATACAGGTTGGCAGGACGATCTGAAATGTCTGTCTTTTGCTGTATGTTTTGTTGGTGAATGTAAGATGTTTGAGTCATACACGTCTCGTCTTCATGGCAGAGACAAGGAAATGAATTTGGCAGCATACGTGTGATGTCAACCCGTTCTCCCGCTTTATCATTGGTTCTCAGAGTCATACTGATACAAAGTCTGGCACGTGGGACTGCTGGCATTGGTTGAAGTCGCGGGAAACTCAGGTTATTGGTCAAATTCATGGAACGGTTACGGTAATTGGCTGAATTTGCATGAACGATTATTGGTTGATTTTGCATGAGTTGGTGCGATTACGACATCGCAAAATCCTGGAGGGACTGTATAATGTTCCTTAACGTGAAAGAATGTTTACTTTGATTTATGTTTATCTATCTCAACATTACCTGGTGGAGATGTATGCATGTCCGAATCAGTTAGACCAGACATCAACCGTGTTTTACCCTGTCAGCTCTCTAGTACAGAGTCTGTGTGAGAATTCACAGCAAGTGAGTGGGCGTGTGGATGACGTTTCTATCATGCAGCTGGCGCAAAAAAACGGAAGAAAACAAACATCCGAGGGTAAAGAAGAAGGGTGATTTACACGAAGAACCCAAAGAAAATGTCTAACTGGAGAGAATCGGGAACTTCTGTCGGTAAGTAGCTAAACTGCTCAAACACCACCACTATCACAGAAATCAATGCAGGCTGTCTGTGTGAGGTGCTTGGATGGTTTTGTGTATTTATTCAGCAGAAAATGTTACCGTTAATGATTAGTAAGTCAGGAGATTTTAAGTCAGTCAACCCTGAGCCCAGTCAAGAAGCTTAATTTTATCCAACAGACAGAGCAAAGAATTTAAAATCAGACTGGAAATCATAAGTTTCTCTTCTTCTACAGACACTACAGAAGCAACTGGCAAACCTTAAAATCTTGGAAGGAGGCAATTAAACCCAACTAAATGCCACACTACTAAGTTATCCAGGGGCCAGAATGTACAACTCAAAAGGCTTGCCAGCCACAGCTCTTCCTTCAATGATGTTACTGACACGCAGCTACACGGTATGCATACTCTCACATGCTGGTGCAAACTAGGGGTCGACCGATACTGGTTTTTCATAGCCGAAACCAATTAGTATTTAATGAAACCCATAATAGATATTTGGAACTATCGATATGCATATAAAGTGAAAATCTTTTAGTCAAAATTAAGATTTTTGGAATGTTACAAAATCCACATAGTGATTATTTAATAAATTAGATTGTTTCAGCAGAATACCCAGTAAAAGATGGTCAGATAGTGTTGTGCGGGGGATAGCAGAGGGACAGACACAGAGCTGTAGCAGAGTCAAAGTAGGACACTTTGTTTTAATAGGACACATTAACTTTATAGGTTATAAGACATATAAGCTGATGCAGATAATCTGCAAATTTCCAAAAAAATGGCCCGATAATCACCAGGGCCGATAATCGGCCTGTCCTTAATGTAAACAGTCATTTATCTCTCCAGCCGCCACTGGAGCTCTGCTTGACTAAACCTTTGATTTGTTCCACTGGAGATACACTTTAAGGAGGGGGAGGAGAGGGGGCATATCTCAATGTGCTCAAAACGTTCAGAGTTCATCTGCAGACAGAAGCAAATCCCAAAGTGGCCGGGACGTACACATCAGTGCTAACCAAGCAGCAGTATGCTAAGCACCTGATACATAAGGTCCTGTACCCTACGCTGCAGCACGGCCTTCCTGCATGGAGGAGGAATGTGACGACTACAGGAGTAAGGGCATGCAGCCAGTCCTCCTTTAGATGTGACACGGTACACTCAAAACCAGACTGAATTTAACACAAAACACTTTTTTCAAGGGAGAAAATTTACATTTAATAGACCCAACAATGAATCAAAAAATAATTTGCGAGTTGCAACACGGACAAACATAAAAGATGTTAGTCTTAGTGAACTGAAGAGCATTGAAAACAAATCTAATAAAATAAGACCACACACACATGCACACACATCTAAATATTCATTTTCCAAACTGTTATGTAGTTGACAGTACAGTATAATAATTGGAGAAGCACAAGTTACAAACACAGGATGCTGGCTCATGCTACAACATTCAACTTCCTCCATGTCTCAATGTGCTCACTGTGCCTAAAGGAGCAACGTCACTGCTGATCTCAGTGCTCTGGTCACGCACATTCATGCAACCGCTTTTTAGGTCACACAAGGAAATAGGGCAAACACAAGCACACCCATACAGCCATTTATTCCACTTTTCATGTATTCTACATGGTGTAATATATTAGCACTGGTGTCCCAGAATGTGTGCCAGGAAAGATCAGGAAGACAAAAACTGTCAGTCATAACTCCAGTTATAATGCTGAAATAAAAAAACTTCTCAATAACAGACTTGGAGCCAAAACCCAACCTGTATTACTCATGACAAACTTGTGCTTAAATCTAAGGGCTTATATAAGCTGTCATGTGACCTGTTAGTTAAATTGATGTCAATCAGAATTTAAAAGACTATTTGTCATATAACCCTTTCCACTGTCTACACTTCAGTGCAACCAAATAACTCATTAGGACACATCCAGATCCAACTTAAAGAGCAACGTAACAACCGTAACACCATGACTACTGGCACTCTTAACCATCTCACAGCTCAGATTGTTGCTCCAGGGTCCCTCTTTATATCCCCCTGGCAGTCATCCAAAAACAGCATAGTCACATACAACTCTCGATTTAACTGCTATTCTGGCTGCCGACCATAGTGTATTTCTGTATTGGCCGACATGTGAAACATCACCTAAGAATTCATTGCTATGCAAGCTTAGCGAGGCTTAAGCAGATGCAGCCGAAATCAGGGTGAGGGCCAGAATAAGGGATGTGAACGAGTAGTACGGAGGTTGGAGTAGTATTTCTACCAATACTATGCAGTTGCATGCTCTCAATGTAATATATTTCAACTCCAAACTCTCCAAAATGCTGAAAGTTTACTTTTCTAGGCTATATTTATAAGTTGTGTGGGATTGGGCATGTGCTAATTAATGAATCAATTAGTTAATTAAATCATTTTTTGATTTCCTTATACCTAGATGCAAGTACATTGGACCAACCTGCAACTTTGTTGTCAAGGACTTTCTCAGGACCAGGAGTTGTCCATTAACCTAGTAGAAAGGTCACCCAGAGTCCAGAATGGCATGGACAAACCAGCCCTCTCAATAACTCATGGGACAGGGGTCATAGGGAGAGGAGGTAGGTCATAACCAGATATACACTCACCGGCCACTTTATTAGGTACACCTGTCCAACTGCTCGTTAACACTTAATATCTAAGCAGCCAATCACATGGCGGCAACTCAGTGCATTTAGGCATGTAGACATGGTCAAGAGAATCTCCTGCAGTTCAAACCGAGCATCAGTATGGGGAAGAAAGGTGATTTGAGTGACTTTGAACGTGGCATGATTGTTGGTGCCAGAAGGGCTGGTCTGAGTATTTCAGAAACTGCTAATCTACTGGGATTTTCACGCACAACCATATCTAGGGTTTACAGAGAATGGTCCGAAAAAGAAAAAACATCCAGTGAGCGGCAGTTCTGTGGGCGGAAATGCCTTGTTGATGCCAGAGGTCAGAGGAGAATGGCCAGACTGGTTCGAGCTGATAGAAGGGCAACAGTGACTCAAATAACCACCCGTTACAACCAAGGTGGGCAGAAGAGCATCTCTGAACGCACAGTACGTCGAACTTTGAGGCAGATGGGCTACAGCAGCAGAAGACCACATCGGGTGCCACTCCTTTCAGCTAAGAACAGGAAACTGAGACTACAATTTGCACAAGCTCATCGAAATTGGACAATAGAAGATTGGAAAACGTTGCCTGGTCTGATGAGTCTCGATTTCTGCTGCGACAGTCGGATGGTAGGGTCAGAATTTGGCGTCTACAACATGAAAGCATGGATCCATCCTGCCTTGTATCAACGGTTCAGGCTGGTGGTGGTGGTGTCATGGTGTGGGGAATATTTTCTTGGCACTCTTTGGGCCCCTTGGTACCAATTGAGCATCGTTGCAACGCCACAGCCTACCTGAGTATTGTTGCTGACCATGTCCATCCCTTTATGACCATAATGTACCCAACTTCTGATGGCTACTTTCAGCAGGATAATGCGCCATGTCATAAAGCTGGAATCATCACAGACTGGTTTCTTGAACATGACAATGAGTTCGCTGTACTCAAATGGCCTCCACAGTCACCAGATCTCAATCCAATAGAGCATCTTTGGGATGTGGTGGAACGGGAGATTCGCATCATGGATGTGCAGCCGACAAATCTGCGGCAACTGTGTGATGCCATCATGTCAATATGGACCAAACTCCCTGAGGAATGCTTCCAGCACCTTGTTGAATCTATGCCACGAAGAATTGAGGCAGTTCTGAAGGCAAAAGGGGGTCCAACCCGTTACTAGCATGGGGTACCTAATAAAGTGGCCGGTGAGTGTATGTATCCATGTTGCACACTGAAGCCAAATTTAGCAACATTGAAAACGAGACAGGATTGACTTATGCTTTCAAGGAAATTTTAAAAAGACAATGGGACATTCAGCACACATAACATTCAGTTTGTACGGACAGTGGTCCTAAATGTAATAGAAGATCCCACTAACAGTGATGTTCCAATCATAGCTTAGCAAACATAACTCTGCCCGTCGAGCTTTGAATTAAATCAACATGCTGGAGATGTGTGCATGGGGCTGCTGGAGTAAGAAAGATAGCGGGTTTAAACTGCTTGGAGGGTAGTGTCTTATAGGGGTGGAATCACCAGACGCCTCCCAATACGATATCATCACGATACTATATTATTGCAATTTTAAACATATTGCAATATTCTGCGATATGTTGCAATTTATTACCTTTTTCCAACTTCTAATTTTTCCCAATTTCAAATGACGTCCCCAAAAGGAAACTTTGTCAACATGTGTTTTATTTAAAAAGAAACATTTCTGTTTGTTCATCTCACTTCAATTTCATTGCCACACACACACACACAAATAAAATAAACAATCCATACAGTATTGCCACTGAAAATATTGCGGTACTATGCTATATCGACTTTCCCCCACCCTAGTGTCTTATAACTTAACCTCCCCACAACCAAAATCACAAGAGCAACACTGTAAGCAACTAAATACGGTTTGTTTGCTAGAATATAAGCTGCAAATGTTAGCATGTATTTATATAATGTTATTTATACTAGTAGGACTAACTAGCTCTATGCTGGAATACAAGAACAATACTGTTTATTTAGCTTAATTGGCAAATGTTTGCTTAATTAGCTATCTATTGCTGATATAATATGCTAGTCACAGCCAACAAAAATCAAAATGGCCGTCTGCTAGAATTGAAAAGCCTCCTTATGTTGACCTCTGAATTCAAGGACCCATTATTTACTGCGAGTTGTATGTCTGCCACTGTTGTCACTGTTAACTGCGTGCTGTGTGAGAAGAGAACACTTCACAGGTTTAGGATCAGTAAACACCTTTGTAGGTTTTGAATGTCAGAGGTAAACAGGACTCACATCAGTTGCACAGAGTTAAAATGGAAAAAAGGGGGGGGGTGAAGGAATGCGACATTCAGTTTTCAACCTGGACTTAATGGGAAGCAGGCTTCACTAGTGGGATTGGATTTATGTTGCTATCTCCCCTGAGGTCCTACTGCTCTGTGCTGGAGCTCCGTTAGGTGTCTGTTTAGTGTGTCTGTGTGAGTCCCAGCAAAGCACGACAACTCTTAAAAAGGAGGTATCAATGAGGCCATTCATTCTGCAGAAACAAACGCTCCCTTTACTAAAGTGTGTTAAAGGAATTATGGAGTTACCTGAAACCTCTTATCAAACAACAAATAGTTTAACCAGATGAAATGTTAGAACTTTTATAAAATGTGCTAAAAGCCTTATTTTTTTATTTTTTTTTACAGTTTCTGGGACAATTGACTGGCCTAAGCATTACAGGGTTCAACTCCAGAACAAATACTGTCAAAAACAAGTTGCTGTCTGGCCTGCTGGATTTCCTAAATTATCTACCTGGTGCACAAAAGACAAGATACTAAAGCCACTCTTACAAAACCTGTAATTATTGGGAAGGGAAGGAAGGAAGCAGGGGTGGAGTTAGTAAAAAAATAGACACACAAATTAAAAAAATATTAAAAAGGCATGAGGAATAATTAGACAACACAAAGCACGTTTTGCACACTGAGCCTCGGAAAAGACCACTGTCTAATACAAAGTCCCATTACCAACATTTATTATACAATTGTTTTCCACAGCTTAGTGGTAATGAAATACTTCTTGGCACCAATGACCACTTTAACCTTGCAGGCAAGAACAAATGTTGATTCTCACACACTTTTGTAACCCTGAGTGAGTGCACTTCAAAACATGTGAACATAAAGTCGTACATCCGTGCTAGCTCAAAACACACTATGTGGCACAGATGTAAATGTTAGTTTGCCTTGTGGTCATGCAAAGAACTTGTGTACCCAAACACAAGTATGCATGCGCATAGAGTAGATGTGTCTGAACAGAAAGGTTATTTGTATTAAAAAGTTCCAATGTGTAGGAATTTCTCCCATCTAGCATTGAGATCGTATATTGCAACCAACTCTCACGCAGTTCAAATTACGTATTACAGCTACAGTAGTCTTCACGCTTCAAAAAGCTGGTCTTTTGCTCTTTTCAATATACTTTTTCTTGGCGAAGAAGAGGACTCCTGTTCCTGAAACTTGGATTTTGGAGCTACCGCTGCTCGCTCCGGCCGCTGCTGGTCAAACTAATGTGCACGGCGGGCCACAGAAGCCTCTTATTTCCGAACATTCATCTCTCTCCCGCCACCCGAGGGCTGGTGGTCTAACGTATTAAGATGACGTGGGGGTCCTACAATGCCCACTAGCAGCACCTGTGAGTTTATTGTGACAGCAAAAAAGCGATAGGCGGAGCAGTACAGTTGTGCCGATGGACAATATCATCATCAGCTCTTTACTCATTCACTGATGCATCCCCATTTCAAATACTGCCCATGTGATCCACCTCTCCCCACATGTACGCAATGGATACCTGCCAACAATCACTCACAAAAGTAGTAAGATAGGAAACATCAAATCAGCATTAGTGAATTGAGAATTGTGTGTCAAGACACCTTTGAGCTTTTCCTGACAAGTTATGGCAGTAATTATGCAAAACAAATTGCACAATGTGGGTGTATTGTTGGCCTGCAGTCAAGATTGGGTGTCAATACATATCGTCAGTTGGCAAGCACAAATAATAACCACAACTGGATAGGTCAGTACTGAAGAAGCAGCATTAGTAATCGGGTGAGCAGATTCCTGAGAACAGAAACTTTTAAAAACCCTACTGTATTACATAATACACTTAGAGCTGACAAATATAAAACATAAAAAGGTCTAAAAACTGACAACACATTGATGTAACTACTCTGCAATCTACAAGTGATGTTAGAAGATATAATTAGCTGTACGCCCTCCAGAGAAGTCAGAGTTCTGAGGACAAACCCCTGGCACTGGTACATTCATGCACTCACCAAAGCTAACTTTGGAAAGCAGGGTGGATGTTTGCATGAATCCAGCTCCTGTGCTTGTACAGGTCACCCTCCCCCCACACAAATGGAAAATGACAGCCATCACTCACTTTCAGAGAACATCCCTTGGTTAATAGACAACAAGCAGCTCTGGCTATTTTTTTGGGGGACAATGGGGACTGCACGGGAGGCAGCGCGAGTGGATGTTTTGTGATCTTTCTACTGAACTCCGACCATTGTGAGGGAAGTTGACATCGATCATTGCTGTAATATTTCCCTTACAATGTAACCTGCAATTAACCGCTGGTTGAAACGGGTAATTGCATTGTTTCAAAATTAAGTGGATTACCTCTGGCATTACCAGATATTTTAAATAACAACAACAACAAATGGTGGTAGGTGATACATTTGATTTAATTTACTGCTTTGGTAACAAACTAATTTCAGGGCTCTGGGTTATGAGAGCACAGTTGACGCATATGCAGGACGCAAGTAACAAAAGTTACTGTTGCACAGACATCTTGCCGTGGCAACGTTGCAATAAAAGGTTTTCTAAATACCATGTATATACAGTTGTTGGAGGAAACCCACGCAAACACGGGGAGAACATACAAACTCCACACAGAAAGGCCCGGAATGACCTGGACTCGAACCAAGAACCTTCTTGCAGTGAGGCAGAAGTGCTAACCACTTAGCCAGCGCCAAGTGTCCAGACATCCCACCATCGCCTGTCTATTGCGTTAAAAAGACAGCCGTGCCGTGATTGATTTCATAAGGGCAAATTGTTACAATGTAATTTTAAATCTACCTTAAAAATAAACATGTTTTATTAGCATGTTGGTGGCAATGGTACAGTGGATATGACACACACCTTTGGTGTGGGAGTTGCTCCAGAGGCGTGCGACCTCTGACATATGGCAATTGTAAGTCAGCTAATTGACATGTAATGTAATGACTGTTTTGGCCATATGTGCTCGTGCTGTGCTCCCAAGTGGTAGGCCAGGTCTCAGTTGCTACAATGGAGTTTTCTTTTTGGCCACCCCTGGCTCAAATATCAAACTCCACCTATGGCAATTAGGTTAAACTTCCCTTGTATTTGATTATGCTGAATCCTTTACAATGCAGCCTTGACTGAATGAATCTTGACCAATTTGTATTAACTCCCACCTGGATGGCATCAAAGGATTCTCACCCCTGGCTGATAGCTATTGTCTTGAGGACAAAGGCATGCAAAACACTAAGTGAAAGAAGGGAAAACAGCTTATTAGCATCGGTGTGCATATTACAAACCAACCTTTGTCTTGTGTACCATGCTCTGAGCATTAATACTGCAAGAGAGTTTTGACGCCTTCCTCGTTGTCAAAGTTCAAAATTGCCACGGCACCCTTGCTTGTGAAACTCACTCAGCTTTGTGCTAAAGAGAACAAATGCACAGTAAGCGGAAGTCAAAGCCCAATATCACCTCTCCTGTCTCCCCTCTGGCTGGTTTTGGCTCTGTGCCAGCCCCACTGAGTGGCCCAGAGGGGCTGGGAATGTCAAACAGTAACGGGAGATCAGATGCGGACAGGTCGGACTCACTGACTTCACTCATGAATGTAAAAATAGCGCCAGCATCACGCCTTGGTGAATGGAGCTAATGTTCCCTCGGTTAAAAACTGCCCTGTAAAGCCGGCGGGTTCATTTTAAATCAGAGATACACGATCCACTGGTCATGCTAATGGATGCGCGAGCTAGCTAATTTACAACTTACAAGCGAGTTGTTCAGCACACGTTGAGATGTTCGCTAAGTCTCTTTGCAGCAGTCTTTTTGTCTCGACGGTTAGTCCACCACACACTCGTTCACTCACCGGGGTTGTAGTCGGTATGTGGGCTGTGTCCGGTAGAGGCTCGGTTCGGCTGCGAGTGAGTGTCTCCCGGGGTGTCCTTGCTTGACAATGGCTGCACGTTGATCCAGCAGCAGCTCGGGGTACCAACCATAGATAAGCAACTTCTGGGATGGTGATGATGATGACACTACAACCAGCGCGCATGCGTGCGAGAGCGTGAGCGCCAGTGGAGGAATGACTAAACGCACGTGCGTGTATGGTGGAGAGGACGCCGGTTTAGCGATATAAATATATATTTTATGACTATTACCGTATTTAAACCTTTTTGTGCAAAACATTTCCTACTTATGTCTTACAGCAATTGCATTACAAAATTGACATTAAAGTATGATTCATGACAGAAATATGCATTAGTAGGGCAAGGAAAAAATGAAAAATGCTACCTTGAATATGAACACACAAGAGATTTGCATAAGAGTTGCATAAAGTAATAGTTTTGCTTATTTTTACAAACTTTACAAACATTTGTATTCAACTTACTAAAGTAAAAGTACAAAAGTGAAAGCATCAACATATACTTAGATTAACAAAAGTACTAATTATGCAGAGACTCTCATTTCAGAATCATATTAAGCTATATTAATGCATATTTAACTTTAACTTGCAATTTCATTACAGCTGTAGAAAGATAATAAAGTGAGGCCCAATCTCTGCCCCTTTTCACCATTAACATCTGTTAAGGTGATATCCTGTATAGTATATTTCACAATTTACATTTATAGTGTAATGTTTCCTCATTTTCAAAAGAATACACACCCACAGCATACAACAAGTCACTCTCAAGCTAAAGCACAGTACATTAAATTAACATTCCTCATCCTCCACTAAAAAAGAAACCACATGCTCTTAAACCCATAACGGTAAATGCAATCAGACCTTTCACTGCAAGACCTCCGCTAATCTCAAAAACAGATTAACTCTTTGCTCTGCACTTGGGAAGTCTGCAATGGCTCCGCCTCTTTAATGTGCATTTGTTTGATTACTGCAACCATCACCAATCTTCAGTCAAATGTTTCCAGCTGACAGCATGTGAGGATTCTTTTGGCACAGTGATGCAACAGTCCCTAATTGGAATATTCATACTGTTGTTGCTAATGAGGAGGATGATGGAGAAAGAGGCTGGCAGTGGCAGAGTTTGGGTGAGTGAAATGTCTGTCTGTGAGGAGTTTAAATGGCCCAAACATCCCATATCAGGACTACTGAGATTTCCATCATTGGTGGAGGAAGCATTCCGATCCTTTACTGAAGAACTAATACCACACTGTAAAAAATACCTAAGTCCTGCATGCTTGTCTTGTCCAACCAGCAGTCCAAACCTCAACATTAGTACATTGAAATAATTAAAATAATTAAAAGGAAAAGCAGCAGATCTTCACATTTGAGAAGCTGGAATCATTAAATGTTTTAACTTGACAAACTATCGAAATAGTTCCTTTTCTCTGTTCAGTTAATCGAATAATTAATCAGCTGTTCTTGTATAAACTCTAGGGTACTTTTATTCATAACAAAGCATATTTTATATAAGCTCTTTTCAGAAGTAAATAGTAAGCAAAACTGCAGGGAAGTAAAAAGTGCATGTATAAAGAGGCATTAATAAAAGAGTAATAATAAAGAAGTATTTGACATAGCACTTTTTACAGACAAAGTCACAAAGGGATTTACATGATAAACTCAAACTTGGTTCTTGAGTAATTGTACTTGGTTACATTCCACTACTGTTAAGCTCTGAGGAGCTCCTGTTGGACGGTCTCCCACAAGGCACTAGGGTTTGGGTTATCTATTATTTATCTGGCCTCAAAGCCTGCAACAAGCAGGTCGTCCCACACAGTTTGCCAAATGGGTCTCTGTCTGTCCACAGGACTCACTGACAATAAACAGCTGGAGGGGGAGGAGATGGAGGATACACACTCCTGTTATATTGCTTAATCCCGGGGGGTGAGAAAAACAAAGACATGAGGGGTGGTGGTGCTTAAAAGAGAAAAAAAGTATCGGTGAGGGGGATGGGGATGGGAACATTTTCAGGAAAAACTGAGAATGAGAAGCAGATTTAGTTTTGGGTGTTAGGGATGCATGTTGTGAGCGAAAACAGTGTTTCTGTGTCCGTTCCTGCTTCTCTCCAGTAGAGGATCTCAGTCGTTTTAGCACCCTGAGAAACACAGCCCCATAGTTTGCCCTTTTATCATAGCCTGACAAACTTTGAGACCATAAAAAACCTGCCAATGTGCAGAGTCCACTGTGTCACGGCACACTTGTGTTCTTATTAAAGTAACAGACACACACATATAAGATCCCTCTCTTACTGCATGTTTTTTTGTCATTTTATTGATGTATGTCTGTTTTATTTTAAGGTCTCTTTAATTATTTTCCAGTGTGTGTGTGTGTGTGTGTGGTATTTATAAGTGCATTTGTTCAATTACTGAAAGTGACAGCTCACCCCCAAAACATGTAAGAACCACTAGAATACCATTTCCTCCGACCCTTTCTTTGGCAGTCAGCGGCCTGGGTTCAGGTTGTAGGCATTTGGTCATCAACCACAGAATTGGACAGAATATTTTTTACAGAGCAGTGTTGCTACATTTTACTAAATTAAAAGACATTTGTACTTCCTCCACCACTGAATGACTGTGGAAGTTAACCCTATGGACTACAGAGTATACATGCAATAGTAATAGTGATTTAAAATTCTGAGTTATTCCTTTAAAGTTGGACAAATTGTGCTCTAAGGGTTTAGACTTATCATTTCACCTAGAAAAATCACAAGTACACAAATATCAACACAAAACTAAGTGTAGTGTTTGTTTGCATCTGTACAAATTGAGTAACCTCTGAATGTTTCCAACAAGTTGTGACGTCCATGCTGTGATAGATCAGGCAGGAACTCTGAGTTTTTGAGGTCATGTTGCCTGGATAGAGGTTAAATTGCCAGTATTGAGCTGTTGATCTACTGTTGAACTCTTTGGCTTCCCTCACTTTTGTCCTACAGGTCTTCTCCATCCTCGTAACTTTTGTCCTATTTAACTTTTGCCCACATTTTCTCTGTCTGTCAGTGTCCACCTTTCCCCTCAACCTTATCGTAATCACTCTCCTTCAGCTTTTACAAATAAAATAGCTTTCAGAATAAAGACTAGACCTTTATCTGTCGGGGGTCGAGGCCTGCATTGCTCAAACCACATAATCACCATGTGCTTTCTGCAGCTATAACATTGGTATATACTGTAATATGGTTGAGTGGTAAACAGGGTCCCCACACATTTTCATGGACAACATTTCAAAACCTTTCCATGACCAAGGACCCATCAGAAAATTCCAATGACCATTTTACATGTAACACACATACCGTTACTGTATACTTTACTCCAAATAATAAACCTTTTTTGAAAATACAAAAGACATGTTTGAGATAGTAAACAAGGCGTTGTTACACATCAACTCATATCAAACGTTGCGTCAACAGCTACAGAAAATAATACGTGGAAGGTTATCCACAGAAGACTACTGTTAACAATGTAACAACAAAAATCCATGACTTTCCCTGAAATTTTCAGGTTTTCCATGACCGTGGGAACCCTGGGTTAAGGAACGTTTCATGTAATTAAAATGTAATTGGAACAACCGGTAATCACCCACACTCTCATCCTGAGAAAGGTTTACATCTTCTCCTCTTGCGCTTTACTCCTTAATGAGGTCTGCTAACAAATGTGGGAGGTAAGGTGTTTAAATGACATTTTAAAAAGTGTGACATTAAACCTGTTTTGGATTATGAAATAACAAAACTGTGCGAAAGAAGAGCAGCATGATAAAATGCCTTCATCCTACTGTTTGTGCATTACGCTGTCCGATCAGTGTTGTTATTCTACTGTTGCACATGACTTGGAGGAAAAAGTGTGGAGTGAAGATAAAGCATTTTTTCCACAGCAGAGATTTTGACTTCAAGTAGGGAAGGAAATTCACGCAGAAAAGTTGCAGAATTTCATTTTCATTACATTGCATTACATTTGCAGCCAGGGTCAATATTCTGAGTGAAAGGCTTGTGTGACATCAACAGATTTTGTGTGTAAGCAACTGGAAAAAACTGTAAGAAGGAGGAGAACTTTCTGAACACATGAAGGAACACTTGGTCTTTCAGTTTATCACAAACATTCAATTTCAGAAAACAGAGAAACATGGTTTTCCCTGGACAGGAAGAGGAAGAAAAACTGTCAGCTGAAAAGTAACTGAAGCTGTCAGATAAAAGTTAGTGGAGTAAAATGTACAACATTACCTCTGAAATGTAGTTAGGTAGAAGTATAGAGTAACATAAAATGAAAGTACTCAAGCAAAGTACCAGTAAATTTGTCCTTGAGTATATACTGTATGCTGTCAACCAGCTGATTGTGACCTTCAGCAGGAACCAGGCGGTCATCAGGCTCAAACACATTATTGCCATATTAATCATTGAACACCTCGTCCAAGTCTCTCCATTCATGCTTCGCCTGTCCAGATAAATGTCATTTCACTCATGTGTCAAACATAGACTGTAAAAATAAAGTGTCAGAGGCCCAGCAGAGAGAGATCTGCTCTATCCCCCCCCCCTTTAATACTCAGCATTCTCTCCCACTCTTCCTTTTCACCGTTTCTCCACATTTGGTGATTTTAAAATTGATAAACTGAAAGACGAAGTGTTTGTTTATGTTTTGAAAAAGTTCTCCTCCCTCTTAAGCTAAATAAAGTCTTTAAAAAGCCTCCTGGATCAGCCGGAAAATTAAAAGAGGGGATGGGGATGGGAACATTTTCAGGAAAAACTGAGAATGAGAACCAGATTTTGTTTTGGGTGTTAGGGATGCATGTTGTTGGATTGGATTCCTTACAACGCTCTTTAATACAACTGATCACTTTCATTCCTGATAAAACTCATCTGTACGTTCCTCTGACCTTAACTATTAGTCAGAATAATTCATAATTTCTGCTTTTTTAACTCAAATATTAGGTATAATTCTATATAAATGAGGGTTATTGACGATGAATTCCAAAAAGTGGTAAAACTAGTAAGATGGTGTCAGTAAAAACTTAGAAAAAGTCTGAAAAAGGGACAAAAATGTCAAATTGTGTGTGTGTGTGTGTGTGTGTGTGGTCCACACCCAGTACAGCTGCAGTGTATTTGTTCAATTACTGAAAATGACAGTAGACAAATATCAACACTGAACTAAGTGTACTGTTTGTTTGCGTCTGTACAAATTGAGTAATCTCTGAATGTTTCCAACAAGTTGAGACATCCATACTGTGATAGATTAGGAAACTCTGAGTTTTTTTCATACCATTTGTCTCCAGTGAAAACCATGTTTCTCCACATTTGGTGATTGATAAACCGAAAGACGAAGTATTCCTTTGTGTCCTCCCTCTTAAATCAAATAAAGTTTTTAAAAAGCCTCCTGAAACCTGAAACCTGAAACATCTACAGCAGTAAAATACAACATAGACATGAATGCAGCAGGAATATTAATAATATTAATCCAGAAACATCAGATAGAAGAGGAACACACTGACAGGGAACACCTTACTGCACAATCACTACTTTGACTTTTCATGCTTTATGTACATTTTGCTGATACTAGTTACTACTTAAAGTGTTGAATGCAGGCCTTTTACTTAGTGGGATATTTTCACAGTGTGGTATTAAGGATCTGAATACTTCTCCCACCACTGTAGCTGATAAAGGCGAAGAGCATAAAATAAATGAGGCAGCTGTAGAGATAATGAAAAAAGTGTTGCAACCATTTAACAAGCACCATGTAGACTTGCACAGTCACATGACAAGCAAGATATGTGAACGTAGCAACATAACAACTTAGTGAAAATTAAATAAAATCCAAACCAGATGAGAAGAGATTTAGCCAGGCCACAATTATTCACAAAATAGTACAACTAACCAATCGCAGACTGCTCTAGATCAAACCATGGGACAGACTGTCTTCCTATTGTTTCACTCTCAACTGTGCTGACATCTACAGAGCATGTTTCCTGCCCTCTAAAGACAGTGACCCCTAAACTCCAAATTAAAGCCATGTGCAAATTCCACCCATGTTTCCCCCGTCCAATCACTGCAGAGGCCACCCCCCCTTGTCAGGCTTTTCCCACATGGGAACATCGTGTCTTGCTGTCCACATGTAAGTTGGTTGCCTATACTCACATACCTATACTCTGCTCTTTCAATTCAAAGTCCTCAACTGTGCATGCATTCTTACACAAACACACGTAATGTATAACAGAGTGCAGATATGGGTCAGTAACGTACAAAATCACATACAATATTAACTTGCTCACACACACACACACACACTATTATGTTATTTTTAGATGACTTTGCCATATTTCAAAGTTCAGACAGGAAATGTAAGTTTGCAAAACTATAAATATTAATAATAGTAATATTGAGACATATAATCATATTGTGTGTTTTGCTTATATTTACACAGATTTGTATTTAAAATTACAATACTTCCAGAATACTTTTTTTTGTTCGGTACAGAACCTTTTAACAGAGAAAACGGCTTTTAACAGCCATCTCAGTATAATTATTTTTAACATAAACCCATAAAACAAACCCACTCTTGATAAGGACAAAGAGATACAGAGTGGGACATTGTACTGCTGAATAATAAACTCATCAGTGCTCTCTGATGGACAATATATGTAAAAAATTAATAATAACTGTGTCAAACATATCTTTACTGCAACTTCTTGTTAGTTATCAGCCGATATATGCAGCGCTGTGCAGACACGTCTGGCAATGCAAGACTAGTGATAGGCTAATATTTGGCTCAGTATTTATGGGTCAGAGTCTAATTATAACCACTGCTCTGATGTACAGTAAATACTCTGGGGGGTGCTTCCCTTCACACATGCAGAAAGACATCTGAGGCTTGTTAAACACCCGTCCTGCCAAATGCTTGACCTTCCTTTAGGGTGTCTTACCTCCAACGTCCCCGACTCGTCTTTCCTCTCTGCGCTTGCATGTCCTTCTCTGCAGGGAGACAAAAATAACATGAAAACTTCAGACTCTCCTTGTTCATAGCAAGAGCTATACAGTTACATATAAAACAACCTGTATATCTATATTCACTCACATACCCATACATATTTATACTACAGTCTATACTCTGTATATTTTATCTAGTGTACACAGTATTCATATCATACCTCCAGCTGTTTATTTTATGTTTACTATGTTATGACTTGTACTTATACTTGCATTTTGACTACTGCAACACATGTTCAAATATAGTCTATAAGTCACATACTGTTTATTCTACAATCTATATTTCTTCTATACATATTACTGTTTATTCTGTATGTACATTACTTTGCACTTTACTGCTTTTTGTACTTCTGCTTGGATGCCAAACTGCATTTTGTTGTCTCAGTACTTGTACAATGGCAACAAAGTTCTAAAGCCACTATACATTTTATTATATAGATTATAGATGCATGCATTTTGAGACAATGACATCTCTCTTCCTCTGTCTTTTCTCTGACTGTAGCATGTTTTTCTTTTTATTTCACCGTCCCATAAAGTTGGGCGACTCACAAGAGACCGATTAAATTGGAAAAAAGGTTCAAATCAAAGCGGAAAATTAATTGATCATAAATGTTTTTTTCTTACTGCTCATGTCTCCAGAGCTTATGAAAATGTTTCCTGCATAGTCTCATATCTGCTTCTGAGTAACAGAGAATAAATATAGTGGTGAAAAGTGGACCTCACTTACACAAGTAGGTAGGTTGCCAGGTATGTGAAATGGCATGGAGTACAAGCCATCCATTGTCTGATCCGGAAATATCCTGAGCTAGGGGAAGATATATAGCTATAAGTGCATGTAACATGTGATAGATAGATAGATAGATAGATAGATAGATAGATAGATAGATAGATAGATAGATAGATAGATAGATAGATAGATAGATAGATAGATAGATAGATAGATAGATAGATAGATAGATAGATAGATAGATAGATGCTGTCAGTCCTATAGTTGCTGTTATCTGCCATCTAGTGGCACAACAGGAACACTACATAATTTGCTCCTAGTATATGAACTTTAATTCTATTGCCACAATGCTACCTATTGGACAAACATTTTGTACTTGCTGGTCCAAAGAATTACTGTCAACTGGTAACTCAATATGCTAATGTAGTCATATTTGATGTTACTGGGAACTTATGTCAACTAAATAATGAACATTTCTGTAAAATCTCTAATTGGTTAGGTGGAGACATTTAATTTGAAAGGTAGGCTACTACTCATAAATAAATATTCATATTAACAGTCTATGCTACTACACAAACTACTACACTACAGGCACTGGGGGGGGGGGGTAATTAAGTACATTTACTCAAGTACTTATTATGAACATACGTTCATAATGTAACATTATAACGTTTTAGCTAGTTTTTAGCTACTTACGTTTGCACAGATGTAAAACCATAAAATTACAAAATAGCAATGTTTGTCCACTTTTAGGCGTTGGCCTGCTGCTTCATCTTTTGGTTATCTTCTCAGAAAATTGCTGGAGATCCTGGAAGCCTGTTCTTTTGGTAGGCTAGCCTACTATTCCCTCTGAAGAATATGGCACAAGGGAGGCAAAAGGCGTCTTCTCTGACAAGCTAGCTAGCAGTTAGCAATTTTGTCCAGTTTAACCTCTCCACATTCAGTGTAATTAATTTTTACAGAATGTGTGCTGTAGAATATAATCCATATTTTCATGGTGGTGACCATAGATAGACCATATTAATTAATTAATTATAATATATTATAATTGTTATTAATATATTAATATTAACAGGCTATGGTGGTGACCAGTTAAGTATCCTCTTTAAAAGAAAACTGTTGACTGTCGACGACACGAATAGCCTACTTAGCCAGCAGCCAATCAAATTTCAGCTGGTATTAGTGGCTTTGGGCATCAGCACTTGACATTTTTAGCTTGGCCAGCAGCGGCCGTTAAAACATTTTAAAACTATTACAGCCACCCCCTTACCTAACGTGTATAATAATGATAAATAGCAGTTTCGAGTTCTCTATGAATTAATCCTGAATTAGATTAATTTCTAAATTACTCTGTAGGCCTACCACTTAAATCACACGCCGCCAACAAGTGGCGCTTTGCCATGGTAAGTATTCGTTTTTTTCTAAGTTAACCTAGGCCTACTTGTCGATACATGTGTTGTTCTTGTACTTTTTCTGCTTCTTTAGCTCTTTAATAGGCCTACACCTGCTTTGGATAAATAAAGTGTTATTTTACCAAGTGTAAAATCCCGCCAATGCGCCCGCACCTTTGATCTCAGACCACAGTTTAGTTCAGGTATGAATGCGCTAACCGACAACCACCTGGCGGATGGATACATACAGTTGGACTCTTTATTAGCTAATCGTTAATGATGTGTTATTTGCTGTCTCACAGTGCGTCCTGTCTGAAGTGAGTGTCTGACAAAGTGCCTGTCGCAGCTGAATTAGAGCCATATGATGAAACACAACTGAGGCAGAAATGATGTAATCGTGCAACAAACGTGCGTTAACATGATTTATCATAATTCACCGCTATCCTGTCAAGACAAGACGGTGAGTCAGTGTTCACCTGAATTGTACCTGTCTCACAGTCTGGAAGGACAACCTGTCTCCTTTTTGCTCACTCCTGTAACAATCAACCAAAGCCATCTAAAGTACATTTACTCAAGTAGGTTACTTTTACTTAAATTGTAGGCCTACTTAATTTTAGTGTTTCACTTTAGTTACTTTTCAGATTCAAATTATTGATACAAAATATAAATCCACTACAGATGATATATTATAATGGATTAAATGCCTGGAAGTACACATTAATGAATCAATATTTATAATCCAACAATATCCTATAGACTATATGACTGAAATGGACCATTCTGCATAATGAGTACTTTTATTTGTGCTGCTACTCTGGTGCTATTGATGCTAATATTTTGAATGCAATTATTTTTACACTATGGCATGACTACTTTTACTAATGTAAAAGATCTGAGTACTTCTTCCACCACTTAGCCTCTGCTGTGCCTTGTATTTAGTGCTACTTTGCATGTGTTTGACATTGCTCCAGCTCATTGTCGCAGCTTTATGATATTAAATCCCACAAGTGACTTTATGTGTTGGCCATTCTGCTTAAAGCGTCCTTATACACACACACACTGCCACGCACATCTCCCAACACTTTCTTACAACACGAGAAACCCTTCAGATGTAGGTTAACAAAGACTGTAACTCACTCTCTGGCCAAAGAAATACACACAGTATTTTATCAATCAAACGGTTTGGATTTCTTGGCGATGAGCATTATAGCCTCACAGAGCTTCTGTTGGGATGGCTGTAGACTCCAGGTGTACTCCAGTGATGTAATATTATAAAGTTGTGCAACTTGCCAGATTGAGAAATAATTGTCATAAACAAAGTGGCAGAGGCTGAGAAATCTTAAATATCGGTACCTCCCTGACTCCCAACCCGAGATAACCCAGAAAGAAAACATTGTTAAACTGGTGAACCACTAAACTGAAATCAGAATTCCCCAAAATGTAGTTATTACAACATGAACCGTGAGAGTATGACAAAAGTCGTGATTGTCTTATGATTCTCTTTTTGTTGAATTTTAACCAAGAATGCACCAAATAAAACAATAACTGATTCAACAAGGGGCAGTTTAATGAGCATAATAATAATATTAATAATAATAATAATCAGAACAAACAACAAAGCGTACAGATTACTAGAATATCTAACTTTGTGTAGAAAGACATCAGTAGTCTCCATCTTTTTGGTTGTTTCGGACCTGTCAGCACTTTATCTGAACATTAAAACGGGTTGAACAGATGACTGTGAACATCAGAGAGGACTCATTCTTTCTCTTTCCTAATGACACAGCGAGTCGCGACACAGACGCTGATTTACACCGATGATTTCATGTCTGGTGATCAGTGTCCCTGTGGCGTCTGTTTAGCTTATTGTCTAGCCTATAACATGTAACTGGGTCATATGGAATAATGAAGACAATGGACTTGATGTATTGTGTGTCACATGCACTCTATAATAGATGGGATGTATCTGAGTAAATTTACACAAGTACTGTACTTGAGTACAAGGTATTTGTAGGTAAACTTCAAAATGTCGGAACTATCCCTTTAAGTGCCAATTTTCAAGTTCATATTCGTATTTAGTGTTTCTGCTAGACATCTTTACATGCTTTAATGTTCAAAAAACACTATTTTTCTCATACTGCACATGGCTGCTGTGTTTCTATATTCTTTCTACAGTTAATCGCAGATAAAGGCTTAAAAAAACTAAATTCTACACAACACGTCCCGGCAGGAATGGGACTCGACATAGGGATAAATAAACAACATCGGCAACCAAGATTACAGCTGGTGTCAGCATGTACCTACATGTACATGTGACAGGGTATGTAACGTCAACACTGCAGTAGTAGAGCAGATGACCATATATGGAAAACCGGCTCGGAGCCAATAGTAAAAAAATAAAGAAAAATTAAACCCTCCTGTTGGCCTCAGGTCAAATTTGAGCCGTTTTCAAAAACTTTCTATATCAGAACTATGACAAAAGAACATTGAAAAAAGTGACAGATGTTGGAAAAACGACAAAAACGCGGGAAATAAATCAACAAACATTCCTTTTTTAAACGCTGAAAAAGTGACCAAAAAATCGGATAAACCAGCAAAAACATTGGAAAAGCTACAAACAATTGTTGAAAAATTGACTAAAACATAATTATAATAACTTAAAAAAATTGGAATAAAATTGACAAAAACGTTGAGAAAAGTGTAGAAAAAGAACGACAAAATGTTCAACCCAGAAAAACACCAAGTTGCATAGTAAACCGCTTTCAGAAAAGTGAGAAATCTGAGATTGTGGCCCAGAGGAATTTCTTTTAAATGCGTTTAACTTCATTATTTGACATTACAACATTATAGATATGACAGGAAATACAGAAAAGCATAATAGGGTGAAAAGGAAACTAACTTTCACTTTTACCTTGAAATTCTCAGGAATCCTGAGTGCAGTTGGGACTTTCCAAGGTGAGATGAGGCCAGCCCCTCTTCACAGCCATCATGTGTTTGGGATTAGACCGACTTTGTTAATGTGTCGCTGATGGAGCTGAAAGTCTTCAGGGCCACCACAGAGCTACGGTGGTAAAAGGGACAATAGAAGAAGAATTGGTTTAACATGACAAATGCCAACTGTGTATAGAGCTGTTAGTTGATTGTTAGTATACAGAAGATCCTCTGCAACTATTTGATCATTCATTTTGGGGTCTCATACAGAATGTGAGACCTTTGCTGTTAGCTTGCTATTTCCACCCACCCAACATGCCTTCATGTTACACAGAAAATTAACCGAACAAAGTTGTCACTGGCAATAGCAATGTGCTTTCCTATGATGTGGCAAGATGGAGTGAATGAAACATTAATTTGTTACATTTCACTAATTAGCGTGGTTGGTCTAGCGCCAACCAGGGTTCAGAGAGCATTAATTCAATTTTCAATTTCAATTCAATTTTATTCATAGTATCAATTCATAAGAATTCATAAGAGTTATCTCGAGACCCTTTACAGATAGAGTAGGTCTAGACCACATAACGAACTTTAAATTAAATTTCACGACAGAATGGTTTACGTCAGTCTTTTAAAAGACATGCTTATGATTAAATAAATACACCTAACACAAGTAATGTTAGTTATGTATATCGTTGTACATATGTTTGCCATCTTATGGACATGTGCAAAACTAGATATTCCAATGTGTTTGTTAAATGGAACATTGAAACGTCGTTTGTTTGCCAAAATCATTACCGTTTCAATTCAGCGGCCCAAAAAAACGCAGCCAAAGGCTGACGCGTGGCAACGGGGCGGGACACACTGCAAACAGTAGGGCGCCGGTCAATCACCCGCGGTCTTCTTGGTGTGTCAGGGCGTCAACTCTTCTTCCAGGCAGTGGACAAAGATACAAGGCTGCATTCACACCAAATCAGCAAAAACATCCTTCCATTCCTTAAAATGTGGGTAGTGTGTTAAGGCTGTGGCGTTGGTGAAGGAAGAAGATGCTGTATTAAAAAAAAAAAAGACAAAACACAATGGATTGGGCAATGATTTTTGAATCTTTGAATAGTCATTTAAGGTGCTCCAAGCGATGTCACGCGTGTTTTAGGCTACATTTGTTGTCACAAATACAGCAAACGTCTCCTCACTGTCTGCTAGCTGCCTGTCCCCAGAACACACTGTAAAAAACATCTCCTCACTATCTGCTAGCTGCCTGTCCCCTGAACACACTGTAAAAAACACCTCCTCACTATCTGCTAGCTGCCTGTCCCCTGAACACACTGTAAAAACATCTCCTCACTATCTGCTAGCTGCCTGTCCCCTGAACACACTGTAAAAAACATCTCCTCACTATCTGCTAGCTGCCTGTCCCCAGAACACACTGTAAAAAACATCTCACTATCTGCTAGCTGCCTGTCCCCTGAACACACTGTAAAAAACATCTCCTCACTATCTGCTAGCTGCCTGTCTACAAATGTAAAAAAACCAAACTGTGCCTGTCCTGAACACACTGTAAGCATCTCACTCACTATCTCCAGCTGTTCTTCAGAACACACTGTAAAAGAAGCTCTCTGTAGACAGGGTTAGTGCGTGTTAGCACAGAAGCATACACACAAGTGTTCAGGCCAATAACAAGAGGATGGGGGGGGCAAGCTAGTCTCATTTTGGTTGAAAATATTTTGAACGTCAACAAGAAGTAACGTCACCCAACATCGCTTAGAGCACCTTTAAATTACAAAACATCAAATAGATTATTTTACTATTGTCTTGAAAATATATTTTACCTTGAATGTTGTGGCACGTTTGGATTGGCTCTTTGCCCCAGAGCATGTGATTGGGGAAGCGTGAGTTAAGCGGGGGGCGATATTGAGCATGGTGGCTTGGAGCGGGGAGCGTACATGATCACAGCTCTTATGCTCTGCAGGGCAGGATATCAGGTGCTACAGCGCTGTGAGATAAGCTAGATGCTACAGTACAAACAGGGGTGATCTTTGAACAATAGTCAAATAGTTCCCAGTGAATAGCGAGCAAGCAGAACCTGTGCCAATGTACATATGGGCATGTCGGCATTGTTTAGAGACCTAAAAATACGCAAAATATCTTTTGAATTTCATTAAAATCTCATTTTGATGCAGTTTCCCCTTTCTTTCAGTGTATTCATCCAGGATTGAGAATGAGTCACATCCTCCTAAGTCCTGACCTCGTGAGAAAGTAGGCAGTCATCTGTAGTTCACTCAACTTCCAGGAATCCAGTGTGGGATTCCCCCCTCCCCCTCCCTCTCCCCCTCTCAGCCCTCCCCCTCTGCCATGTTGGCTGGCTGCTTGCCTCATAGCTCCAAGCGGCTCTGTCTGTGCTCACACTGGACCCTGCTGATTGGACGAGTGAGGAAAGCTCGTACCTGCCAGGTGGAGGTGAATGCTGCATAATATCTGAGTTAAATGGGAGTGGTGGGAGCTCCTCCTACTTCCCTGTCTACTCAAAAGCACCAGTGGCAGCAGCTGAGGAGATAAAAAGAGAAGGAAATACACAAGTAGCGGACTACTGAACACACATCCGGGAAAAAAAACAGCTGGCATAGTCACAGGTAAGCGGTTTTGTGCATTCTCTCTTTTTTTTTTACATGATGAAGTGAAAAAGAGGTCAGGTTAAGTTTTTTTTTAACCTTTTTTTAGCTTGTGTTTCTATGAAGTTTGAAATCAAACATTCATGAATTTGTTTAATCTTTTTAAAATTAGAAATCAGGCTTCCAGGGCAACCTGTCTTCTTTTAACCTCAGGGTAAATAGTTGGTGATACTGTGGTCCTTTTTGTTGCCTTTGACACATGACTTACAAAACTTTGCATGAGTCTGTATCTGTTTTACATGCTGCTTTGTTTGTACTCTAAACCTTGGGACAGAGGAGTCCTTTCAGTCACTCAATCATCCTCATTTGTATTTGACCTGAAGGAGAGTTTTTGTGACTCTGTGGTGATGATGGGAGTTTGAGATGACCGCAGTGTACGGGACATTTAGCCATAGCTGAAACGGTTGGTCAAATAATCCAATTGTTTGACACGAGATGGATAAATAGAAACAGTTTTGAGAATCTATTCTTTTATATTCTATTGTTAAGTCATTTTTGGCTATTTCCAGGATTTCAAATGTGAAGACTCACCATTTTTCTGATATTTTGATCAAAATCCATTTGGGATTTTGGACTTTTGGTTGGACAAAATAAGACATTTGAAGCCCTCCATTATTCTCTTAATTAAAAAATAAACAAATAAATAAAATAAAAATCAACTGGTTAATTGATGACAAAATAGTTGCAGCTCTGATCATCTGCAACTTCTCTATTGGGGAGCAATGATTCCCAAATTCTTGTGGTTGTGGAAATGAACCAAAAGTCCTAATCAGGCAACACCCCACAGTGTGTGATGATTGAGTAGTCAAACATTTCATGGTTTTGGCTCCTTGCACTAGCTCATTTGCTGATCTCTTGTCTTTAAATTTGTAGAAAATGTTCTGTCTTTTGGTTTGGACCTGGTTGAGCGAAAAAAGGAAAACCTTAAACACATATTACACTATTTTCTGCTGTTTAGTAGAACAAAAGATGAATTAATTTAAAGAGGAATAGAGCCTTTAATGCAGGTCAAAATGTTGCATTATTAGTTTGAATAAATGTTATCTTAAACAATCCCAGTGGTGGAGGAATACCTAACACAAAGGAAACCGTGTTGGGGAAACTAACGAGCCGTAACATCTCACAATAGTCCACCTGCTGGCTGACGTCAAGACCCCGGAGGCTCTGCTGTCACCAGCCACACTCATCCACCTCCATTGTTTAATTCATCCCGAGCGTGTATAACTCACAGATGACAGTTATTTATGGTAAGCTAACTAACAGTGCTGCTGCATGAGTCTGCTTGCCCTCGAGTCTGTGGCGCTGCAGAAGTGTGTGTGTGTGTGTGTGGGGTAGTGGGTTTTTGTGGACTGCAGGCGTATCGGTTGTCTTTTGGTAGTTGTCCTCCAGGCTCATCTTTGAGCAGAGTCACACAGGGAACAGATGGTCAATGGCTGTGTGACGCGCTCTATTGACTTTCTGACTTAGATACAGAGGCCGGCCCATGCTGCAGTGACACTGACACACAGTGAAATGTTGAGTCTGGTAAAAATATATTGATTTCTGGGTGAGGTTTTGTACTGGTGTAAATGCCTGAACTGGCATGTCTGATTTGATCTACTCTGAATTTAACTACATGTGAGAACAAAAACGGTAAGTATGACATTTATTTAGGAGTGTGAGAAGTGATGTGTATATATTTTAAATGTACAGACAGGATTTCTTTCAGCTTAACCTCTCCAGTTTCAGAGCTGCAAAACAAGGAGAAGGCAGTAAAATCAAAGTTTACCACCAGTACATGGGTTTTATTTGCTTCTTTTCTTTGTTTTCATTTGGCTCAACATGCTGCTGCTTTTCTGTGTCCTCTCAGAGTTACGACTTGTGTTCCTGGCAAGCTGACAAGACAAATTAACTGCTCAGACGTGCAGCAAAGATGGCCTCCGCCGCTCCGTTCAGCCGCAGACAGTGGGCGTCCCAGTCACTGAGGGTCACCGCCAAGGAGATGTCCATCGTCTCAGCGCGGGGTAAAAACAACGCCATTGCAGAGCGCTTTTCTAAGTAAGTCCATCCTTTGCTCACTCTGCCCCTCCAGCTTCGACTAAGAGTTTAATTAATAATTCACCAGCAGCCACTCGGCAGATAAGTCACTTTTATTTTTATTTATTTTTTCCCTTCTTCAGTCACCTCAGTAATGAGGTCATGGGTCTTCCTCACTAATTTTTCTCACCACTCAGCCGTTTTGAGTTCCCTCTTTTGTAAAATGATCACACCATGAGCCATAACCAGTTACTCCAGTTGTGGTGTTCTCTGGTTCCCAGACTCTACGGAGTCAAACCAAGGTGGATTCGTCAGGGCTTTCCCTCTTTCACCTGTTCAACATATCTTGTTACTCATTTGTGAATTGAGAAGGTGGTTGCATGGTAGGATGTTTCCTCTGTGCACGTCCTCTTTCTGACCACTAGGGGTTAGTACTTCTCTGTTTTAAGGGAAAGAAACAGTTGGAGGATTTTTTTTTTTTTTATTTTTTTTGTGTATAACAAAATGGACCAATTTTTGTTTCAGATAACGTATTTTTAAATTTTTTTTTTTATTTTTGTTGGCTTTTTTTCACTTTTTTATTAAATGGTGAGAGATGGGGGATGACACGCAGCAAAGGACCACAGGTCAGATTCAAACCAGGGCTGCTGCAAAGGCCTCAGCCTGCATGGGGTGCACTGGGGGGCTAGAAGTCGCTACGACAAGTGTTTGTTTAAAGTCTTTGAGAAAGTACTTAATCAGAAACTTTCAACATAATACCCAGTAAAAGCAAGTCAGACAGTGTTGGGGGATAGTAAGTCAAACTCAGTGGTGAGAGAAACCAAAGCAGAGGGACAGACACGGAGCTGGAGCCGAGCCAAAGTAGACACTTATTTTTTTTTTTTTTTTATTTATTTTTTATATCCATTAAAAGTTATCAGGCAAATGATACACAGATAACCTTCAAACTGCCAAAAAAACAGCCTGATAATTTGCCAATAATCTACCTATCACTAATTATAACGAGTGTGGTGATACTGAGGTCACACCATGCCTGTCTGGATAGGAAAGATAACCAAACGCCAAACGTGCTTTAGAGCCGTCATTTAAAGCCAATGACATGTGACACTGCTGCATCCCTCCACTGTTTTGTCATACGCTCTATTTTATTATCTGTCTGAAGAGCATAACTGCGTTCATGATATATATATTTAAATTCAATTCACAACGTGGCATAATGTGACAAGGATGTACGGATGTTGTTTTTCCATGGGTGCCAAAAGAAATTACGACATTCTTTTAAGATGGCGCTCTGAGATTTTTTTTTTTTTAAATCGAAGAGACGAGGAGGCGCAAACTTTTTTTTTTTTTTAGTTTAGAAGCGGAGGGGAACCCTAACATTGAATCCACTTGTCCTTTTCCGTTTAACACATAAAGCCATTTAATGTTTTTGGTGAGGAGCATAGTTACTTCATGGTGGTTTCCTGGGTGTGTACAGCAGGTTAGCGTAGGACCAGCAGTTTGTCGTGATGGGCAGCTTGACCAGAGAAGTTTTCCTGTTCACGTCTTCTTCCTCATCCTTAGGTACCAGATGGCAGCAGAGGAGGGAAATGCAGAGAAAAAGAAAGCGGTAAGTAACTTTTTATTCACTATAAAATGTTTCTGTTCACAGGGGTGAAAGAAGTATTCAAATGCTTTTACTTAAGTAAAAGTACTAATACCACACTGTAAAAATACTGTTACAAGTAAAAGCCCTGCATTGAAAATGTTCCTTAAGTAAAAGTATGTAAATATCATCAGGAAAATATATACTTACAATATTAAAAGTACTTAATGCAGAAAATCCTCCCATTTTCTAAACTGGATCCAAATGGTGGTTTTTAATGGTCTAATCATTTCAGCTGGACTTGTAGGCCCTTATAAAGTCAGCTAGTTTACTTTATAATACATCTGATTTTATAAACTACATGTGTTTATGGACAAAGATCTTCATGTGTAAAGTAACTAAAGTGGTCAGATCAATGTAGAGCAGTAAAAAGTCTAATATTTCTCTCTAAAATGTAGCGGAGTGGAAGTAGAAAGTGGCGTGAAAAGACTTAAGTACAAATGCTGAGTAAATGTACTAGGTTACATTCCAGCACTAGTGTACTGATAGATCAATCTGGATCAATGCATTGTTTCAATCATAAACCCAATACCATTGCTACAAAGTGAAAAATAGCAATACATATATTTAAGATGCGCCTTTTTTATTTTGAAATTCCTACCTTTTTTATATTTTAATAAAAGTATAGTTTTTTTTTTTTTTTCATTAAAATTTCTGGAAGAGCTAAGTAATAAAAAAGTCAAAGTTGCTTTTTTTTGTGAGTTGATATGAATAGAAATGATTGTGTTAAATTACATTGATCGCAGGTCCCTGTTTTGAATCTAAATTGTACCGTAGGAGTAAATTTTTTTTTTAAATGAGTGCAAGATCATGTAAATATTGAGCCATTACATTGGAAATCTTGTAGATAACAGGAGCCTTTTATTTCTGTACTCTGAAACAGACTCCCTGAATGCCTTTTTCTCGTCTTGCTTTTCACTCTCCACACCACTGTCTTTGGGCAAAAAGTCTCGTCCTGAGATCGATAATGTTGTCACACTTTGTTGTCCTGAACAAACCCGCCATGGTTAAATAGTTAAGCCAGTTTTTTTTTTTTTTTTTTTTTTTTGCTGCTTCTAGCTTCTTTTTAAAACTAATTTGTCTTCTGACTGAGGCAAACAGCCACATGCCGAGAATAAAAAGCAACACACCTTTGACGTTCTGCGTGTGTCGCGTTGGGTCACGGTAGTTTCCTGCTATGACGACCAGTCACGGCTCTCCTCACACACGAGGTAGTACTAGTCTGAATGGAAAAAGGACGAGTCGAGCAGGAACCATTAATGGAATAACACCGTTAGACACAAATGCATGGGGCAATGGGGCCCAAGTAAATGATTAAGTTAAAGAACTCAGCAGAACGCCCCCTTTTCTTTTAGGTTGTAAGTTTAAAGAGCTGCTGGAAAAAATTATATTTGATATATTAAGTTGCCTGACTCTATATGAAATATTTTGCATTAGTGTATTTTAAGATCTGGTTGAGGTCCTAGACCCGGAGTCCTTGCAGGTTTGGAGGGGAGTGGAGGTTATTGGGCAAAATAAAGAAAATGATCCCGTGTGTGTGTGTGTGTGTGTGTGTGTGTGTGTGTGTGTGTGTGTGTGTGTGTGTGTGTGTGTGTGTGTGTGTGTGTGTGTGTGTGTGTGTGTGTGTGTGTGTGTGTGTGTGTGTGTGTGTGTGTGTGTGTGTGTGTGTGTGTGTGTGTGTGTGTGTGTGTGTGTGTGTGTGTGTGTGTGTGTGTGTGTGTGTGTGTGTGTGTGTGTGTGTGTGTGTGTGTGTGTGTGTGTGTGTGTGTGTGTGTGTGTGTGTGTGTGTGTGTGTGTGTGTGTGTGTGTGTGTGTGTGTGTGTGTGTGTGTGTGTGTGTGTGTGTGTGTGTGTGTGTGTGTGTGTGTGTGTGTGTGTGTGTAAAGTTAACGTTTTAAAAGAATGACCAAGAGCGTATTACTATAATTTGTCTTTTAATATACTGTGCACATTGTAATTGCCAATTTACATGCTGGGGAGCTGATTGAGGAGGACTTAATTTAAGCTACTTTTATACACTGTTGTGTAGTTCAAAGACCCCGCAGACCCATGGGTATTAACTTTGTATTATACCTGATATGTTGTTTTCTCAGTGCTGTGTGGGCACGCACAGACAGGCCCCCATGGATTCAAATCCTCGCTCACTCTTCTGTGCTTGTTTTGCAAGACAAGCCACAACTTAATCCTTATTGGTGCATGGAGTTTTATAATCCCAGCATAGTCCACCCTGAGAACGTCTGATCAGCCCCAAATCACCTGTATGGGAATGCAGGGCCTGTTTTATTATAATAATGCAATACGATTATGCATTGTATTGTACGAGTTCTTCATGTGCCTTGTATGTCAAATCAAATTAGCTGGGAACTATAGCTTTCAGATAAATGTAGTGCCCCTCCTACATTGTGAAGTTGAAAGTAGCTAAAAATTGAAAAAGGTGAAAAGTTGTGTGTGTGTGTGTCAGTCAACTGGCGCAATAAAAGCATCTCAGAAGGCTGCTCTATCGCGAAAGACACTCATTTGTTAGTAGAAAGGAAAATATCATCAGAAAACTGCTCATTAAAATGTACCTTTTTTATTTTTAGTGGTTTTATATATATATATATATATATATATATATATATATATATATATATATATATATTCAGCTCAATGTTTGAAAGACAGTTGGAAATTATTTGATTTTATATATATATTTTTTTGTATTTTAGCAGAGTACTGAAAGTAGCAGAAATGCAGAACGGAGTACTCTTTACTAGTACTTTTTTTAATCGGTATCGCCATATAAAACATTATCGCATATTGCTTATTTTCCTCATATCGTGCAGCCCTATTGCTGCCTCTCTGCAGTGGAAGTCTAGAAAATTCTTTCTTTATCCTAAGGTGAGGCATCTGTTCATCTCCACGCAGCAGCAGCAGCGAGAGGAGGTGAGCCGTAGTAGCGTCTGCTGTCATGCAGCGGTGGTAACAAGACGCCCCCGTCCCACCTCATCTGCGTGGGAAGGCTTGTTAGACGCTGTCACTGTGGGGATCGAGCACAGTAGGGAGGTTGTGCAGAGTCAGAGCACTTATTTTACCCCCTTTTTGGTTATTGGTGTGAATTTGGTTAAAGGAAATTAACTTGTACTGCTAGTCACTTCCCAGTTATTCTTAATGCAGCCTGTTTTTATGCAGACATTTTCTTTTACAAAGATTGTTCTGTCTTTTTTTTTTTTTCTGCTAGGGCATTTAATTGCAATTTCATCAAAATCCCAATATGGACTGGTGCAATATCCAAATTTGCAGGGAGGAGGGGGACACTATGGCAGGCGGGGCCACATTTTTGTTCAAGGCTAATAGCGTTTTTTCCAATAATGGTACCGACTCAGCCGCGGTGCCCCGTCCTCCCCTTTCCATTGATCTCTCTGACCAATCAGCAGTCGGCAGGTTTTCACGTCACCTTTTGGTATCTCCTCAGCTCGCTTGGAACCTCGATTTGAGGTGGTGCTAAAAGTGTACCTTTTTGGTTTTCTCGTAATGGAAAACCAAAAAGGCGAGTAGGTACCATGCGTTGGGGGAAAAAAAACTCAATGTGCATGTGTCAAACCATTCTGAGTGAAGTATTGTGGGGCTGCAGAGACGTTCCAGCTACACATCCTACCCTACAGGCCCAAAAATCACACTATAATCACAAAAAAAAAAAAAAAAATGTCAGTAAAAATGATTGAAATGATCATTTTCTCCAATATTGTGAATCCATCTTGCAATATTAGTCAAAATAATCATCATTGGATAATTTCCTTATATTGTGCCGCCCTAATTTCTACTAGGAGTGAACGATTTAGGAATATAATCTAATTGCCATTTTTCTGCGAGATATTTTGGTTTGGATTCAATACACAAGTGTTTTTGTTTTTTACATATTGCACCTTCTACGATCATGTTAAATTAAAGTTATAAAAAATCAAGAATCCACTAGGACACTTCTTTAAACAATCTGTAATTCCAGCATGATACGCGTGTAAAAACAGTAAATATAGCAATGAAAAGAGGTACAAATGTTAATTAAAATACGAAATAATTCACATTAGCTAATAGTCTCTCAAATTCAGTTTACGCAATTAACAAACTCTGGGATTCAAAAATTACATTTTTAATTTTAAGATCTTGGGCCTGAATTAAAAGTTGTACGACGGGTGTTATAATTAAGAATAGCTGTTGGACATGGTCACTTTTGCGATGCGTATCGTGAGGCAACACCCGGCCTTGCTGTCCGCTCTTAGTCTTGTTGTGTTGTGGTGACTTCCCAGTTCATTTGAATGCAGCATATTATGCGGGAATTTTCTTGTTAGTCTTTGCTGTCACTCTTGTGAATTGATGAAATGGCTTTTTTTTTTTTTCCTCTGGAAAAAAGTAAAGCGAGCAGAGACAGGAAAGGTAGTCAAAGGTGTTACTATGGAATGCGGCCCCTAAAGCAAACCTTGGATAGAGATACGCGTCAGGACGGCTTATCAGAACATTCTTCCATGTTTAGTCTCCCTGCATTTCTTTGTAAAGTGTTGTTTTTTTTTTTCTCCCCTCATTTCCTGGACTTATTTTCCCTTTCCCTCCCTGACTCTCTGTTTCTGATTTTCTCTCCAACCCCGCCCCTTTCCCCCTTCACTCCCTCTGTTTCCTTCTGTCCTTCCTTCCCTGTGTGCTGTAGGAGGGGGGGGGGTGGGCTGGTTACTTCATGCTGCTCTGATCACTTCTCAAGGCGCTCACATCTGGAACAGCTTGTAGCCAGCGCACACACACACTTAACTCACCCACACAAATTTTAAACTCACAACGCCAACTGGACAGCCGGGTCTTCAGCGTCTCTCTCAGGTTTTTACTTTCTACTTGTGGTGGTGGTTTTTCCCAGCTTTTTGTTCTGTATCCAGCGTGATTCAGGTTCATAGACTTGCATGCTGAGCAGCCCTTTGTCTTTTGTGTTTCTGTTTCTCCTCCTTTCTTTCATAGCTCAACGTGTTTGCTTGCATGAATGCTAACAAATGACTGTGTGGGCTGTTATATTTTGTGTTAAGCTTCATTCAGCAGGAGAAACAGGTGGTGTCAGTCCAACATCGGACAAACTAAAAGCAGATTCAGAGAGCAGCTAACATCCCTCAGTGTGTCTGTCTTAGAAATAGTGAGTCATGGTTTTTAAAGTGTTGGTGTTATCTTCTCTGCCTTCTCACTACTCGGGCATCGTAAGTCTTTTTTTTTTTTTTTTTTTTTTACATGCAGATACACTGCACATCTGCATGAGAGGACTTTAGACTATTGCTGTTAATCTGTTAAACTATTTAACTATTTCACTTGATGTGAAACTGAACAGAGTATATTTTGGGTCGGGGCTGTTGCTCGGACAAAACAAGCAGTCTGAAGACCTTACCTTGAGTTTCAGAGATGTTGTAATGGATGTTTTTCACTTTTTCCAGACATTACAACCGTTTTATGCGTAATGAATCTTTATTTATTGACACGGACACACAATAAGTTACAGGCCTCTTGTCTTCTAGATCTACAACCTGTTGACTTAGAGCTGAAATAATAAGTTGATTCACTGGTTGTTGTTTTTCGATTGACAAAACTAATTGGCAACTATTTTAAGAGTTGATCAAGCATTGCATGGCTTCTTAAATGTGGAAATGTGATGCTTGTTTTTGTGTTGTGATTAACTATGTAAATATCTTTTGGACGGTTTCAGAGTTTCCAGGACATTTGATGGTTTGTCACCACTTCCTACCATTTTATCGACAATCTATTGTACCAAAATTAATTGTTAGATCCACTAGAGCAACAAATGTGTATTAATCTGCCACTGAAAAGTCTCCAACAAATGCACCATTGTTAAGTAACTTTTCATTAAAAACTACAGCTGTTTTGAAAGTCTTTTTTTAAATATTTAAGCCATTTAAAAAAACTTCTTTTTAGTAGGAACCAGTGAGTTTGGGAGCTGAGAGCCACAGACTAGGTGTGAAAGTATTGAGAGACAGGCTAACACATGTTGGTTTTGGTCTTGGGTTCATGAGATTTGGTGACAATACCATGGCAGCCTTATCTTTGAACCGAGCCTTGGCGCGCAGGAATGACTGCATTTTAGGTTTCAGACTGAAAAGGAGTGTAAATAACAGCTGAGTGCTCGTTCTTTCTTTGCAGGTTGTAGAACCTCTTCCCTCCACACTGCGCAGCGGGAATCTGAGTGTTTTAAAGAAACGCTGGGAACAACAACAGCAGCAGTCCAGCCACAGAGCCCCACGTCAGGCCTGCAGCCCTGCCGACGCTCAGATCTACATCAGTCAACCCACTGGCCCAAATCCTAGACCCACATCACAGATTGAGAACCAGCCAGACACCCTGAAAAACACCACTAGACAACTCTCACTTGACCAGCATACAGAGCCTGAGAGGCAGGTTCACTCCGAGACCAGCTCCAACCAGCTGCAGTCAGCTCAACCCCAGCATCTGAGCAACATGGAGGAGAAGCCCAGCAGAGATTCAGAGGGGCAGGAGGGAGCAGCAGCTGAAGTACCAGACTCTGAGAGGCCAAGTGTTCCCCTCAACAGCCTCAAGATGATGTTTGAGAAGCGAGAGAACCTGACCAACGAGGTGAGTCTTTTATCTGACTGCCATGGTGACCAGCAGGTTATGGCGTTTGTCCATATCGGAGTCAGAAGTTGGGTGTAACAGTCTGAAGAGAGAACTTTCTTTAGTTTCATCTTGAGGCGGATTTATGCTTCTTCAGAGGGTTTATGCAGCGCTTTCGCTGTGTCCTACGCAAGTGGCCTGAAGTTTGAAGATGTGTCTCTACCAAGCCACGGCCGAGCGCACCAATCGCAGTATACGCAACATATTTCTTAAGGTGCAGGTCAGGTTACGACGTGGGGTCAGTATCTCCTCGTACTTACCCACAGCGTAGATTTAAGGCAGAAGCATAAATTGGCCTTCAGACAGAAGATAATGATTGGCTTAAATTTTAAGTTTAAAAAAAAAAAAAAAAAAGTCAGCTTGTTCTCAAAGAGGTCAGCTCCCTCCAGTGCTGTCATGCTGCTAGTCACATGGTGCAGCTTCACTTCACCGTCCCTCAACACACAAACTCAGCTGACTTGCCAACATCCTCTGGGCAAGCATCAGTGACCGGAGCTTCATGCACCCCGGGGCAGCTGATTGTTATTTGTGGAGCATAAAAGTCGAGGCATTTAACATCCAGTCATGCAGTCGCTTGAGGCGTGTAAAATGTAAAGTGCTCCTACACGAGGTGTGACTTGTTAACAACGGCCATGCTGTATTTCCTCAAAACAACAACGTCCATTTACGACAGGAAGAGAATATGACAAGACATTTTTGTGTGTGTGACTTGCAAAACACTGTACTGTATAGGGGTGGGAATCTCTTGGCTAAATCGAACAGTTTAAAAAAAAAAAAGGTAAATTTTGACCTACAGTATTTGTCACACAAGTTTTAAGTTTTGTCTACTGAGGTTTTACAGTCAAGATTTTAATTAAAAATGGATCACTTCTAGTGTTGAACCCGCAAAAGAATTATCACTCAACTTTGTCGTTACCTTCCGCTCCAGAGCGTTTTTGCATCTAAGAGTTCAGTCTTCTTCTTATAGAAGAAGAGGACATACTTTATTGATCCCTGAGGGGTTGTTGTCTTTTCACATAACACACATACCAAGGCCTGAAATACACAAACGGGGCACATACACATCCAAGGGTGTCTCTGCCCGCTGAGAACCAAATAACAGTTGGCAACTAGCTGAACATAGTGGAGCATTTGGAAACAATTTCATCAAGAGCTGGTGGAGACCAAAAATGGGAATTAAGATGAGAGTAATTGGACTTAAATTCATCAAGTGGACACAAACAATACTCTAATTGGACAATAACGGAGTTTCTGCAGGGTCTTAAAAGTTTAAAATGTCTAAATATAAGACCTTTTTAAAAAGTCTTACATTTGCTAAAGTATTGTGTTCTAGGTCTTAAATAATTTAAACCGGTCTAAATCTTCCTACGTCCATGTAACATAGCGCTAATGCTCATGTTTTTTTTAATGGGTGGTGTTGTAATTGTTTCTATCAATAGTCCAATATATCCTGTATATTTCAATATTCAACTCTCTTTGAGTTTCAATTTCCTTTTTTCCTGATTAGATGCTGTGAGATAAGAGCAGCTTCATTAGAGAAGTTCAGAGAGCAGACAGCAAATCCTGTATCTCGGAGCCAACCCCCCCCCTCCCGGGGGGGCAAACGCCACTCCTCCTTAAGAAAAAAGATTTACAGGAATGGACGAGTAGAAAATTCTTATGAGCAGGAATGTTTTTTGTTGTTGTTTTCCAGATAAGTCTGCCAGACGAGCCGTCTCCAACATTGCCAATCACCAAGCATGTGTGGAATGTCCTTTTTTCTTTTTTAGATAGATAGATAGATAGATATAATCCCTATTTATCTAATCAAAAAAAACTTTCCTCTTATTTGTGGAATAAGCATGTGACCCGTTTCAACGCCACCCCTCAAAGAATCTCAACCAAGAATTGGAATCAGAAGTGTTAAAATGCAAACGATGCCAACAATTTCCTGAAACGGCACGGTAGATTTTAAAGGTAGTCTGACATTTTGGAGAATCCTTTCATTCACTTTCTTGCTGAAAGTTACAAAGGATCATGTCCCTACACCAACTTAGCTTAGCACAAAGACTGGAAACCAGGGGAAACGGCTATTCTGGCTCTGTCCAAAGGTAACAAAGTCCACCTAAAGCTAATTAACACATTGCATCTTGTGTTTATTATTTTTTTATTTTTATATATTTTTTTTAATCTGTACTAAAGAAGAAAAGGTGTGAATGTCCAGTGTTTTTTTTTTTTTTTACTGGGAGTTATGTACTGTTCAGCCAGGCTAGTTTCCAGTCTTTATGCTAAGCCAACTGTAGCTCTGGATGTACTGTATAGTTATCTGTATTTTATAAAAAGATATATTTTTTATATATATTTTTATTATTGTTACTCAAACTGGAGTAAGTACATTTGTTGGACTGTTTTCAAAAGCCCATTCCTTTTCTTACTCAGGATTTTGAATATCAGCTGCAGTGTTGTGACCGTCTAATGTAGACTGACCATGAGCTGTGAGAGTGTGAAACAAAGGTGTAAATGCTCCTGTAGAAGCTAGACGGCCGTACAAAATCCAACTCTTCCCACAACACAAAGTGTAACAGAAGTTTCTGACTGGTGGACCTCACTGTTACCATGGAAATGTGTACTGCACCCGTGAACGGATAGTGAGCTGCTACCACTAAACTCTACAATTGGGGGGTGTGTGTCAAATAGGCCTAGACCGGAGGTGTGTGTGGTTATTTATTTATTTAATTTTTTTTTTTTGAGGTCTCACGGGATCCAGGACCAACAAGGTGTGGTTCTTGGCAAAAAAAGGCATTAATTAAAGTGCTGTTCTAACAAAGACTTTGTTTTTTCACCACAACCTGACCTCGTACAGTATGTGGGCTTTTTAGAAAATGAGATCAAGGAGCAACTCTGGGGGAGTTGGGAGAGTCTCTTACTGCATGTTGCATGGTTGTCTTACCAAAGGAGGGATTGTTTCAGGGAAATCCTCCAACGTTGATACAAGATCTATACAGTTCTTATACAATAGTGTCCACTGTATAGCTGAAGCTGGGCTTCTGACAAGCCTTCTGCTTCCCTTTTGTTGAGCTCCTCTTCTCAGGGCAGATGATGTCATAGTGTTAGCTCATTACAGCTGATGTGCACTCTGAGCCGCTTCAGACCGTTGTTCCCCCCCGGCTATCGAAGCTCTCCTCCTCCCCTCCGCACTTCATCAATCATCCTTGTCCACTTCTCTGTTCCTCAGCCCTCTGTCCATCTCGTCCCTGTGTTCTTCTTCAGCCCTCCCTTGTCTTTCTAGACCTCCACTCTTTCCTCTTTGTGGTGTGGTCAAGGGGTTTTCGGTGCAGACTGAAATATCTCAACTATTTGATTGCCTTTTACTTTTTTTTTTATTTTATTTATTTATTTTGGCGGACATTAATGTTGCCCAGAGGATGAATCAATCTTTCATCCTCTGATTTTTACTTTAGCACCACCAGCAGGACAGTTTTTACTTATCCTGTGAAATATCTCTATCTTCTAGATATTTGCGCAAACTTTTGTACAGACATTCATATTCCTCAGAATAATTTCTAATGACTTGATAACACTGACTTTCCCTTTAGCGCCACCATGGGGTTCACATCTGTTGTGGAGTGAAATATTTCTAATCTATGACTTGATTCGGTGCACATATTCGTTTCCATCAGGATCATTTGTAATAACTTTGACTCCTTTAGTTTTTCATCCAACTTAAAATTAGACCTGCAAAACCCTACGTTACCATGACAATATTAGCATTTAGTTGAAAGCACCACAGTACAGCATCATGGAGCTGTTAACATGGGTGTAGTTGGCCCCCCACATATATCTTCGTAATCCCCACTCCACTCCCCTCCTTGGGCTGGGTAAAGCATGCAGTCATGAGGCACTCTGAAATTAATTGACCCTCACCCAAATCATCCCCTCCCTCCCACACACAGCTCAGCCCCACCTATCCTCCCCCTCCTTCCTTTCCTACTACTGTCACCCCCCTGCACCAGCTGCTACTCCACCCTCCTCCTGTCTCTGGGGGACTGTGACAATGTAAAAAAAAAACACACCCTCTAAATGATCTGTAACACCACGGCAGATTTTGCTACCCTCCAATCGTCATCCCCACCTTCATTGGGCAACACCCCCCTTTGAGCAGCCCCCCTTGGAACACCTGCTCCCTGTCGCCTTTCCTATTCCCACCCAGTCTACGTCCCCTCCTCCCCTAAACCATCTCCCCTGTCATAACCAAGATCGGGGCTGCTCTGCTCAGTCTGTCTTCTCACTGCTGGTGTAAAAGGTCTGCTGGATTCAGTCATCAGTCCCCCGAACCGGCTTCGCTCCCTGTCTCTCTGCTGACTCTTCTCTCCCTCGTGGCCTTTTTCTCCGGTCTCCTTCACAAGAGGTAGCTATGGTGTTTCCATTCAGACGGTTCAATATGGGGTTTCTTCCTTTCTTTGTTTGGCCTCCATCTACTTTTGACTTTTTCCTGTCTGTGTTTTTGACTTGTGTTACATTAGGATGTCTTCTCTGCAGCTGAAGGAGGCCTGTAGACTAAAAAACGGTTGCAGAGCGGCCTGTAATGAAAACCGCTTCTCAAAGGCCTCTTCATGGGCTAACTTTATCACTGACTCCTTTCAACTGTATCAGCTCACTTTGAACATAATGATTGTGTGGCTTAGGTATATTGCCTTGTTTGTTTTTAAGGCTATGAACTCATGACGTGGATACCTTCCTATGCGGTCTTTGTTTTGCTTTATAAAAGCACATTTTGTCTTTGGTGACCTGTGTGTTTGTGTGAGGAGGGTTCAGGGACAGGGTGCGGTTATTACTGCAAGTCAGTCTGTAAGGGAGCTTTAATAGTATCAGGATTAGTGGCAGATTCTTTGTCTAGTCCGCTGATCCAGCCTCCTGAGACCCAGCCCGGCCATGCATGGCCCGGCTGCTTGTTTACATCCCAATGACCCCCCCCCAACAAACACACACACGCATGCAAACCTTTCTCAGACACCCCCTCTCCCACAAAGCTGCACCCACGGTCTCTGGAACATAATCCACCCTCGGAGATAGATCCATTCATATGAAGATTTTCTTTTGTTGGGATTTGACTCTGTCCCCTAGCGCCAGACACACTGAGTGCTCATTTGTGTTCTCAGTTATGATTCAGAGTTGGTGTGTTATGATACATGTGTATTATTTACGACTGAGGTTTTATTTATTTATTTATTTATATATATTTTTTTAACTCACTCCCTGACCCATGCTCAGACTTGGCATGCCCCCAGATGACATCACCTGTGATATCATCATCATCAGCTTGTACCATTCACCTAAGAAAAGGATAGTGCCAGGATCTTAAGATTTAAAAACCAGAGCTTAAAGCGGCTAAAATCAATGTATCTATTAAAAGTGGAATAATTGGCTCCAGTTGGGTAAGGTGTTGCTTGTAGGCGATTCCAGAGCATTAGCACGTGACACCCCCAGTTCCTATCAGCTCTACAGAGTTTCTGCTCATTGTCTGTAATTTTATGGCTACAACTGTACTGTTTGGTTCTCTCCCACAAAAAATAGACAGTTGGAAACTAGCTGGTAAATAAAGTGGACCAATTAACAACAGAAGAGACGGAAATTTCCCTCAGGAGAATATTAATATTTATCAGATGAATTTATAATGTTTGTCTGTTGGGTGTGTAAATTACTGTTTGCTAACAAGGTAAACCAAGTCAAAAGGTGGTGTGTTGTGTTAACAGCTGGTTGTGGCGCCCCCAAGTGGGCAATGGTAAGTTATTGTTGGTTCAGTCCTAAATTTAGTTACTCCAGGTCTTGACTCTGGTAAATGAATCTAAGCATACAGATGTCATTAGTACGGGGGCAAACGCCCTGCAGCTTTAGAAAGTTGACTTTATATTGTCAACAAATCCCATGAAAAGACTTAAACCACAAAAGCCATTCATTCCTACCTGAATGCATAAACTGTTAAAATTGGTCACAAATACATCGTTTTATAACAGCAGGTGATTTGTAGTTTTTTGCAAATGTTAAACTGGAGTATTTGAGGACTATTGTCAGCGGCGGATTAATTTACAGTTGCTGCTCTACTGTGTGGTACACAGAGCTGTATGGCACAGAATAAGATATAGATATGATATAAGAATAAGATATGTATTTATAAATATTGAGACTTGTTAGAGGAAGCCAAAACTTTAGTACTGAACCCTGATTCACTGTTCCTTTCAGTGATAACTGATAAGCATTAACTTGTCCAGACAATGCGTGTTTTTCAGTGTTCACCCCGACCTCTGCTTTTGTTTTGTCTTATGAAATGTCTCTGCTTTTGTTTTGTCTAATAAAATCTTTCCCAACTTTTACCTGCTGCAGCCTGCAGCACTCAGTGGGCCGCTCTGGTGTATGAGGCCACAAAGCAGCCTGGCGCTGAACAGTGGTGGGAAATGACTAAGTGCTTTTGCTCAATGATCATTTAAATAACTGTTTGAATCCCAAAGATCAAATTATCTAATATTTTACTAAAAATCAAAACTTAGAGAAAAGTCAAATAGTAATCAAACATTTTGTAGTAGAACTTTGTTCTTTCTTCTGTGCCCTCCCATTAATCATCTCCCAAACACTCATTTATTTTGTGAGCCTTGGACGGGCCCCAGCCTTATGTTGGGAACCACTGAACTAAACTACCAAACTTAGACCTCCCACTATACAAAAGTGAAGCCAAAATCTCCCAAATACGCCATCTTGTAATTTTGCTGCACAGTAGTAGTCTCACATTGCCAGACCCATCTCCATAGCACTGTGGAGATGGGTCTGGCTACACCACAGATGCATTCTGGGATACGAGGGGGGGAAAAAAACTCTGGACTGTTTGCATCAGTAGTGAATCGCTGTATGTATATTTTACATGTTGCTGTTCCTATTGCTAGATTTGATTTACCAAAGACACTAGCAAAGCAACGCAGGACTGTTTAACTGTACATCTTCATCAAAAGTTTCAGATCAGCCTGAAAATAACAGAAATGAACAAGTTTGCCAAATTGAAATACCTCTGCAATTCATATCCATGACCAGTTGTCTAACCAGAAGTGATTGTTGGTGCGAGGTCCCGGTGAGTTGGTGTATATATGGGTACATTTTCAGGTTTCAGAGCTCATTTGGGTAAAAAAGAGAAAACAAAGTCTATTAATTCTCGCCGGCGTAGCTCCACACTTTATAAATGACGAGCTCACAAGTTTGAGATTTTCTGGCTTTTAGAGTAGCTCATGTTCACGAATATATTTCCCCTTAAGTACAACATCGGCTTCTTCTAGTACTTTCACCCACTGGCACTGAATCTGTACTAAACACAGAAGGGAAAACTATCTCTTATTAATTTTTTTCTGTTATGTTAGTGGGGAATCTGAAGAGGTGTTTGGGCCTAACATGTTTCTCACAGACTGAAGGCTAAATGAGTAGAAGCGTAATCTGACCTATTGTGTAATCTGGACCGTACGATGTGTTCCCTCATGTTGGCATGGCTGTTGGTAGGAGTGGTTTGACTGCTGCTGGACAGTTGAGACTTGAACGTGACTTCACCAAATCGACTAAATATATTCTTTTTTTTTTATTTTTATTCAAATAAAGGGGGTGTGGGAGGTGACGGCAACAGCGCTCAGGCATGTACAATTGTTAATCTTAATTTAAGTATCGGTTTCAACACAGAGCCCTGAGCCATACCAGCTCCAGAGGCAGAATTTTAAAGATGGTCCTGTTGAATCTTATTTTTAATTTTTTAAATATAGTTTTCATGTTTGTAAATGGAAGATCTGAAGTTTAAAAAGTGTAAAAGCACAACCGATAAATGATGAATTTAGTTTGGCCCAACGGTTGTTGACAGACGGGGTTACTGTCTGAGGCTCCGTCTCCCTGAGCTCATAAGGGGATTAAAGTGGTTTGAACTGGACACACACACGCTGTACCTCTGTGATTGTCTCATGTCTTTGCGTCTCTACGCTTTGATCTTCCTGATGGACTGTGTTTGCTCTACCGGCTGGAACATGTGAGCAACAGCCGCCTGTGTGCTGTAGTGTGTGTGTGTGTGTGTGTGTTTTGTGCAGAGGCCATGAAAGACACACTGGAGCAGCTTTTTTGGTCCTTTGACTTCTCCGAGGCCTTGTGTCTGACAGTTTGTGCGTGTTTGTTTTTTGTGTTTCTTCTGCAGGTGTCCAGAGAGCAAACGGGTAGAGGCAACGACGGTAATACTGCCAACATGGACCAGCTACTTGGAGGTACATATTCTTGTTTTTCTTATGTAGTTGTGGGGGCATTTTTATATTCACGAGATGAATAGGAAATGAGTTTGGAGAGAGAGAGAGATGGTGAACAACAAGACCCCTGTCTTTGGCCAGACTTGAACCAGCAAAGTATTGAACTTACCAGAAGTCTAATATAATTAGGATTTATTATAAAGTTTACCATTAAGCCATCAGGGTGCCCTGTAGTTCTCATTTTGAAATGTGACCCATTTAGACCTGAAAGAAGTATCCAGAATGGGGTTTGTACTTTTGTATTCGTTAGAGCTATAAATAATTGGCCTACTTTATTTCTTTGCATTGCATTCATCATTTTTAACAATGGAAATGAGTGTAGTGTGAATGGAAGTTTGGAGACTAGTTAGTCATGCGAGAGGCAGCTATTTGCTGTGTCAACTTTATTAAAATGTCAATTTTGATATTTTTCCCAAAAGATTCATGCAAGTTAATTGAAGGAAATATCTCTCTTCAACATGATGATAATGATTTTATTTGTAATGCACTTTACATGTGGAGCAAATCTCAAAGTGCTACAGTTAAGATCATAAAGGCATGGTAAAAACGTCTAGAAAATAAAAATATAGTAGTTAAAAGTCATAAGTTCTCCTAAATGTTTTATTTTTTTTAAAGTCTCAGTTAACGGGGCTCTCAGGTGGTCGGGGAGGGCGTTCCACGGAGGGAGGGATAGAGATGTAGTTTGAGGGGTGAGTAGTTCTTTCAGATAGGGTGGGGCATGTCCATGGATGCACTGGTGGGTAAGCAGTGAGACCTTTTTTTATATTCAATCCTGGTGGTGATGGTGTAATGCTCCACTATGGTCACCAGCCACCTCTAACTGTATCTGCTGTCAATGGGATGGAAATGATTAAGTTTGGGGTCGCAAAGAGGCTAAAACGCTCTGTAAAGCTCCAGTGATAACTCTGGTGATCCAATGTTAACATACAAATCTTGATTTATAGCCGCTTTAAAAACAAATTAGCAAGTGTGAATATTTTCTGTCAAAGGCAAAAACCTCTAATGGTCTCACATTCACAAAGCCTTCGCTGCACATCCAGCATTGTTGGCCTTTTCAGTCCGTCACAAAAAACAGATGTCCTCCACAAAGCACTTCCTGCCTTCCTCTGGATGGATTACATCCTTCCCAGAAGTGACCGCTGTAGGACCACTGTGATCAGCAGACTGCCTCAGAGAGCACAGGAAGTCAGACAAAACCCTCCGTTTCCCTCCACATAGCACACAACTCCTGACCTCATGTTCCCGTCACAGCCTGGGTGGAAAAATGCAAAAAAATCCTGAACAGGGACTTGTTGTCTTGTGATTCGCCAAACAGTTAATGGACTGTGAAAACTGAATTTGTGCTGCGTTTGTGGTTTTGCAGGCTAAAGGTATTTCTAACCAGTTGGAAAGAATCAATGTGCTTCAAACGAGGTCAACCATGCTCTAGTTTTCCAACCAGTCCAAAGTGTGATAATCTGATTTCTAATAATAAATCTTGAACCACAATCGTTTGCATCAATTGTGTCGTACCAGATGGAAGTCTTGCGGAGTCGACTCCCCTCCGGGACAGGATGGCCCTCTACCAAGCTGCCATCTCCAAACAGGAAGTAACTCCCACCTCAGTCAGTGTGAGTACTCCTGTCCATCATCCCCCAAAAACAATGTATTTGTTGTTTTAACTTTTCTTTCTGCAGGTTCAACCCACTAATGGTGGTGGACAAAGTACTCTAATTCTCTACTAAAGTAAAAGTAATGCATTAAAGTAAAGGTTGTTATTATTCCATATTTGTGGATTTAAATATATTTATATACCAAAGATTTGTGGTGAGACAACTTGAAACTTGCCGCTCGGCAACGTTCTGAAACCCGCCATTTTACACCAATGCAACTGGACAAGACGGTGTATCATTTCCATAGCAACAAGTCTCTACTACTTACTTTACTTTAATTTCTTTAATTGCTAACAAATAAGAACGCTATAACTATCTGATATATACTCTATTTAATTAAGAACAGCTGTTAGTATCATTAACGAGATTTGTAAGTCTGTCACATTTTTTTATTTATATTTTTATTTTGCTCTCCATGGATTTGTTTATATTGTACTTATTACTTTTTACTTGGTCTCATATTATATAAGTTACAATTATTTTTCTCTGTTATGAGCTGTGATGACTGAATGTTTTGTAAATGTATTTCTAAAAAATATAAAAACAAATCTCCAGATAACAGATATCCTAAATATGCACAAGGTCAAACATATAAACAAAGTAAAGTTAATTGTATATGATTACTTTAAAATGTCCCATGGCTGTGTCCACTCTATATGCCGTGTTAACTCCATATATTCTCCTCGCTGTAGGGTGACAGCTTGTTTAAAGGAGCACTGGGGGCTAAATGGGTTGTATTTAGTTACTGAACCTCCTTGTTTCTCTCAGAGTGATCAGCTGGACAGTTTCTGTGGGAAGCAGAAGGAGAACGTCCCTCCGTGCACTCTGGACCTGGTGAGGAGTCTGACTTATTATCCTTTATGTGATTTCAAATGGTTATTATGTCATATTTCAGACATGGCTGTTTCACTGCATGGTTTATCTGTAAAGGAAAGTTCGTGTGCGGCAGTTTTATGATGTGGTACAAATGGACCGGGTTGATTTTTAATTCTCTTCTCTCGTTTCAGAGTCCAGAGTCTGAACCAAACGGCAGGAAAGGTTTCACCTCGGAGAGCAACGGTAATTTACTTTCCATGTCCCCATGTGACTCCAGATGATAGGAAGCATCTCGTCTAATGACAACTTGGCAATTGGCCCATAATTAGAGTGGATCTTTGGGTGTAGTTAATGGAAAACATTAACTACACCCAAATAATCCAGCAGGGTTTGTAAGAGTTGGTCAGAAATGACAAATCTCAATTTATTTTATCTTATTTATCGCTCTAGAGTACATCTAGCGTACTGTAAGACTGTATCCACTGCTTTATGTTGGCTTCCTAAGGCCCTAACGTGTCAGTTTTATATGTAAAAGTCAAGTGTACATGTATTGAACATGTAAACGGCTCCATCTAGTGTTCAGAACACGTCACTACTTTTTCCTCATACCGGTGGTGGTGTGATCCCAACAGGCTCCGCTTCTGGCACTCCTCCATCCTCCAATCAGAGAGACTCTTCTCAGCCCAAGACTCCCAAAGTGAGTCCTCGCAGGATACAACCTTTCGACACAGACAAATGCACATTAACGCCATGTAGGGAATTAATGCATTAACTTTGTGTGTGTGTGTGATCAGAGCTTCCGCCTGCCTGTGAGGGAGACCTGCGTGTCGTGTCTGAAGACGGTTTATCCTCTGGAGAGGCTCGTGGCCAATCAGCACGTTTACCACAGCACGTGCTTCCGCTGCTCCCACTGCAACACCAAACTCAGGTGACAATGACAAACTTTACAGGGTATTCCTGAGGGTTTGCAGACATTTTTATGCACTTGGTTACATTCATTTCTCACTCTGTCATAGCAGCTTGTTTGTATTTTCTAATTTAGCCTCCCTTTTTTTTTCATAATTTAGTTTGGTGAACTACGCCTCCCTGCACAACAACGTCTACTGCAAGCCGCACTTCTGCCAGCTGTTCAAGGCCAAGGGCAACTACGACGAGGGCTTCGGCCACCGGCCCCACAAACAGCTGTGGGATAGCAAAGGGGAGAGTGGCGAGACCTCCCCACAATCCAACACTTCGACCAAGCCAAAGAACCAGAGCCCGACCCCGGACTCAGACCTGGAGAGCCCCAGTGTGGAGGACTCCCCGCTGGCTAAAGTCAATGTGCTGATGGCCACTATGGAGGCTCTGGGACAGGGATCACCGGAGAAGTCTGACAGACCCACTGAGACCCGCAGGCTAAAAATCTCCTGGCCACCAAGAACAGAGCTGGAGGATTCGAGCGGCCGCAGTGGCACCGCCACGAGCACAGACGAGGTGTCCCCCAGTAAGCCCATCCGAGCAAAGTGGCCCCCGGAGGAGGACTCCCTCTCCTCACCCCCCGAACAGGCCAGAGAAACGCCCTGCCTGCGCCGCACCTCCTCCCTGAAGGAGCGCAGCATGCCCTTCACACTGGCAGGACAAGCTCCTGCTCCTGAGGCCAGAAGTCTTCCTGTAGACAGGCAGCTCAGTCCTGAACCCTCCAGCATGGAGCTGCAGCACTGCGGCCAGTCAACAGACAGCCAGACACCCACCGAGGACAGCTGTGTGGACATCCACACCAGTTCCGGAGAGGAGGAACAGGAGGGGGAGATGAAGACTGAGTATGCACCGGATGATCAGCCTGAGGAGGAGAAGATGGAGGAGGTGGAAGAAGATGGAGATGTTATAGAGGAAGAGATGGCGCCTCTGAAACGGGAGGAGACGCCGATAAACATCTCATCTCCGGAAGGTGAGGTGGAGGCCAGCCAGTCGTCTCAGGATGTGGGCTTCTGGGAGAGCGAGGAGGTGGAGGATAAAGAGGAGGCTGTGCAGCAGCAGGACGAGGAGGTGCTGACGGTGGAGGAAATGATCAAACGAAACCGACACTACGAGGACGAAGAGGAGGAAGAGGATGTATGAACTGATCCATCAACACAACCATGCACACTTGGAGGACTTCATGCCATTCCTTCTTTTTTTTAGATGTTTTCTTCTCCTCTTAAGAGTTCAGTAGAGTTCACACTAGACCAGTGTCTAGTGTGAACTCTACTGAACTCTCTTTGTGCCTCTTTCGAACCCTTCAAACATTTAAAGCCATTCCTACAAGAGTTTTTACAAAGCTATTGTCCCTCTAACACTGTTTTTAAATGTACAATATTTAAAATTACACCCAATGTAATGAATGTTTTTAGCACTGAGATGTCCAAAGAAATGACATGTAGAGAATTATTTTTCTGTAATTTTCTATTTTCATTGAATGCTCCTAATCTGGATTGAAACTTCTGTATAAGTAGCCTACCAATAGCATGGTCCTCTTACTATACCAAGACATGGGATTATTACAGCTAATTTAGCTTCTTAATGGTGTCCTTTTTTTTTTTTTTTTCTAAATGGGAAAGCTAAAAGAAGAAGAGCCACTCTGTCTCAGAAAAGAGAGCCCAGGCCAGCACTAGGATCAGGATTTGGATATGTTTTGTGGAAAATACATCAGTCACCTTACCCTCTTTTCAGTTACCCTACTGTATGTACATGTTAGTCTTTAAAAAAACCTTTTTTGTTTTCAAGAGTAATAACTGGATTGGAATACTGTTGTACTGATGTTTTAAAATCAAGGGACCAAATATCCTACATAACTACTGTTTAAATAAATTTGTTGTATGCAAAATATTTTGTCTGAGTAGCTAATGTCATCTGGGGACTTTTATACATTAAGTAGTTTTGATACCAGTAGTAAAAAAAAAAACTTGAGTTGATACCCTGGTATCTATACTTTTACCTAAGTATTGAATATGAATACATTTGACACCCCTGGATATGGGATTTTCCAAACATAATAAACTGTATGATATACATGTTTGTTTGTTTTTTTATCTTGAAGTGGATCGTCACGTCTATAAGTCTGGCAAATAGTAACAAACTAACAATGTCTTTCAAATATATATTGTCTAATTTCAAAAATGCAAAACAAAATCAGCTATTTCCCGCTTTTAACTCCGGTATAAAAGGCATTGGCCTAGAAACTAGCTATTGTCATAGCAACTCACACATTTTTGGAAGCAGCTGTAAGAGTTTAAACCGTCTCTCTATCCTTATTTCAACACATTTAGCACGCAACGTCAAAAAACATGGTAAGTATTGACTAATGGGATGTTTTCGTTTGGATTTAACGACAGCGCTTCACTTTGTAATTTAGATAAATAGCTAGTAAGCCATTAGCAGGGGAAAAAAGCTAGCTATTAGCTTTAGCTAACATTTGCAACGAATGAAAAGTCTAGCTAGCTAGCTAGCTAATGTGAATAGCAGTTGACAATGTTAACGGTACGTTTTTTTTTTTTTTTTTTTACAATACTCCTGAGCCCATATGCCCCGGTATTAAACTGTATTTTCCTCAGAATGGCGAACCAAGAGCAGAGGCATGTTCCGCCTTAACATTAACGTAACTGCCTTTGGTGGCGACCTCTAGGTTAGCTCACCCAGTAACAGCTACGTCCACATGGGCTGAGTCTTGCAGCGGCATGGGTCGAATCCGACCTGCGGCCCTTGCTGAGTGTCATCCCCTCTTTCATCTCTATTTACTGTCACTGTATAATAAAGGGAAAAGCCCCAAAAAATATGTAAAAAAAAAATTGGCTTGACAGAAGAAATGGCTGTAATACTGTTTTGATAACATTAACGTCACGTTTAGAAATATAAACGTAACATTAGCTATAAGCTAAAACGTTTTGTTAAAATAGTTATTTTATGTATCGGTATCTTTAAAAGTTAAACTTTGCATTGTACATCCACACTGGCATCTATGTTCAACATATTTAACCATAGTTGTTGTTTTTGCCATCAATGGTAGAAAGGTGCGATTTGGTGAAAATCGCCGTGCAGGTAATCTAACAGCGGTATCCGACATTTTGGTTCCACTTTTTTACTTTATTACCGACACGTGTTCCATACGTTTCTATTACACTATTATTAACACATAGCTGGCTCGTCATAGTAGGCCTACTTCAATACATCCTGTAGTCGCAGGACATCTGAAACATGATGTATTTCATTAACAACATTGAGTTAAACACCTCCACAATAAATGGGAATGAGCTCATACTTGACCAGACTGTATTTTAAATACTTTAGATCACTTTTCAGCAGCAGCTATGCTATGTCATAATGTTGTATGATCTCTATCTGGTTCTTTACAAATAGAGAATTTCTTTTCCCCTCCTTCCTTTGGACCTTAGCATTTTAGGTGTGATGATTTCAAGCATCTAATTAATTAAAATGTATAGATGTCTGGCAATATTTAATGGTACATGCTTCAAATGTGTTTGTTTTTTCCCAGCGTGAGTGTATCTCAGTGCACGTCGGTCAGGCTGGTGTCCAGATTGGCAATGCATGCTGGGAGCTTTACTGCCTGGAACATGGGATCCAGCCGGACGGACAGATGCCCAGTGACAAGACCATCGGAGGAGGAGATGATTCCTTCACCACCTTCTTCAGTGAGACCGGAGCTGGAAAACACGTCCCCAGAGCTGTTTTTGTCGACCTGGAGCCCACTGTCATCGGTAAACTCTCATTAAAAAAATATAGATGCCAAAGTTTACCTTTTTTCCTAAAGTCAAATCTTCTAGTGATTTCTGATCTGTCTCTTCAGATGAGGTGCGCACTGGGACCTACCGCCAGCTGTTCCACCCTGAGCAGATGATCACCGGCAAGGAGGATGCTGCCAACAACTACGCCCGTGGACACTACACCATCGGCAAAGACATCATTGACCTGGTGCTGGACCGGATCCGCAAACTGGTGGGTAACTTGATATCAGGAGGGATTCATTCCTAATTTTTGAATAAAATGACATGACTGGATACATGACTGTATCCAGGGGCGTTTCTAGGACTTGAGGAGGTTCAGGGCTTAACCTACACCCATTTAACTTAACTGAATGCAATGCAAAACGGGGATTGGCTTGCCCAGCTTGTTCATAGTCAGTGTGTATTTTAGCTGGCGAGTTTGTAGATGTTAGTGAAATAGTGCCAACATTTGGCCTAATCAAAACTGACCTTGCAACCTAAAGGCCAAGATCTGTATGGTGACCTATGATGTTGGGGGTCTGGTCCTTCCCCAGAACATTTTGAGTATAAAACACTTCACTTCCTGCATTTAGGTGAATTTTTATGCCCCTATTTCTACTTTTTTCTGAATCAATGTATGCTGGAACTATCTTTATGTAAAGAGAAACATGACAATCCCATATAAAAACATAATGGAATATTTAGCAGAAAGGCTCTCAGGCATTCTGTATTGCTTTCAAAATGTATTCTCCTTTGGATCGACCTTTCTATTTATATCCGAGTCAGCACACATGTAGCATAGGCATCATTTACTCTTCCCTCCTCTTTTGCATCTTTTGTTGAGGATGTAACCTCCTTATTGTCCATATGACAATTATTCAACTCAATGATAAATGAATTGTTAATGAATTAATAAACCTCTGGACTGCAATATTTCAGAAGTGTTTGAGCAAGATTTCTGCTCATGTTCAAAACTTTGTGGACATTCAAAATATAACTCAATAATAAAATTATAATAAGCTATTACAACAATAATTACGTGATTGCTCTGCTGATACGGTAGATCTCAGACCTGTTACACAGAGACCCTGTTTGGGTCTCTGGTCTCTGAATGAGACAGTTTAGGGGAGTGACTGTACGCCGCTCTATATCTGAGGTGGAAAACCGAAACTACAGCAGAAATACACGGAGCACAACTGGTCACATCTGCCGCAGCATGTCCACAGCACAGCGCGTCCATTACCTGAAGCACAATGAAATAAGGCAACTTATGATTTCAGGGGTTTACAAGCTATTGTCCGGTTTCGCATTTGGCAGTCAACTTTTTAAAATAAATTGGGGCTACACTCTCGTCTGAAGCCGCATCTGACTGTATCTCACTGTCTCTCCCTGTCTGTCCTCAGGCCGACCAGTGCACTGGCCTTCAGGGCTTCCTGGTCTTCCACAGCTTCGGAGGTGGCACCGGCTCTGGTTTCACCTCCCTGCTGATGGAGCGTCTGTCTGTCGACTACGGCAAGAAGTCAAGCTGGAGTTCTCCGTCTACCCAGCGCCCCAGATGTCCACGGCTGTGGTGGAGCCGTACAATGCAATCCTGACCACCCACACCACCCTGGAGCACTCTGACTGTGCCTTCATGGTGGACAACGAGGCCATCTACGATATCTGCCGTAGGAACCTCGATATCGAGCGTCCTTCTTACACAAACCTCAACAGGTTGATCAGTCAGATTGTGTCCTCCGTCACTGCCTCCCTTCGCTTTGATGGAGCCCTCAATGTTGATCTGGCAGAGTTCCAGACCAACTTGGTGCCATATCCCCGTATCCACTTCCCTCTGGCCACCTATGCCCCTGTTATCTCTGCTGAGAAGGCTTACCATGAGCAGATAACGGTGTCTCAGATCACAACTGCTTGCTTCGAACCAGCAAATCAATTTGTGAAATGTGACCCTCGCCACGGTAAATACATGGCCTGCTGCCTTTTGTATCGTGGTGATGTGGTGCCCAAAGATGTGAATGCTGCCATTGCCACCATTAAAACAAAGCGCTCCATCCAGTTTGTGGACTGGTGCCCCACTGGTTTCAAGGTGGGCATCAACTACCAGCCGCCCACTGTAGTTCCTGGTGGAGACCTGGCCAAGGTCCAGAGGGCCGTGTGCATGCTGAGCAACACCACTGCTATTGCAGAGGCCTGGGCTCGGCTTGACCACAAGTTTGATCTGATGTACGCTAAGAGGGCCTTTGTTCACTGGTATGTGGGTGAGGGGATGGAGGAGGGAGAGTTCTCTGAGGCCAGAGAGGACATGGCAGCTCTGGAGAAGGATTACGAGGAGGTTGGAGTCAACTCTATTCAGGGTGAGGGAGAGGAGGACGGAGAAGAATATTAAAGGTGCTGGTCAAACACAAAACCATTGATTTCATTTTGTTTTAAGTGTGTTCCAAAACTGTTTCTTAATTACCCGTTTGGCTGGTCAGAATAAAACTCCTGTTGGACCAGAGAGGACATCAGCATGTTAATGGTTGGAGTTCACGCATTGGAAGGTGAGAAAGAGGATTATTAAAAGGGACAAAGCACTATTTAAACAGGAAATGATTGCTTCAAATTAAAGGCATTCCACTGCTAGTCTTTCAAATAACAGGCTGTTCTAAGTGGATTTAAAAAAATGCCAGTTTGCTCTTAATATTTTTCCTGTAACATAAAGTTGGGGGTGGGGGGGTTTAACAATGAAAATCCTCCGGTCTGTTTATTGTAATCATATAAGTAAATAAATTTTTACAAATAGCTGCACACCAATAAACATGTCTCATTTTGAATAATATCAGTACCAACAGTGTTTATATCAAACTTTTAAATCTTTGAAATGAGTAGTAACGACTGTCAGAATATTTGAGCTAAATGCTAACATGTTGATGTTTAGCATGTGTTTTACCGTGTTCACAGTAGTAGTTTAGCGTGATAGCAGTTGGTAATTAGCAGTAAACAAAAAGTACAGCTGAGGCTGATGGGATGTCATGTTTTGCAGGTCGACTGACCACGAGGTTTCTGCTCCTGTAGAAGCCACAAGTCCTTATGAAATAAACCTGGTAAAAGCTTGTTTTATTCAAGCTCTTATGGAGAACAACTACACTACCCACATTTCTAAGCGTAACCACGATGGCTCTGATTGGTCCAACCCACCGTTGACATTATGTTTACAGAACATGTGAACGGCTAGAGTGACTTTCTACCATTGAAGTCTGATAGTCTCAATTACCTGATTAAATAAGTTATGTACTGCTGAACGCAAGACTGAAACAGCGCTGGACATACGGAAGTGCCTTTAAAAGGTGATGCCACTTTTATCTATTAAAAGTCAAGAAATTACAGTGACTATGAATCTTCCACCTGAAGACAAATCCATTCTAATTAGCAAAGTGAGTCATCGAAGTCTTTAGGTAACACTGTCATGAGCGTCACGACAACCCTTCCAAAAGTTGTTGAGATATTTCAGTTTGGACCAAGGTGTTGGATCGGCCAACCAACATCATCCATATCGGTGTGGCTAGAAAGTCAGGGACCTCTCTAATAAGTCACACATTGTAAAAGGGGCTGTACCTAATGGATTTTTTATAGGTAAGTTATTGATTAAAGGTGCCCTGCCACACATATTTCACTACATTGTGGTAATGTCCTACCATGGACTCTGTAACTTGGTTACCGTGGTTACCTTGTTTCAAACCATGCGTGGTATAGAAAGCCTGCAGGAACACTCAGCTCCATTTGTGCCAGTTCTCATTAATATTCAACGAGCTAAGCTGCTTGACTCTGATTGGCTAACAGCTAGCCAATGAGAGCCTGGCTATCAGCATCCTTTACCCAGCTCATGAATATTAATGAGCTCAGGCAACATGACGTCAGACTGACCAGCTGTTGTGATTGGCCTGATTTCTCCTCTTAGTTCTTTCCAGTGGCTAGAGCTGACAGAGGAGGTAGCAGTTCATCTTCACATTCACCACAAACACACACACACACACAGACCTGACATATTTCAAAATATGCAAGTGAAAAGTTGTGTGTGGCAGGGCAACTTTAATGCTTTATGAATCCATTAATAAGAACAACTTTTGATGTTGCCAGATTTTAATCCTCCCACAAGATGGGCAGATCTAGAATTCCTTAAGACCTTGTAATGCAGTGGTTTCCAACCGGTTTCCACTGAGCCCCTCTTTGATATTAAGGTTGGTTTGGTCAATCATACTCCTACTACTGAAACTGAATGCTTAAACCATTCATCCTTTACTTGTAGCTACCCGTTTAAACATCTCTTATATAACTCCAACATGTAGTGTCCCTTCAGAAGTGATTTTGACCACTTTCTTTCAGGAAAGCAAGCTCGGTTAAACTCTATTAATAACGTAACACGTCTAATCAGACTAAATTGTACTAGAAAATGTGAGTATTCATGGATTACCAACATTACCAAATAAAAATAATAAAATCAGCCAGTGGGATTTTATATAGTATTTATAAACTTTTGATTAACTATTAATAAAGTCCACTTTTAAACCCTTTACTGGGTGACATACCGACAGCTCCTTTTTTTAAAAGTACATTTCAAACAAAACAATCCACTTTGTTACATTACAGAAACCTTTATTGATGATCATACATGTATTGAACAAGGCCATTATAGTGCAAGTCAACAATGCGAGGAGTATTACAGAAGACCTCGGTGAGTAAAGTCAGAGACGCTACATAAACCGTTTAACATTTAGCTCTAATTTGGTTGAACCGTGAAACGTTTTGTAAACTGAGATTCGGAGTAAACTTCAATACAAGTGACTAGTACCCTGAACGGAGATGCGGCCCAGAAGGTCCACACCAGTGTCTCGTTAATATCTTTGCACCGTCTAGCATAATAAGTTTAACAGTTCAAGCTGTAACAACCTGAACTTAAGTCTCTACCCAGCCCTGCAGGAGAAGAAAAACACAACTGATTTACATATTTATTACATCATCAATGGCTCTAAAACAAGATGCATGACAACAGCTAAAAATCTCCAGCAGATATGTGATTTAATAGTTGACCCTGTCTAGTAATTTTACATCACGTTATATTTCTAGCATCACAGTCTGCAGTATAAATGATTCAACACTGCAAATACACGCTGTCTGCACCTCATAAGGTACAGAGGAATGTACGTTAAGAGTTTATGTTGCAGGGCTGCTGACGTCATGGACAATTACAGATGTGGGAGGATGCAGAGGGATCTGGTGATTTTAGCGGAGACGATATAATGTATAATTTGTGTGGGAACCAGCTCCCACCGACACGATACAACACACCGCATAGTATTTCTTATGCACCTGCACAGATTGCTTCAGCTCTGAGGTCTGTATCACAAAGCAAGTTCAACTTAGTCTATTTGGGTTAGCCGGTTTAACTGAGCCTATGATCCTGGGTACCCGGTATTAACTAATCCAGATCATAGACTTCAATATGACTTGAACTTCACAATCATGTTAATTCAAAATTGTTAAACCATATTTACACATCAAAGTCTACTGGTATTCATGAGTACTAATATGTGAAAAATTTGTAAAGTACACATTTGCTAACATTGTTGATTAGTTTAAAAATAAATAAAAAAACTGGGGGTGTGGAGTTAGAAAGATGTACTCTTTGCTTGAGGCTTTGGCTTGTGGTCGAGTTGCATTGTGGGTAATGGAGCCAGAAGGTTTTGATAAGAAAAATGCGTAGAATACAAAATAAGAAACATGATCTCTCTGATTCTGCTGCGTCAATTCTTTTCCCTCATGAGTATGTTCATAGGAGCGCAAAGGTCAGTGGAGCGCTAAGTCATTAAAGCATCATCATCATCATCAGCAGCAGCTGTGAGTAAATGACTTAATTTGATACGAGACTGAACAACGATCTGCTGCTAGTCTGGTTTACCTCGCTCACACCCTCTCTCTTTTGCAAGGGCACCGTCGCTGCATCCAGGGCCGCTGCCCAGGACGATTGTGATTGGTTTAAGAAATACAAACAAGCCAAAACACCCCCCCCCGCCACCACATCCCAGTATAGATGGGCAGTGTAGCCAGACCATACTCCAGCTCAGACACAGCACTCTAGAGATAGATCTGGCTATGCAAGACTACTGCAGCAGCAAAAAGTGATGACGAAATGCATGGAACGATTATTTCCACTATCCATTAACCTGCCTTTCTGTATATGACTGAATGATTATCAGGGAGGGGGGGCGCCGTGGCAGCTCACCTGGTAGAGTCACGCGGCTCAGTCTTACTGCAGCGGCCCGGTCCCTTTTCCTGTCTTCACCGGTCTTATCAAGTCAAGGCAAAAAAAATGCCCAAAAAATTATGTAAACATTCATCTAGAAAATAAGGGCTGCTTCTGGTTAACCCTCGTGTGGCCTTCCCGTCAAAATCAACACTTTTGTTGATGCTTTTTATCGATGTTTTAAAAAATGTTCTTACATTTTTGTCCCTTTTTCAACACTTCAGTGTGTGTCACTTTTTTTACATTTAACTCAATGTAACACTAACTTATTAACTTTAGTTTTACAGTTATTTTTGGAATTTATGGGCAATAAACCTCATTTTTAGGAAATGTTTGAGTTAGAAAAGCAAAAATTAGGAATTGAGACTAAAATTAAAGGAATGGATGTTGATGATAATCACAGACTGGAATATGTCAACTTTTACTCTCAATACTATTTCAAAAACACTTCCATTTGGTTTCAAATGCTATAAAATTTAATACGACGCCCCAAAATTAATGAAAGTAGAGATTTGTACTTGGCAAAGAGCGTTGTGTGGAATCAATCATGTTATTTTGGGGAATTAAAAAGAACATTGATATAGGACAACATGAGGACAACATGGGGGTTAAATAAAAGTGAAAGTAAAAAATTCAAGTGAAAAATAATCGTGTAGTCTAGAAAATGTCAGCAAATAGTAAAAAATGTTAATGCCAGTTTCTTAAAGTCCAATGTGATCCTATGCTCGTGCACGTGCATGGGTGACCATGGTGACTGGTTATAGTTGAGCCAACACAGAGAAACTGATAAATGGCTGTCTCTGTGATACTAACCTGTGGTGAGGCTGTCCAATGCTGTGCAGACACACAAAGACAAGCATGCAGCAATCAAACATGATTGTCTTAAGCTTAAAAAAAAAACATCCAGCAGTTAATTCTACATCACTTATGGCATAATGGAGAAATAGTTATCTTAAATCTAATTAATTGGAGCAGACTAAAGTTTGAATTATGTGATATTCCTCAGAATAAAGGAAAGGATTGAAATTATCCTTCATACGGAGAGCAAACATGCTCAGTAAGTCAAACCAATGGACAAAATATTAAAACACACTAACACATTTTACAGTATGACACAATCCAATACAACAGCAAGGCTTGGGGTAAAATGTTACGGTTACTTTTATGGCTGATGGATTGTGCTGTTGCATCAGAATGCATTACACTGGAAGGTGTTTTATTTTTATTCGGTCCACCATCACTGTATTCATGTCTGCCCTAAATATCTCCCCAGCCTCCCCAAAGTGCAAAAACAAAACACATTCCCTGAACTTTGAACATACAAGATTATTTCAAATGTGTATTCTGCACATTCCCTTGTAGAAATATACCTGTTACCATGTTTCTATATGTTGTTCTATATGTTTCTATGTAACTATAAAAACACTCTATCCATCCACTCTTATCTGACGCTGCTGACTAACAGCATCATACTGTATGTGAGGTTGTGATTGCCAAACCTGTAATAATCCTCATAACATAATCTCATGCATAATGAGCGTGGATGCATTTTCTGAAATATTGCAACGGATCTACGGATCACTTTCAGCCAGCTCCAGGAGGAGCAGCGAGCAAGCGAGGTGGGGCAACAGCAGGTCCCTGCTCGCTCACAGGAGGGCAGCCTCACACAGAGAGAGGACTGGGAGAGAGAGAGAGAGAATATTGAAACATAAACCACCAACGAGCTCTGACTCGGCACAACTGTTGGCCTCGCTCTGCTTTGCTCGGGGTCGTGACAAATGAAATAAACCGTGTGTGCCAGACCTGGTGAGAGGGAATTAACAGCTCAGTGTTTCAGACACACACTGCATGCAGAGGGAGGTTAGATGTGAGGATAATAGCAGTACACATTGCATAGAATTAACAGTTAAACATCTTCCAGGAGTTTTTTTTTTGTTTTCTTAGCTTGGAGGTGCAGCTGTCTATTCCTGCATGCTGTAAGCTACACAGCTCGTGTACGACCGCCGTGCTACTTCCCGGCCACGAGGACGCTCTGGTTGTGTTTCTGTGACGACTGTGAAAATGTACAGGTCTTATAAATAAAAGCAGAGGTGGCGCGACAGCGGTGTGAATGTGTGCAGCTGAACGGGAGTGGGTTCTGGCGTGTGTTAGCAGCATGCTAGGCTACCGTTGGTGAGCTCTACAGGGCAGCCAGCTGTATGCAGGGCATCACGAGTCCAGGCCCTGCACTTTGCTCATCCACTGAGCGGATGCAGATCCACTTTGACCTTCTCTCCACTGCTCAGCATCCCCACGGTGGGGTAGAGGCCCCCGGGAGGGACCCCCATCTCCCTCCGGCCCATCAGCTTCCCGTTCCTCGTGAAGAACACCTGCAGGACCACAGGAGGGCGACAGTGAGTTAAGACACTTGCATAATAATAAACTTGCAATTACTCCTAAAAGAAATGTCTCTTCATGACAATGACTGAGTGTACTACAAACTTCATTCGAGAGCACTCAGTGTGCCAGTTGTAAACAGGAATTATGTGAAGTTTGGAAAATATCGTTAAACAAATACGTGAGTGTAATGTCTGTGTTCTCGGAGGAGGAAAAAAGTCAGTGTTTACAGTACATGTCTCTACTAAATCAGCACGTGATCAAACATTATCCAGCTGTTCTTAAAAGAACATCAACAAGATTTTTTTTCTCAATGCTAATACCGAGGGCCTCTTTCCAAGTCTGAGAGCAAATACCGACACACTAAAGCAACAAGTGAAGTAGTGTGGAGTGTGTGTGTGTTCGATTAATCACTGAGTCACTTATCAAACATTGACTGTACCACCCACTTGAAAAAAAGAAAAGGCTTAACCGCTATTCAGTTACAGATGAAGGGTGAGTGAAACGGCAACAGGCGCCGTTAGTTTGAACAACACCGAAACCCGCACACACGTGCAGCCGAGACCTCTGGGATGTCAAGGAGCAGTGCATTGAGGGTAATGCGTCCTGCTGAAAAAATATTGACAGATCCCTGGATTACGTCTCGGCCTGTTTTATTTGCACCGGTTACGGAGCGTGTGCAAGCGCACGTAGTACTGAGATCCAAGTGGGTGAGACTTGGATCTCAGTCCTACATGCACTCGCACACGCTCAGTGACCGGTGCAAGTCGGGACCCCCGGCCTCAACTAGCAAGACTGTGTGGGTGAGTTAGCAGTGGAGACAAAGTGAAAAACCGCAGTGATTAAAAAAAGCGACACACACACACACACACAAATATACATACACACACACACACATATACATACACACACACACACACACACACACACACACACACACATATACATACATACATACATACATACATACATACACACATATACATACATACATACATATACACATATACATACATACATACATATACATACACATACATACATACATACATACATATCCACATATACATACATATCCACATATACATACACATATATACATACACACACACACACACACACACACACACACACACACACACATCTGTCCTTGCATTGTGTGTGAATAAGCAATTGTATATAGTTCATTTTCTATCTTGATAACAATATATATCACAATAGACTATGTTTACTGGTAATTTAATAAATAGTCTGCTTATGAAATAGCCACATGGTAAAGCCTGTTTTTGTGTATGAATTTATGAGAATGTGAATTTATTACTTGACAAATGAAAAGTACTGAGCATATATATCTATCCATCCATCCATGGCACCCGTTTTTATATTGTGTTTTCCTCACCGTGACCTTCCTGCCTTCCTGTCCCTCCTCTACCTCTTCCCCATCTTCCTCTTCCTCCTCTTCGTCGTTAAGGTACAGGATGTTCTGGACGCCGGCGTGACCTGGACGGACCTCCAACCGATCCCAGTCGTCCACGTCACCTGAGGACAAGCACAGTGCACAGTGTGAATGAAGAGCAGAGGAGGTAAAATACACAGCACTGAGAGTTTTGTAAGTGGGCCCTATTAAGGTTACATGACATTAGTGGCTGTCTCCAAGTTGTTATGAAAGGTTTGGTCATATAAAACGGATGTATTAAAACCACCTGAGAGCAGGAAAGACTATTTATGTCTCTCATGGAAATGATTGGGGGTGTGGTGGGATTAGAGCTTCCCCTTTCAGTGACTGTTCTGTTTTCTTTGCGGGGGATTTTGGTGCGCATCCAATTTCTTTCCCACATACAACACAATAAACTGTGTTAAGACCAACTGTTGCGTTACGCTAAACCACGATAAGCAGGTTTAAGAACGAAACCTCCCACGGACGCACCAACCACTTTAATGAGTGACAGTGTAATTGCAGCACCCGAACCCTCTGCCCTCACCTTCTCCGTCCAGGATGTAGTCTCGTGGGAACATGATGCCGCAGCCCATGATGTCACCTTTGACGCAGCGAGGACCGAAAGCGTCTCCGACCCCGCTACCGTGAAAGATCTTGCCATCATCTGTCGGAGGAGGAAGGAAACTTTTGTTTTATTAAACAGTTTTGGAATGTAATCACTTACATCTATTTAAGTACTGTGCTTCAGTACAAATGCACTTTTCTTCTCATGCCACTTTCCACACATAGCGGAAAATAAATAAATAAAATTGTACTTTTTACTATACTACAATTATTTGACAGCTTTAGTTAGTAGTTTATTTGTATGGGGACAAATAAGTATGTGGTATAAACTAATGCCACACACCACAGCATTTATTGCCTAAGCTAATTTGAATGGGCCTTTAAAATACATAAAACTTAAATACATAGGAGACAGTACAAAACACAAACCTAAAAATAGGAACGCACATTAAAAACTCAAGACTCAAACTTTAAGGATTTTTTAAAAAATTTTGCAAAAAAAACAACATGAAAGCTTAAATGATGATGTGTTTGCGGCTGGGTAGCTCAGTTGGTAGAGCGGGTGCCCATATGTAGAGGTTTACTCCTCGATGCGGGTTTGACTCCGGCCTGCAGCGCTTTAGGTCGGCGTTGAACCTGCGGCCGCTTGAAATTCACTGAACTAAGCAGAGTTCCATTTTCATTGGTCATGGTTTGGTCCGCCCCCTCGGATTTAGCCATGCCACTTCCTGCTGCCACTAGTGGGCGTTATGACTTTGAGCCAATAACTGCCTTTAGATGTCCTCAAGGTTGGATTCTGATGAATCCTGAAAGGTTTTGAGCCAATGCACATTCAAGTTAAACCCACTTCCTGTTTCAATGGCAAAACGCACAAAATGGCCGCCCGCCACGCCCTATGACGAAAAGCATTTTAATAAGATTTAATCTCAAAAGGTCTTACGATGGTACAGACCAAATTTGAAGTCGATCAGATGAAATATCAAAGAGGAGTTTAAGTACAACATGTGGAAATGGCCAAAATTGCTCAAATTTTGAACTTTCAATTCAAAATGGCGGACTTCCTTTGCGTTAAGGATATGGGTCCAATGAGCTTTATTGTACGTCTTGACGTGCTATATTTGTGTACCATGTTTTGTTAGTCTGTTTAACTCTGTAGGGGGCGCTAGCGAGCCATTTTTGTGCGCCTATTCCCGAAAACCTTAAAATAATCACCAGGTTTGAAGTGGCAATTTTGGATGAGTTTTTGAGTATGTTAAGCCTCTCAAAAACACTGGGACCCTAATGATAATAATCACTAGCAGAGTAATACAAATCTAATAAGATAATATATAATGGTATAACAATCCCGTGGCCATCTTTCTGCAGTGAGAATTTCTATTTTTAATACCATAAGTACATTTTTCTGCAGGACAGACGTGGTATTCGTATCAAAGGACCTGAATACCTTCTACACCACTGCATAGCAATGTATTTGTTAACCTGTGAGCAGGGTTTCTGCAGGTTTCACCAAGTTAGGTTTAAGACTAATAAGACAAGTTTATTACCACAGAATAGAATACATGTAATACCTTGTTTCACGAGCACGTATAATGAAGTTTGATGGACAACCGGTACAGACAATATGGCCTAGAACTAAACGTGCTTTAACGTCTCCAGACAGTCTGCATTCAGATACTAAAACATTTAATTACAAACATTACTGCTTACTGCCGGCATGAGAAAATATTTGAGACTTTTGTAAATCGTCTAAGGCGTGTTTTAAGGAAACTGTAGGTCTTGAAAAGTCTTAAAAAGCTTTGAATTTAGATGCCCTCATCTTTGTCATAACATGTCCTAGTGCTGAACTGAACCTACGGACGTGAATTTCACTGCATCTTGTAATGTGTTTACCACAGCGTGTGACATGTGTACTGTACATACAATGTCGTGCTAACATACAGGACATCCTGACATTCCTGCTAGATGATGATGTGTGGAAAAAAAAAGGTGAAAGCAGTGCTAGTAACAACACACACAAAAAATTTGACAACAACATCCAAAGGAAATCATCAAAACAACACATACTACAGTTGCGAAAGACAACAGAAAAAAGGGCAAAAGGAAAACATTGCAGAGGTAGCCTGCAGACGAGCGCTCCTCAAGCGAAGCGGCGTGGCTGCTGCTGGTAAATATTTATGGAGTTGTCATGGGACCCATCCCCGGCTCAGGATACTGTTTAAACAATCTATCTGAGCACCGGGAGGGAGACTGAGACACTGTATCATTACGGCTCCCATGCAGGCCTTTGTCACAACACCACACACTAGGCAAACAGTGGAGCCACGCCGGCACAGGCACAGCGCCGCTAAAAATAGCAGAGCAGGGCGGCTTTGAAGAGTGACAGGCTGGAAGTCCAGGCTGGAAGTCCAGGCTGGAAGTCCAGGCTGGAAGTCCAGGTTTGAACCCAGCGATGGAGCTAGCTCACTGGGACAGGAAAGGTAGGAGAAGGGATGTGGCCGGAGGGATGTTTGCTGGAGTCAATCTTCAAAATTCTCGGGCAACTACAATTTCAAACACTAAACCAATGGGATACGCCTCTGAATCGTCCTTAAATCACTGCTGTCGCTCTCCCTTTTACTAAAGACACCAACTTAATGAAAATCTTCTGTTTGTGTTTGCTATCGTTACCCTCAGTGTCCTTAATAAATAATGAGATTGGGGCTGAAACAATTACATACAGTCAATGGAACACAAAAATATGAATTACCAACAATTTTGATAAAACAATGCAAGTCATTAATTAAGAAAAGAATGCAACACATTCTCCATTTCCAGATTCTCGACTGTGAGGATTTGCTGCTTTTATCAATTTTATATTTCACTATATATTCCTAATTTACAGTAAATTGAATTTCTTTAGTTTGGACTGTTGATTACACAAAAAAGCAACCTGTACACTTCGACAACGACTGAGAAAAAAACATTTCCCGACATTTCGTAGGTTAAAGGGGTTATCCAGCATCTAGTATTGCACTTTAAAAAAAAAAAAAAAAAAGGAATTCAAGCAGTTAAGGCCAAGATATCTTGACTTTTAGTTGCTCCATAAAGCTTGATGGAATTTATATTTGTCATAATGCAACTCCATAGCATTTTTCATTAGACCCTCTTCGCTCTTTTAAAGGTTATTCAATTATTTGAAAGAAATAAAGGATTGCTAAAAGCACTAAATAAACTTGTCATATAACATTATGTGTAAGTTCCAGTAAAATTACTTTTGGCTATCTTTGGTTTGGAGCGTACAATAATATGTTCTGTTGCTTTTTTCAAGTGTGCTTTGGAAATACGTGAAGCAGGCTCCAGCTGGAGTTGTGTTGGAGACCAGAGAGGTTATAATGAGCATAGTGTTAACCCGGGTCTGCCTATGATGCTGTTGATGGAGCAGAATACCGGCGATGGTGTTAATGCAAAAGTCAAGATCCTACACTGAGGAAGTAGCTGGTAAAGCTGACAGTGTTAGCCACTGTGACCGCCACCAAGTGAAAAAGTTAGGGGTGAACCTAGCAGCAACCATACGGTGAAAACTGGAGCCGAGTTGGGGGTTTGGAGCCGGGCCCACAGGAGGAGAAGCCAGGCTCTGACTGAGGACTGGGACCAGCTGGGAAAAGGATAACAGACTTTCGTAACATGAGTTTGCCTGGAAAGACTGGGCTTCCCTGCCCAGGGAACAATAAGTTCACAGAATCCTAAAACATGAACAATTAAAACTAAAGATTTATATTCTTCCATGATTTCACATGTGTGAGTTTGTTTTTGTACCTAAGAATTTACTATAAATAACATTTGTGTTTAGTTGTTGATATATACTAAGATAGTATACTTCCTGGGCCCTTTTGACATTGAGGCCCTTAGCTTGTAAAATATATGAACAATAATAAAGTAAATAACAACTGGTTAGACCAGAGGGAAGTACTGCAGAATGTGGAGGACTTTCTGGGCCACGAGGCTCTAGCAAGGATCCCGTCTTCTGTTTTAGCTCCAGGCTTTATTGTGTTGAAGAAATACTCATTATTAAATAGTAAAAAAAAAAAATAAGAGTAATCAATACAATCTTTATGTTAAACTCCAGTTTGAGGAGTTTCTGCTTTCCTCTGTCTTATGATAATAAACTAAATATCTCTGGGTTGGACAGTAAAAACAAGTTATTTGATATCATCACCGTGGGCTTTGGAAAATTACGATCTTTCACAATTTTTTCACTAATATGCTGACATTTTATACAGCAAAAAGCGATTGAGAGAATAATGGGCAGAACACAGACCTCCATCAAGGCATGGCCTATCTCACAATGTTAATGCAGTGGGAATTTTCCCAGCTGGGAACTAATTTTTCTGATCATTCCGACACCACATGAATGCAGCACAAATGCCCCATTTCACAATGTTACCGAAAGTGAAAAGAAATTGTGTGTACACCCCGTTATTGGGATCCGCTCTAAATGTAATTGGTTCTTTCTTGGCCCCTGCTACACCCTTTCGGGTAAGCAGTTTTTATGTACTCCTCCTGAAAGAAAGACAGTCAAATTGTAATTTTCTGACATAATGATAAAACTATTTTTTTTTATTAATTTAAAAAAATAACTGAGGTGGCCGGGTTGGCTCAGAGCATTATGCCTCGACGCAGAAGTCCAGGGTTCAAATCCGACCTGTGGCGATTTCCTGCGTGTCTTCCCCCCTTCTCTCCCCTTTCTTACCTAATTGCCCTGTCAAAAAAATTAAAGGCGGAAAAAATAAAATTATCTTAAAAAAAAAAAAAAAGATATTGAGAAATTAATCTGCAGATTAACCATTAATATAATTATAAATCGCTGTTCACAGCTTTAATTCCCTTAGTTGTGTGGCGACCTCCACAGTATGGACACATTCTCGGTACACGCTCAGTTCAAATAGTGGTTGGTGTTTTTACCAGGCTCTGTTTGTGCTTGTAAGTGTTGACTTTGTCATCCAAATCCAATTTGGTAAGAAGGTAATACAATCCTCCCCACACAACATGTTGATGTTGAATAATTGTTTTTGCAGAACCCGAGCTGGAATCAGATTAGACCCAGTCACAGAAGTTAGACTGAGCCCTATTATGTGAGGCTGGCTTGGTGGTGACGGATGGAGGGTGGCGGTGGGGGTAAGGTGTAACCTTCAGCTGCGGGTGTTGAGTCATAGCACGTGTGACTCACTGATGGGGGGTTTGGAGGGGGTGACAGAGTTAATCGGGCTTGCCGAGGAGCACTCACTGGTTGGATGGCTGGTTGCTTCTGATAGGGCCCACAGGGGCCAGCAGTGCCCCACGGGCCATTAAGTTGCGGAGACAAGCCGAGCCAACACACAGGATGGAGGTCCACACTGGGCCAGCTCCCAACACAAACACTAGTGGTAACACCAGCGCCAGCCAAAGAACTTTCAAACTATACAAGCTATACAAGGAGCAGCGATATGGTTGGCAGCCATTTGTGTATATAACTGGAATATATCTGGAGTAAAATCACAACCTTTAAAGTCAATAATACAAATCAAATGTGATCCAGGTCAACACTGGTCGCGTGCCCAATACAACGCACAATAAATCAGGATGACAGAAATAGAGCTCCATAATCAAAGTGTACATGCAAAGTAAATAAGAAAGGGAGGAATGTTGAGTCATTATGCAATGTATGTATTTGGCTCCAGGCTGGATCCTATAACTCAAGCAAAAGTTAATGGGAAAAAACACTCAGTGTATTAAAAAGGGCAATATGAGGTATGATAAAAATATAATGATGAGTCTATACAAAGCCAAGGTCTGACAAGAATATCATGGCAGACATTTTTGCCCTTTAGATACTGAGGTCAAATACAAAAACTACCCATAAAAGTTAATAAACAGAGGTACCAGGTGTCCCAGAAAAACCTCTTCACAGCATTCTTGGCTCCACCTAGCAGGAAAACCAAGGTAAGTCATTCCTTTTTTAAGCAATTTCTGCTGCGGTGATATGACCGAGTGCATACAATACTGTGTATACATTAAGTTTCTGTCACTGTGCCAAAGAGCATCTGCATGCAATTCTCGAGGTTCCTGAGCTGAAAATCTGGGCTGCGTGGAGGAGCGAGGCGAGACATGAAGAAGAGGCTCTGGCTGTTGATTTTAGGTAGCCTGCACCTTAACCCAAGCATGGGAAGGAAAACCCTACACGTGCAGCGTGGAAAGCCACATACATCATTTTAGGCTCTAACAAATAAGATTAATGGGAGCTGTTCTGGGGCGTGCACATTTCTGTGGTGTCCAACGCACAGCAGCCAAACCAGGCAGACCGCAGCGCTAGACCTCTGGGACTGGCATGGTGAGCCTCTGTGAATGACTGGCCGCGTCTGTCACTCAGCACTGAGGTATCATCCGCAGACCCCAGCAGGACGCACAGCGTCAACTATTGTTATTATTAATGTTTTCAAATTATGAATGGAATCTACAAAAAGGGATCCAGGGATTTGGGACTCTACACATCAATTCAAAAAAATCAACAGAATGTGTGGAGTGAACAAGAAAATATGTTTTGATAGCTCGTTTAGAGGTCAACTGGAGAAAGTATATAAACCTTCCTCTAAAAATAAAAATCATACACATTCCATGGTGGGAAAAACATATGAAAGAAAGTGACATTTGTGGCGTGTGACTCCAGAGCAGCAGAAACCCACTGTGAGAGAGATTAACAATGGGATGCTTTAGACAAAAATAACGCTGATAAAAAGCCAGCTAACAGCTTCAGTCTGATAAGGAATAACAAGATCTTGACTTTGACAGTGGATTGTCAGATAAAGAGCCAGCCAACCTACTGTAGCTTGTACAGTGTACTGTAACAACAACCACCTACCTAGCATGCCAGCATTCTTATATCATGGCAGCAGCATTTGATAGCTAATCTCTACTGATAGTAAGGTGTGCTGAGGCCTGGAATGGGAGCTGTGGGGGGTTTAGTACAGATGCCTGTACAGATAATGTTCACAGGCCTGTCGTCACAAACAACCAAGACTTAACATGTGTGTGGAAGCATAGGAAGATAAAGATAGCTAAAGTTTTTGTCTTTTTTTTTTTGGTTCATTGCTTAGAGAGATATTTAGAATTCCCACAGAAATTGATGGAGATAAGATCCTTCTCCTTTTTCTGATGCTGCCACCGTCTGTTTTCTCTGCTTCCTGTGCTTTTTATCTGCCTGCAATCCCCATTGATCTCTGTTCTCGGCACCTTAACATCCAGCTGAGGCGGTGCCCTGTGATGTTTGCATCTAAAAAGCAGCAGATGGATGCTTTAGAGGAAGCAGATCGGATCAGATTTATTTATTTCATCTAAAAAAAAAAAAAACTACTACAGGAGGAATTCCACACTCGTAGAAGGAAATAACACACAGGCTACTTTCTATAAATATAACTATACAGACTGAGAGATAAAGAGAAATAGGGGCTTAAAATCTCACCAGCATGGTACGCCACCGAACCTCGGCTCCATCCTGGGTGTCTGTTCCTGGGGTAGTCCTGCACAGACACAAAGTTACACAGGTCACAGTTATGGATATAACTGATTTAAACAACCACGTCAAGTCAAAATGTTATTTATATAGCCAAATATCACAATTTTGAAGGGCTTTACAATCTGTTCCGCATATGACACGCTCCATCTTTAGATAAGGAAAAACCTACGAAAAAACAACAACTACAGAATCAAGACCTTACACCTCTACGTCACGTGTTAATAATTTGCTGATAATGCCCCCTGGAAATCAAAAATGAACCGAGAGGTAGGTCTGAAACAATTACATAATTGTCCAATCCCAATATTTTTTAAGTAATTTCTTTGTTTAACTGCAATTGATTGCTAACAATAGCTAAGGTCCTGAGGTAGGACTGTTGGTTTTGTCAATTTTATGTTCATTTAAGAACAAAATAGTTTTTTTAAATGTTAATAAAGAGATGTAGTTTACTTCATAGGCTGTGTTATTATATTATCTGGGTCACACAACGTAATATATTTGACATTTACTATAACCAAAAGATGTATCTGGATGTCATTCAAAACTTTACTTGTTTGAAAAATAAATCCATAAATAACCATTCTGAAATTTGACTGAAAGAGACAATTATATTGTTAAAAGTAATTATTCCTGAGACAATTAATTGTTCAGTAACATTTTAATTGTTACAGCTCTACCAAGAGGTTCCAGACTACATCACATTTGGTCTGACGATGCCAGGGTACTGTCAATCAACTCGAAATTATCAAGTAAAAAGCCAGTAGCAGGTTTAATGTGTTGTGACCAGCGCAGTTTAAAAATCATGTTACCAAATGTTAACATGTTGATGAGTGTGAAGATTGCTTTCCCACTCTGTTTTGGATACCGGTCACAGTCTGAGGATGTGTTTGTCTTTCTCATTATCTGTTCACATGTGCAGTATGTATGCATTTCTTCAGGTTTCACCATGCCAACAGAAATAACTAGAGGGCCAACTTTAGGATAAGATCAGAGCATGACTCAGAGGTAATTACCAGAGATTTTTATCTGTCTTTTTGGCTGCACCTACATTACTGTAGAAACACATTACTGAACAAGAGAGGAAGGAGGAGGAGGGCAATGACATTATGCTCCTCATTCATCTCTCAGTAGGTCTTCTAAATGCTTTCTTGATCACATTCTCTCTCAGGTGAACGTTCCCTACAGCTAGTATTAACAGAGAAAAAAGGCAACATTTCAATTTAATCTTGTCTAAAGAAAGAATCTAAAATATGACCAGGAAAACATCCAAAACAGAAAATGTGCTTTTATGCAAACAAAAGAACCAATCCACCGATGATTGATGCAGAGACTAAATTACTATCAAACAAAACAGGGACGTTGAAATTCTAACTATTAGCACCTGTGTGCAGAAATGAGTAATAGGAACACTGCAGACAGCCAGCTTTGTCCGGCCAGGCAGACAAGAGAGCTGCATTCTGAGGACAGGACATGAGGGAAACATCAACGATCCTGTCTGACAACCCCATTGGGGCTTGAGGAACAGGAAATTGAGATGGATGGGTGGAAAGTGAGAGCGAGAGATAGAGCGAGGGAAAAGGACAGAGTGAGAAATCAGCAGAGGAAGACAGAGAGACATGGAGGAATGCAGCTACTCCTCCAAGCCTGAAGCCCCTTGATCTGCCAAGTCTGCTCCTCTTCCCCCTCGTCTCAACCACAAGCCCAAGGATTCCTCTGGCTGGCTGGCATCTGGGCTGAATCTCCACAAGGAGGAGAGGAACGTCTGGGTGTTTTGCTCCCTGATTGATGATCCACAGACTCTGATCTGATCAGTGATTTGGAAGAACGCTCTGAAATAAGACAACATTAGGAATGGCTAAACAAATAATGGGTGGATTTATAGCGCTTTAATGGAGACCACAGACTTGTGTCTGATGAATGGATCAACAGTTAAATGCCGACTTCTCGGGTAATTGTTGTGTCCATCATCTCTAATTCAAAACATCTATTTAGTGCGCTATACATCAAATAAATATGGTGTGTTAGTGGGAAAAAAGCTGAAGCAGCACTTTGTTCTCTACACACTAAGATTGACGATTTATACTTTTACAGCATTACAGTACCTCTTATTTATGAAAAGAGGGGTGACTGAAATACCTAGGGCTGGGTATCGTTCAAAAATGTTGCTACCGGTACCATCACTTCGATACCGGTTCCTAAACAATACTTTTTTTCAATACCAATTTTATAAAACAAAAAGAAATGACAACATTACGGTTCAAATCTTTTTATTCATGTTTCAGCTCCTACTAGGTGAGCCCCATCTCTGTGTACCGTAGAGCTTTTCCTGCGCGTCTCTACGACGTGTAATGTTACACAGCCAATCACAAAAACTTTTAGATCTCGGAAGAAGCATGCTGCATGCTTATTGGCTCACTGACGCTGATGAGATTTACTCCTTAGGTACTGAATGACTCCATACTTAAGAGGCAATTCAGTCGGTGCCTAAAAAGTATTGAATTTGGTACCTAGCCCCAGAAATACCTTAACAACTAATGGATGGATAGCAATACAATTTCATACAGACATTAATGGCTCCCAGAGCCAAACATTTGGGGTAGTTCACACTTCAGCAACATCCATCATACTATTTGAAAATACATAAATGTATTTAAGCTAAGAAGCCAAAAAAACATATTCCGTCAGGCCCCGAATATCAGGGGATATGAATGTCAATAAATCAGAGCATCCATAATTGTTTAAACAATAACTAAAAACTTTGGGTCATAGATCTGGCATCGTCATTATTGTAAACTGCATATGTGCCATGTGAGACAGCTTGACAGGTGTAGCAAAAGTAACGTAGGCGGACAACTACTGAACAATCAACTGGCAACAAACACATTTTTGTCTACAAATGTATTTGCAAACTGCAGCTGCCACAACGCGATTCAAGAAAACAGAAACACCATCAAAAACATCACCATGATATCTTTTCTTCACCAAGGAGTTTGCATTCATTGTGGTAGATAGGGAGGGGGATGCCATACAGAATGTGTAAGTACCTGAAAAAACAATGTGACGGTGAAAAAATAAGATTTCAATCTTCAGACTCTTCAGTGTTTTATTTTTTCAACCATGAATTCTGTGAAGCAAGGATCATATTGTTTTGTGGGAACAGCTTTCCCTCTGATAAAACATTCCAACCTATTGTGGTTTGGAATTACAACAGTTAATGCTACGATTTTTTGTTTTTCAATCAGTGGTGGCGCCACTAAATTACACCTACACTCCTTCTCTATCAACATATAATGGAATGCATTTGTGTGAGAGAGAGAGAGAGAGAGAGAGAGAGAGAGAGAGAGACCATGTTAACCAGCTGGTCCACTCTCACATACTGGAAAACTTTCCAAACATGGTCACTGCACCCCCGCTGGCCTGCAGAAGCCATCATTGAATTGCAAGCTGCTTCTAAGAACAACAAACACCGGCGTTGTGTCCACAGCATAGCGGAGCAAAGCCCTGCGCTATCAGATCCACAGCTGATACACCGGTGTCATCAGAGCAGCCTGCATTTCCACACGGTGGCAGAGTAAACAAGACTGAAAGACTAAGAGCAGAAAGGTGCGGGCCGAGTGGGGAACCATGTGGATGCAGATACCCATCACCTACAGCAACTATCACACTGGCATATCACAGAGCTGTCTAAAAAGATGACTTCCCACAGATGTGAGTGTGTGGATGCCTGTGTGTGTGTTGTAGGTACAATTTGGGAGGGAAAGTAGTGTGTTTGTGTTTGTACGTGCCCACACAACCTCAGCTATAGGGGTTAGGCAGAGACTATGTAGTGAACTAATGCAGGTCTGTTTGTATAACCTTGTGTCATCAGGCTAAAACCCCCAGCTCCCCACATGATGACAGAAAGCATCTGACATCAGTAAAGACAACAACAGCCTGTGTATGTGTTTGGGCATGTTCAACACTTTTTATGGATGCAAGTGCATATGCAAATGTTTTCTTGATGCACACAGATAAAACTGAGCATGTTTGTTGTGTTATTGAAATAAGTGGCCAAAAAGGTGATATGACGGAGGGCACACATAGTGTTGAGCTTAGCAGTGTTCCACTCATATCAGTCCTTCCTGGATTTCGGGGACTTGTGAGATTGTTGCGGCCCAAAATCCCTGATGTTGTGATAGCTTTTGTAAAAAACTGCAATAAAAAAGGTGGAATGTTTTTTGTATGTTTGTTGCAATGAAGTTGCAGGAGAAATTTGCAAAAAAAAAAGGCTTTAAAAATTAAGGAAACTTGAGAATAAATTGCTCTGGGCTGAGATTTCTTAAGACTTTACCAAAAAGGATGCTGCAAATGTTAGTATAATATGAAAATGGCTGGTGGATTGAAGACAAAAAATAATTTATTGAATTAATCTAATTTGAACATTTCTGTCAGTGGCTTATTGATCTTTACATTGTTATTAATTTATTTAACCTATCCTGGGACACACATTCATACGGTTTGATAAAAGGCCATAATGGACTTTAACTTATCTTTGCACTTACAATAACCAGCCCCTCCAGGATTTGGCAATCGCGCCACTTCACGTGAATTCAACCAATCATCATGACTTCGGTGTGACTCATAATTTTACCAATCACACAAAAAAAATATATAAACATATTATACCAACATTTGCAACATCCTGAGCCTTTTTGGTATGATTCCTAGGAAAACTCAGCCTAGAGTAGTTTTATTCTCCCCAAAACAAGTTTCCTTTTTATTAACTACACAAAAACAAAATCACAACTTTTGCAACTTTCTCTGTCTACCACAACTTCACTGCAACAAACATACAAAAAACATAGCAACTTTTATTGCAATTTTTTACAAAAGCTCCCAACATCAGGCATTTTGGGCCGCAACAATCTCAATAAAAAGTCTGCTGAACTCTGATATAAAAATCTTTGCAATGCTTCTAGCCCGTTGTTTGGAGCCTCATATGTCAAAATTATTGAACTCCGACCAAACTGGATTTAGAAAAAGAGAATGGCAACAGATAATGTTAGAAACTTTCTCCACACTGGATGCTGCAGGAGACAATAAGACCACAATGTCACTTCTCTCCCTTGATGCAATGAAAGCCTTTGACAGACTTGAGTGGTCATTTTTTATGGCCAGTCTTAGAGGTGATGGGCTTTGGTAACACTTTCATTGGTATGATTAAAGTTACGTATTCTAACCCCTCAGCCTGAGTCTAAACCGGACGCACCTCCTCCTTTTTGTTTCCAGTTTCTAGATCTTCCCGCCAAGGCTGCTCCTTGAGTGCTGCACTATTTGTCCTCTCCTTAGAGCCTCTGGCTCAAGCCATTTGCCAATCAATTATGTGCTTTTGCAATACACAGCATCACCTCTCTCTATTTGCGGATGTCATTATGGTCTTTTTGGAAAACCCCTCTCAATCTCTTCCTCCCCTTCTATCCCTATGCGAGGAGTATGGAAGCTTATCAGTCTTTAAAATTAACTGGTCAAAGTCTGCATTACTTCATTTGAATGATTCTGCCCACAATTCAAGTCATCCATGCTAACATCCCCATTGTTAAACAGTTTAGATATTTTGAGGTTTTCCCTTGCTTAAACCAGAACTATTCTGGTGGTTTGAACAGCATCTTGAAAGATATGGAAAAGTGGATAGGTCTCCCTGTGTTGATTCAAGCTCGTATCTCTGTGGTAAAAATGAATGTTTTACCCAGGATGAACTTTGTGAGCTCTATGCTACCGCGTTCCCCTCCTTCTTGTTATTGGCACAAATTACAATCAGCAGTGTCTAAATTTATCTGGAAAGGGAAACGGCCGCGACTAAAGAGGTCTACTTTACAGAGGAGGAAAGAGGATGACGCTCTTTCAATTCCCAACTTCAAACATTATTTTTGGTCCTTTGTGCTAAGACCCCTACTTTCCTGGCTCAACCCAGATGTGCCTGTTGCCGGCGTACCTTAGAAAGTGCTATGACAGAACATTGGTCACTCCATGACGTCCTCTTTGCCAATATCTTTAATAAAACAGTGCCAGCTACGCTTTGGCCCCATTATCTCTCATCTCATCCAAACTTGGAGATTAGCTGAAAACATAATGCCATATATCATGTCACTGGCACACATTTTCCCCTTTATTCAACAATGCAGCACTCTTGATTGGTGGGAGGCCTATAAACAGCACTATAATGGGAACAGAGGGGGGATTCATTATCTAAAAGACATCTTTAGCGAGATTGGCTTGTTACCTTGTTACCTTTCTCCGACTTACACAACGCATTCAATCTGCCATGTTCCTCTTTTTTCTTTTACTTTCAATTAAAAAGAACTCAAGGCACACGGTGTCCCCTGGCAGAGTTCGTTGCACATCCTTTCTATTCGGAAATTATTCACCATGCAGCCAAAAACCTGTGGTGTGGTATCCAGGCTTCCAGCCCTTTTGGTAATATATGGCACGCAACCCAGATCATCAGCAGATTCCCTACAATTTCATTCATAGGACATATCTCACCCCTGTGAAAATGCACTACATTAAGGTAATTAACAGCCCTTTATGCATTTTCTGCCTTAGGCTAGGGACACTTATCTTCACATGTTCTGGGAGTGCTCTCCTGTTGGTCAGTTCTGGAACAATACTGCATCCAAAATATCTGCCCTGATTAATGTTACTGTACCCATTTCTGTCAATGTTTTGATTCTGAATGACCTTCAGCTCTCCAAAACTGAAAAACGTGCTGTATTTGATGGACTCACAGCATAGGGTTGTCTCTATGGCAGATACTACACTGGTTTACCGGGTGTAAAGTGTTGGGAAAAAGCCTGACATCTGGTGCTGGATGTACCTCCCCTTCCGCTATCTCCTCCGTTTTTTGCAAGGGTATCATTACAGTGTCCGGGGCATAGAGCCCCCCTAGGATGTATGCGATTGGTTTAAAGAAATACCAACAATCCAGAACGTCTTTTTACCCTAGCAATAACTTGGACAATAACCAAGGACCAACTCTGATTAGAAGACTACAGCTTAGGTTCCTGCCCCAACTCCCTGCTTCAAAGCTGGTACTGTCAAATGGCCCTGAACTATTGGGGATGAGTTTGAAGGACTGGTCAAATGTCAACCTTGAGACAAGAGTACAGATTTCCCACTAATAGAAAGCACTTGTTAGTACCATTAATTTAACAACTTGGGAGCGGAATCTCATTTGGGGGCAGAGGAAACAAGTTGTGAACACAATATGCCAAGTTTGAAATTGATATAGAGAACTATATTTCCTTCAGGAGTCTCTACCGACTCATGAGGGACTGTTTTTTTAACTGCCAAATGCTCCACTATGTTCACCAGATAGTGAACAACTGTGTCTGTCTGCTGTTTGGTGATAAGCAGGAAGTGTTGAGTCAGGTTTTAGAGCCTTTTTTACTGAAAACAGCTGCTTAGTGGCAAAAACCACGCTATGAGAGCAGGGACAGTGCCCAAAACAGTAAAGTTGTGTGGTGGACAGCTAAGTAATAATATACTAGGTCTACAGCCATGCTAGGGACTCTGTGAGGATGTACAGTACATAGCTAAATGAGTCAACATAACGTCAACATTAGCGCTAGGCTGATAAATCAGACTCTCTTCCACCCAGTTACTAAATAACAAGACACTGCAGTACAGAAACACCAAAATACGTTAGAGGTAGTTTAGAAACTATCTTGATTGCAAAGTTTGACCGACCAACCCTGTCATCCTAGCCACACTAGCAAGGTATCTTGCCTTTCTGCCATTTACAATCTCCATTTCCACGTCTGCTTTCCAATCATCTGACGCACAACAATAAATTACGGAGATAATGATCACTTTGTTGTTGTTGTCTCATGTACAATCATCAGCTCTTCAGATGCAGTGGAAACACAAAATCTGTGTGCTAACAAGCTAAAGGAACAGTCCCTGCATGGAGATCCTGTGGCTGACAGCTCCTCTTAAGTAGGGCTGCAACTACCAATACAAGTACCATCTCATGACCAAACTCATCAAATTCTCACATTAGTGAATCGGGAAACCGTAAACCTAACTCGGGCATAAAAAAAAAATTAAAAAACTAAATTGTTGCCGTTCTAAATGCAACAAGTACCTCACACATTATTCTGCTGGTGGTCTGCATTTTCCAGATCAGAGGCCTTGGCACAGTGGCTGGGTCTTTGTTTTTATCTTAAATTGACCCTCTTAGAATAAACAAGACCACAGGAGCGGCACTGAAAAATGGTTAGTAGGACTGCTGCATCACAAGAGGAAGAGGAAGAGCGCTGTTCCCAGGACCGGGTCCCGGGGCATACCAGGACAGAGGAAACACTGCCATTCCAGTCTCCTGAGCAGTTTTATTGCTTCTTTGTGTTCAAGAACATGTGTGACTTTATTAATGTATTATGTACATGAACAGACAGTAAGCCAATACACTCGTCTGACACAGAGGGTCATGGGTGATTTGAGACAACCATTCAGACACTGATGGCTTTTGAGTCACATCCAACCCTTCGGTCCTCCATCACGACTATGACACCTATTCATCCAGCTTCCCATTTTCAACCCTTCTCCCCTACCTCCTTCTTCACTTCCCTGTCCTAACACAGGGTCATGATCTTTTTCTTTTGCAGGATTCGGTTTGTTTGTCAGGACATGAGGGTTTTCCTGCTTTTTTCCTGTGTTTTTTATATTCCATATAGCTTCCCTTGATTTTTCTACCTCCCGACATTCTACCTAAACCCACCACCACCCACACACACACACACACACACATCTACCCTCTACACTCCTTCCACCTCATAACTAAGCCTAGATCTCTCTTTGTCCCACAGCCTAGCAACCGCTGTGTGTACCGGATGAAAAACAACCGTGCTACCAAGCATATGCATGCTGTACATTCATAGAGACCCTTATCTTCAGAGGAATGAGCGAGAGAGGTCATGTCAGGACCAGCAATTGCAGTGGGGTCAAAACAGATCTTAGATTATGTACACGCAAAAACAACACATATACCTTGCATACTAAACTTTCACACTTATCACACGCACAAATGGCAAACTTTTTAAAACCAGCCAATTTAACATCTCAAACCTTAACTTTCCCTTTATTTGGCATTCTCACATTGGGATTTTGGCAAGAATAAAAACAATGTGCAGGGAACTGGCACAGTGTTTGGAAGGTATAATAATAATAGTAGTAATAATAATAATAATAATAATAATAATAATAATAATAATACATTTTGACTTATTGTGGGGGGTTAGGGGGTCAAAGGATTAAGTGAAAAGTAATATTTTGAGGTACTTTTTGAACATGGGCAGGGATGGGGCAGAGCAGACATGGAGGGGTAGACTGTTCCAGAGTGTGGGAGCATTGGCCCCAAAAGCCTGCAGCCTGGTGTGGGGGTTGTCCAGCAGGTCCATGTCAGGGGACTGCAAGGAACGTGACTGAGTGTCAGGGTGGAGGAGATATGAGAGGTGAGAGTCCATGGAGAAATTTGTAGGTGAGCAGGAGGCTCTTGTAGGTGATGCATAACTTGACTGGCAACCAGTGGAGCTGTTGGAGGATGGGAGAAATATGCTGCCAGGGCTTTGTGTGGGTTATAACCCGGCAGCAGCGTTCTGGACATACTGGAGTTTGCTAAGGGCCTTGGTGGGCAGTCCAGACAGGGCATTATTGCAGTAATCCAGACGGGAGGCGATGAAGGCATGGATGAGTGTCTCACTTACTGAATGTGTGAGTGAAGACAGGCGTCCCACATCAACACTAATGTGCCATACAGCTGGGGAAGACGAGACCCCAGGAGCACAGTGCCATACAGCTAGGGAAGATGGGACCCCGGGAGCAGAGTGTGTACAAACATTTATGGTACCCAGGAGATAAATCCCCCTCTAGCACCACCATGAGGTTGACATTCCAGATAATTTTAAGGATACCAGGATGATTATCTTTGTATCCATCTACAATGAAGAATGTGTTTTACACCTGTCTCTTTTATTATTAGGTATGCCATAATACTGCTGTTTTGGGCTTGAGAAATCTATTCAGGAGTGAAAATGGTTGGTAACCATGGCGGCTGTAGATCATAAACTCTGAAGATGGTAAAAGAAACCTTCCCCATCTCTTTACCTCTAAGCACAATGTATCCAGTTTTAGAGTTGCCTTAAAACCTTGGAGTTAAAATATGTATTAATAATTAAACATAATGTATTGAAGCAATACAAAATATGATTGCACTTTTTATAAATTTGAAGTCCGGAAAAAGTGGCTGGTAAAAATGGGCATCTCCCAGCCACTGTGGCTGGTGGGCAAAAAAGTAAATTTCCCATCCTGGAGGAAACATTGAACATTGGGGACATTGAATGTCTGTACAAAATTTGGTGCCAATCCATGAAGTACATTGTTGAGATATTTCACTTGATAATTGAAAACTGCTGACGGTGCTAGATGTAAAGTCAGCGGATCACCAAAGTAAGCTTTGTCATTTGTCACTATGGATGTCTGTACAAACTATCACAGCAATCCATCCAATATTTGTTATGATATTTCAGTCGGGATCAAAGTGTTACTCTTCTTGAGAGGTGGTCGGCGACAGCGGATGTTGAGATGGGAAGAGAGAGCAAGTTGGCAAAGGGGAAGAAAGAGACTTGTAAAGTGAAGATAATTGAGTACAAGGTTGAGCCTGAAGTCAGCAACCACAATATACAGAAAAAGAGAGAGACAGAAAGGCAGAATCCGGCAGTTTGTGGGACATTAATGGGTGGATTTGTGTTAATACAGTGAACCCTCGTTTATCACGGGGGTTTCGTCCAAGAAGAACCCGTGATAGGTGAAATCCGTGAAGTAGTAACCCTTTTTTTTTTTACCATTATTATAAGATAAAATACTCCATAATACACTGAAACCAAAGCTCAAAACCTTTTTACAGGCCCAAGCATTTGTTTAACAAATAAAAGTACTGTATAAACGTTTTTTTACAAATAACTACTGTACTGTAAAATAATAATTTTAATCATCAATACGAACTGAAGGCTTCAAATTGCAGAGATCAGCACCCGCGCCACCGCGACCAGAGTCATTGGAACGGGAGAAAATGAAAAATGATTATGAAAACAAATACAAAGTAAAGTACAGTAGGAAAAATAGTGACTCAGGTTTATTTCCCTGCTCTTCTGACGGAGCCGCTGCATCCCAACTCCGCTCTGTAGCGTTTTTTTCTTCTAAAGCCCGCGGTACCAGGTGTGTTTTTTTGAGAGAAAAACAAAGTTTTTGGTAGTTGTCGCTCTTTTTTCTTCTGGGAAAAAAAGATTCTTATAAACCAACATGCCACCATTGATTATGTTTGCAGAATGCAGAACACAATGCACAATGCAAATCTGTGAAGCAGCGAGACCGTGAAAGGTGAACCGTGATATAGCAAGGGTTCACTGTATTCAGGCCTCCTTACTATGGGACGTTATGTGAAAAAGACCAGCATGCAAACTTGCGACTGCTGTTGAGTAAACAGTCATTAACCAAGCCCTTCAATTTGCTACTTTATCACCTTTCCTGGACTTAAGCTTAATGTCTTTATAATGAAACCCAGATGCAGAGAGAGAAGTAGTGGAGCAAAAAGAAAGAGAGAGGTACTCTGAGGAGGTAATGGGACTAGAGTTATTGCCACTCAACTTCTTCCCTCGTGGTAGCATCGTCTCTGTGTGTTGAGAGCATGTGTGTGCACAATTTAGCTCCATCAGAGGGTATACTAGTTTGGTCTCTCAATTCACAGAAAATAATTCAGTGCATATAATAGACGTAGATTTGGGATTTAAAAGCTTCAAAGTTTAAAACCTTTTGTTGCTGAGAAATCAGTATAAATATCCTTGCTGATTGTTTTGAATTGTCTATGATACCAAAAGGGAAACATTCAAGTTTTTATGCAGAAACAGTACACCTGCATGTTCTTCAGGGGGTGCAAATTTTGTTGCCTAGTGTCAGTACAATCATTTGTGTTGGCAGGCAAACAAAGAAAAAAATCTTGATAGTCATAATTTCTACAGCCACAGGGCACAGTTCCAGCTGTGATTTCAGAACAGAAGATTAGTTACTCTGGTCTTCGTGATTCAAATCATGACACAGACTACCCCACAGCGTTTTGTTTGCCTGATAACTGATAAAGTTAATGGATTAAAAAGTGTCTACTTTGGTTCAGCTCCAGCTCTGCGTCTGTCCTTCTGCTTCGGTTTCTCTCACCACTGAGTCTGACTTTTTTCATTCCAGCTCAAATATTCACTTTGACATGCAAAAGTACTCAGAAAGCTGCTTTTCTAAACAAATAACTTTATAAAAGAACATGTAACAATATGCATAGAATTTATAACATTGTCAACAAATTCTTGAATTGAACACTAAGAAAACAAAGAAATATTTTCTGAGGACTATGGTTACCTGGTCCTCAGATCTCTGCAGGGTGAATCCAGACAGCTAGCTAGACTATCTGTCCAATCGGTTTTCTGTTGCACGACTGAAACAACTTTTGAATGTACACACGTTCCACCAAAACCAGTTCCTTCCCAACGCTATTCGTCCATCGCCCAAGAAGATTGTGAGTGGTTTAAAGAATTGACAATAAACCAGAGCACGTTTTCTGCCAACCTGGAATACTGTGTGGACTAGCCAGACCCAGCTCCACAGAGCTGTGAAGGAAGGTCTGGCAATGCGAGACTATCGTTTCTTCCACTTTCCATGTGAGGAAAAACACAACAGCACAATGGTTCTCCCAAAAATAATCAGTGCTATGTGAGTTTGCTGAAAAAGGGAGAAGAAACATTTTCTCTGTATTAACCTTCGAAGGAGAACTATCCTACGTGCTCCTGTCAGTAGTGCAACACGGATATTGATAGCATGTCTCCTTAGCAACAAAGGCTCTAAGACAACAGCTGCCAAGGGAAACGCCCACCCAGAAGCGGTTTCCACAAATATGTCCAAAAAAAGTTTTTATCCTCTTTTGAAAAAAATGGGAAAATGTGCACAGTAGCCACAGAATTATAGTTTAATTTTCCTTGAACAGAAAGTTTAACTTTAAGGGGGGAATATGTGCAACACTGCCATTGCCAGAGCGGTGGTTTGGCAAGCAACATATCTATGAAGATGTTAAATTACTATGAGCACTGTTGTGTCTTACTGTGTAAATGTCAGGTGGTAGATATATAACGACTTTGCAAAAGCCAAAAACCCTAACAAGACTGAAGTTAATATTTACCAATATTTCCAAATGACCTGTCATTCAGTGACCTGCGCATCCCTCTGTTCCTGTTTTATATAAATAGCCTTGGAGACCTTTTTTGAGTTTCATATTTTATTTTTGTTATTAAAAGGAGCAAAGTTTTGACCCTGGGAGAGACCGTGCTGGCAGCTTTTTCCACAGGCTTTGGCAGTCACTAATATTTCACATTCATAATAACACTTTCGAGGCTGAATTTACAGGGAGCAAAACACAAATCATGAACCCATACTGTCGAAGAAATAGTTCCTGAGTCAGAAGAATAATATTAGGTAAAATGTTATGCAAATAGGTTTTGTGAGAGAATCCATCTATCAGAAAGCAGACATTCGTACAAGTTTAGTCCTGCCCTTTATAAGCCTAGTAAGGAGGATTCAAAATGGCCCTGCAAGATCCTAAACTATTACTGCTTATACTTTACATCCTTGCAGATGTGTATTAATGTCTTGATATAGTAACCCTTGTTAAAATAATTATCTGCATCTCCTAATGTGCATCATTTTCACTCAGTCCCCACACATCTACAGGCTTGTCTGTTTTGTTCTTCAAAGCAGTTTAACATGGTAATAGTCACTTGCAGAGCTGCAGTGCTGATGCTGAAATGGGAACCCCATGTGCATTCTTTGGAAAAAGAAATAAGGGTTCAAGTAAGAGGTGTTAAAATTTCTCTAATTGTGTTTTCCTCTTGAAGGTGTTTCATTTAACCAAAAGTAGGCCATTACATCCAAAGAGAATGGCTGAGCTGCTGGATGATGGGAAAGAAAATAAAGCTTTTGACAGTATCACCGTGTTTACCACGAGTAGAACCTATTTCACAAAGTCCATGTCCTCTAAAAAAGCTTGGAGCTAACATTTATGACACGAGCACTGCTTCTCCGCCATCAGGACAAGTTTACAACATTCTTAAGACAGAGCCTGAGGAACATTTTGCACATACAAATTACTCGCCTCATTTGCCAAATCAAGTTTTCCATCATTAGCATGTTTTGAGCTCATTGACTTGTTATGCTATGGGGACCAGAGGGGGAGAATGGAAGATCAGCAAATGTGAGGCTTATTCCTGCAGTCCACATCTCACAAGTGCTTTGACCTACACTGCCTCATGTAAAACAGTGTAGAAAGATGGTGCAAAGGACCAAAAGTACAATAGAATGTGCTTCTCTGTTGAATTAAGGTGTGTGTGCCTGCGTGTGTGTGTGTGTGTAAGTTGTCAAAAGTTGTTCTTTTCTTAGAAAGCTCACCCTCCTTGCCAGACCCAGAGCAATGTAGCACTTCTCTCCAGCATCAACGATCTCTACTTCATAGTAGTGGCAGCGGGTGGTTAGTGGCTGGCGGGCCTGGGCCAAACCCACGTCCATGATGCTCTTTCCTTTGCCAACATACTCCAAGAGCTGAGGGAGGGGATAACAGAGGGGGAGAGAAACAAATATGGGGGTTAATAAGAAGTAAACTATATAAAAAGGGGGCTAATTAAACACATGATGATGACATGTTGTTGGTCAAGCTTTTGAAAAACAACAATGTCCACACTAAAGGAGTTAGCATGCCTCAAACAGTCATTGTCAGATCATGTGAAACCCCCTCCCCTCAACTAGAACTACAATCTGAGTGTAAAGCAGGAACTGTGCTTGTATTTAAGCAGAAATGGTTCAGGAGGGTTGGGACATGCATTACAGTTTGCGGTCATAGTGTCTCAAGTACCAGTATTAGTTTGTAAACAATTGAGAAAAACATTTTGGCAGGATAAGTATGCTGATTTAGCTATTAACCATTCCTGTTTGCAGTGCCCCATTGGATGTACAGACAACTATCACATGATTACTTTAATGCTGAAGAAAATAAAATAAATCTGGTTATTTTAAAGAAAGTTCTTAAATTACAGTATAAGGACCATATAATTGCTTAATTAATGGAAAGAGTTTTATTGCGTCTTTTAGAGAGGCCATTCAAAACCGCTATAAACACTTTTGCCCTCAAACGTGGAGGGACGATACATTGTACAAAATAGTTTGTTTAAAGCACACCTCAGCCTTAAGTTTCTCGGTAAACCCAGTTACCGCTGTTATTTAATTTTCCTGACTTTCTTTTTATACTTTCCTTTGGTCGGTCAGGCTCAAAGGGCCGGCAGTGATGTAAGTCTTTGTAAGTGGAAAAGTTGAGATGGAGACAAAAGATTGAAGACACAGCAAATCAAGCTTGGGCAGGAACTCTGGGCTCAATGTTACTCCAGAAGTGAGACACTTAACCACGCAACTAGCTTTTGCAACTGTGTCCTAAGTGAGTGGGCACCATGACAGATTGACACTTCCAAACCCAGTCAAACCCTCACTGTATCGCCCACGGTGACTACAAGTATCAACAACCACTCAGAGATTGCATTTAGAGTACCTGTGGATAATGCAATTACTTTCAGGTCTATTTTGGTCTTAAGCATCTAAACAGGTGAAGATGGGTGGGTACAGGTAAGTAGGTGGGCAGCTAGGCAACGACAAAGCCTTTAGGCTGAGCAGTGTTTCCATGCCATGTGTGTGTATTGCGTGAGTATGTGCACAATAAAGAATACGCCCCCAGTGTGAAAGGCTAGCATGAGATAGAAGGTGGGGGTGGACAACGTTACTTCTGTATTAAGCCTTAGTGTTTAAAGTGATTGAGTGTGTGTATTTGTGCGTGTCTTTCATTAGCCAGTCACTTGAAGGACACACCAGGTGGGAACGTCTACGTAAACAAAAGTCAAGTGGCTCAACAAAGTTATTACCATTTTTGTAATTTTCCCTGTTGCTTAGTAATCAAATCAGAAACTCAGAAGACGAAGCTGAGGTGGTCAAAAAGTGAATTTCAGTCTCTAGGCTTAATAAGGGTTAAAGTGGTTGCTAAGAACAGTTCATGTGTAGCTGTATGTTGAACAAGATTCATTTTATACATGCTATAAATACTAAATTGATATATGCTGCATTCATTCTTAATGAAGTGCCAACTTTGGTTACTTTAGAGAGATAAAAAACAAAAGATTGTTGGAAAGTACATGCAAACCATGCCCACACTGAGGAAAAGACATTTTTGTAACTCGTAAAACAAAATTGCATCATAAATTCAGCACAGCATCATTAGCACCAGGGACCTTTGTTTGCTACCTCACTCTCCCCTCTTTTCCTGGTCTTTCTCTACCATGGATTAAAAATGACCAAAAATGAAGAGAGAACCCAGTTGAAAAACATACACAACAGAACTTGTGGGGGGGGAAAAACTCCACATGGTAAATTTGAGAAAAGGATTTTACTGGCATCAAACAGCAGCTACACTGAAGTGTTTCTCAGGGAAATAGGTGCAGGCAGACAACAGGAAGGGATCTCACCACACAGACTGAGTTGGCCTTCCAGGATTATTAAACTAATGCCTGTATCTACAGTTACACAACTCCATCAGCTACTTGTTGTCAGTCTGGCTGCATAAAGCTGCAGAAATCCTGCTGTTGAATTAGTCACAAATGGGCCTTTATCACAATATACATACAATGCAGAAAGGCTGGTAGACCTCTGCAGCAATAAATTAACATTTACGCTGTTAAACTAAAGTAATTGCATAATGTTTGTACTTGATGTCTGTTCGTTTTTGTACTGTTAAAACAGCTAGTAATTTAAAGAGCAACACTCTGTAATTGTAGATTTTTCACCATAATGAGTGCCAAGCACCATAAATGCTAACTTCTCCCTAGTGTCTTATTGCAAAGTGCTGTTGATGTACTTTTTTACACTTACGGAGACAGAGAAAATTCTGATTAATTGTTCACATGGAAAAAGTTAGAGCCTTCAGCATTATTCTCCACCTTCTTTATTGAAAGACATGTCTCCATTCAATTGTCAAATGAATTCTAAGCTTGACAACTTTTGAAACGAGAATTAGGCGCTTTTCCATTAACTGGTTTGAAGCAAAAAACTTGGCTACAGCGTAGTTTCATCAGACGTTGGCGCTATAGGCTACGCGTGGCTATAATCCGCCAGAAATGAGTGTAGAAGAAGTAGAGGTTGTGAAACAAGCTGCCTTGGTAGATGCATCTACCATCTACAAGAGAAAAATGGAGAGAGGTCTTCAGGGAACAAAAGTTATTCAGCAAAGGCGTTTCCATATCCCATTTCAACCACCAATTGTTTTTGACAGAGGCCAAAAACACCTCAAGCGAGAATAAAAACATGTTTGCGCAACTCAGGAAGTTTAATCAAATGTTGCAGTTTCGATACAGCTTTTCTAATGCGATACTTTGAAAAACGTGCATGCACTTTCATGCCTGGACAACAACAGTTTTGGGAGACAAGGACAACAGTTTCGGTGTGATGAGCATTTAACCACACCTTCTTTTTGCTTCTTGCTGCTGAGTAATGGAAGGAGGAGAGAGACGAGAGGGCAGGAACAAGAGAGACGTAGCCTTGAGCAAAGCATGCCTCACTGAGATATCTGACAATCTCCTGCTTTCTCTCTCACTGCTATAATTCTGAGTGTTGAGAATGGTAATGGTGGTGTGCAACCCCGTGTTTTGTTAAGCTGCTGCCTAGGAAACAGATGCAACGCCCAGAGAGAGTGGTCCTGCCAATTTCCTGTCACACCTAATGTGGGAACTTAAAGAAAGGTGAAACTGAAATTAAGAGAACTCTTCTTTATAATGTGCTTCGCACTTGTCAACCAAACTGATCTGATTAGACATCACACAACATCTGTTAAAGCAACACTATGTAACTTTTCCCGCTTCGGTCCCCCTACATGTTGGAAGCAGAGTTGTCCCATTAGTATTATTGAAACTACAGGTACCGCTACCTGATCTGTCAAACTAACATAGTGCAGTTATAGCCGGAAGAGAGCCGCAAAGTGAATGCAGAAGCGCCGTTCACCCTGTAACGAGTTGATGAACCGCTGAAACGATTTTGGAGACATTATTTTAAGTTACAAAAAGTTGTCTTAGTGTTGCTTTAAATCCATATAACTCAGCTACTTACTTTTGTCTTTAATGCATTTATATTGTATTATATTTTGTTTTCTTTTGGATTTGCTTTTTGTGTAATTGTTTTTTCACTTGCAGTTTTTTTGTCTCCTTCTGCACATTTCTTCTTCAGTGTTATTTCTTTTCTATAAATAAATCCTTAGTTTGTGTTAAAATAAAAATAAAATATATTGACATTAAACTGTGAAAAAGTTTAATTTAGAAAATATATGAGCTGGCCTTGTCCTTGTCCAGAGGCTGCAATACCCTGCTCTAATTCATCTCTCACTTGGGTTGGATGCCCTCCAGTAGCTAAATCCGACTTGTCCATCAGTCAGTTTTTTGTGCATAAGGCGGCCAAGATGAATATCCTGATGGACTGAGCACCACCATCATAATGCCACAGCTGGTTACAGCCACTCTGTCATTGCTGTTTTTTTTAATGGGCTAGCAGCAAACAGGTGAGGTTTGTACTGAATATATCCACTCGTGCTAAACGGTGTTAGAATGACTATCTAAACCATGCAATGAGATTGTTTATATTACTATGAAGCAACACTACATTAGCTTGTTCTTTGGAGTTATAAATCACCCTTACCAAACCGCTACAACTCACTCCGCTTATTCATTAAAAGTTCTAATTTTTTGAAACAGCATAATTGCTCACATGTTCAAACTCAACCCAAACAACCATACATGCATTTAATTTTTATGCAAACAAAATGTGTGTAATTTCAAAATCCACAACAAATCACTCACTTTAACAACTTTCTTGTTCAAGCGTGTAATGTGTCGTGTGACATAATTGCATTCCTGAGGGCCTAACCTTGTTTGACTGGGTTAGGAAGTTCAAAGAGGCACTTAGCACCAAAACAATATGCAAAAATAAAAACACAACCCGTAATTACCTTAGAATTGACAGAGTAAGTGAGGTGGAGTAAGGTGAACAAGAATTTATTGTTAAAAAACAAAATGGTGTTTGCCTGGATGTATGCAACAGGCCTTACGGCAACATCACAGCAACACTGATTAAAGTTCTGCAAGATATCAAGTGACTGTCTTTATGTTCTGACAGTGATCTGGTATGATAGGCTGGTAATAACATTTAAATACCACGCAACCACCACAAGTTATTTTCCAAAACAACACCCTTAAACAATAGATGTGCAAAGTAACCTTCCAGGTTTAATCAATCGTCCCTCTGAGATATCAAAAACCTCTAAGAACCAAGGACCCATCACTGACACCTCATCACTCACTAGCCATGTGGAACTTTTCATCACCTTTCATACACTCCATTACTACTGCTGGGAAGATATTGCCCAAATTAACTTGCGGCTCCAATGCCAGCATGTCTCTAGTGCTAAATTATTTGGACAGTCGCAAAGCGTTACAGTTTTACAAGAAGGTTGCCACCTTCGGAAAAAAAGCACCAGAGAGGGGATGCCATAAAAAAATGGAAAGTCCTATAGAATAATATATTCATGGTTTTTATACTTTATGATGCCAAACTAGTGTCGTATGTGGAAACAAGTGTACTATTCAAGGCGATGAGGAAGGTGTTTTAACAATCCTTGAGGATCCAAGTCAATACAATTGTCCAGAGACTACACCTTAAAACTTTCACCTGAGCCAGTTAGTACAGAAAAATACTTTGCACATCTACAATGTGAGACAGATGCGTCAGAGGGAGACAAGCAGATCAAAAGTAGGTATGTAGTCCGTTTTGGTACTAGACCATCTTCAGGCCAAATACCGAAACATTGCCTACTATTAAACTTCATATATTTTTTTGCAGTTAAGACAGTGTGTGGGAATTTCTTTGCTACCTGAGCCAAAGTTGCAATTTGTCAACAAAGTCCAGATTTTCTTACATAAAGGCTTGTATCAGCACACATAATATAGTATGTGGGTCTGCCCTCCAGGGACATGTGAAGTGCGCATGTTAATAGGAGGTCAGTAAGCACCGATCAATGGTGGGATTTGTGAAACACAGAAATAATTACAAATTAAAAAGTGTAAATGTTTCCATTCTGTGTTACTCGCAAAAAAAGTAAGGACCAGGCAAAATGTAGAAGTTACTAAATATAACTTATTATAAGAGTATGTAGACCATTGTCACTATATCACAGTAAATAAATAAATTTAAATTCGAAGGAAAAAAAAAAAAAAAAAAAAGCAGATTCCTTTCGGGCCTGCAGATCATGTACAATACAATCTAATGTTGGTGAAACCTAACGCTCAACTTTAAATCATGATAGGACTCCTGCAGGGTCTGGAATATATAAAACTCTATAAAACTCCGGTGATCTTGTCTTTGCCACAACCAGCCAATATCCACTTCACTGACTTTCCTTGGTTTAAGTTATTCATAGTTTCCTCTTTTCTCACGCAGCTCAGTTCAGAGAAATGGAAGAAAACCGGGTTGATGCCACTGCTAGGCCTGGGAGGATGCAACCATAACATGATGGGAAAGTTGTGAACTCTCATCCAAGAGCAGTGTCATGGTGGGATTCTTGACTATTGTTCCCAGAGGAAGGAAGGAAGGAAGGAAGGAAGCAGGCAACCTTAGAGGGGAGTTGGTACTACAGCTGGCTCTTGAAAATGGAAAAGGTACAATGATGATTATTACTTGACAATAATTGGTGTGGAGATGCCCTGGAGAGGACACTGCAATGTGGAGCCAAGTTTAAGAAATGTCAAGGCACCTTTACAACAGGAAAAATGTCTCTACATGGGGGGGGGGGGAGAATTGGAGGAGGGAGTGAACATGGGATATGGGCTGCGAGGGAGCACCGGTACACTTGATAACTGCAGACTCAGGTGCTGTCCACTTACATGTCGGCCCACTCATCCGCAGCTGAGGGGATTAAGTTGGTGGGCACAGCGACTGCTGTGACAACAGGAGGCAGAGGATTGGAGGCTCAAGTTCACACTGAGCCGCACGTACGCAGTGGAGAGCCAGCCAAATGTCTCCTCTCAAGGAAAACAGCAGAGCAGGAGCATGGTGGCATGTGGATTTTTATCAAACATGGTGTGTTTGTCTAAGACACCTTCAGCCAACAGTCATGACAAAGGTAGAGAAAATAAATCCCTCAAGGTGAGCACAATGAGGCAATATTATACAAATCTAGAAGTCAGATGACTTGTAAAGGAACATTTCATTGATTGGTGTTAAGCAGGTTTTGGGCCCTGTCTTGCACCCGGTGCAGAGCAAAGCCTGACGCAAGTGTCTTTGCTGTTTTAAGACCAACGCAGTTGTCAATTTCCCATCCAGCGCCCACGTTGTTTATGTAGCCCATGGGCCCATCTTTGCACCCATGGGCGTGCTGGTCTTACAGGGAGGTGTGTTCAGGTGCATTCTTGGCGTATTGCTATGTTGAGGCAGCAGAAAGTGAGAGCGCCATTGACCAACAGAAACCTGATCTAAAGTCAGTAACGCAGCATTTTATTGTTACGTTAACACCGCATTAGTGCAATGAAGATTCATGCACAGCGCTTGCACTCTTTGCTTGTGCAGCGGCACACAAACATGCAAAAGATTAAAAATGAAAAATTATAAACTAAATTATAACATAAACTAAAATAATTTTAATTTAAGAGTAAACTAATTTAGTAAGTGTTGCTGCACTGACCTCTATTGGTCGAAAGGTAAAAGTCTGTTGAACCTGTTGGGTGTGGTCGGGTGGGGGCTGTTGTACTTCACACACAGCCTTGAGGTACCATTGCACTATAGTAAACCATTTAAAGCTCTAATTCTTCTAGTTTTGGTTGCTGTAAAGCACTTTTTAACATGTTTTTCCCCTCCCCAAGATTTTTTGCTATTTGGCAGAGTTAATAAATTGAGGCTATCTGCTGCTTTGGCAGGCATCACAAGTTCATGTTTACATTTCACATAATGACAAACCTTCTTTCATCACATATCAAGCTTCAAGTGAAACTCTTTATAGGCAAACAGAGCCAACAAGGGCACAGCCATCAAATTAAAATTCACTCCATTTACTTCAGTTTTCCACTCAAGTAGAACCATGAGGGCAGAGTATTCATTACCCTGAACAAATGGCCTTCAGATGAGTAATTAAAATGTTGAAAAGGAACAAAGAGCGCAGTGAAAAAAAGAAAATTATCAAAAAAATGAAAGAAGCCAAAGTGAAAAAAAGTTGCCTCCCTGAAAGGAAAATTTTCAGAGGGGTTTCAAGGACAACCAAGATTAATGATGTAAATGCAATATTTGATGACAAGAAATAGAGAGTTAAAAAACAGATAAGACACTTTAGTAGATAGAATAGAAGCAAGAGTGAGGTATATTTGGTAAGGTAGGTGTGAATATAGTGGGCAGAAAACTAGGATCAGATACCCACTAATCTAAACAGGAGTGCCCCCCACCACTACCATCACCATTGTACATTGTGCATTCTGCGGCTTTTTAGAACTGCCTCATCAAAAGCATACCAGTTAGAAAAGTAATCTATCTTGCAGCAATCTTTTCCCGTCAACTAGCGCCCCCCCCCCTGCCCCTAGCAATCAGTAAGGACAGCTATCATATGGAACAGTTATTATCCACACTTACCAAATAGCAACGTGTAAAAATGACTGCCCTGTTTTGACCAAATGTTCGTGAGGGGATGTTAGTTGAGACAAACAGCCGAGGAGCCAGAGAGGTGTAATTCGTCTATGGCAGCCGACCGATAGATCAGTAAATCATCGGAAACCACCAAGACTGGAAATATCTGTTGCATACCACACATGTGAGAAAGGATGAAAAATATTTCCATGCCCCTTAAAATAGAACTCACATCTATGAGCAAGTACAATGTTACTGAAATCCATTGAAGTTTTGTTTGGATTGATGGCAATAGGAGGAGAGGAGACAATGGTACAGGAGAAGAAGGGAAGGGGAGAGGAGAGCAAACAAGAATAGAAGAGGAGATGGGGATGAAGAAGAGGAATGAGATGATATGAGGATAAAGGAGGAGAGAAAACAAGAAAAGTGGACAAGACAAGCGAAAAGGATAAAGTGGAGGAGAAGAAACAAGGATTTAGTAGCTGTGAATAGAGCCAATGAGAGGAGAATGGAGAAGAGGAAACAAGGAGATTAAAAAGACAAAAGAGAGAAAACAAGCAAAGAGGAGATGAGATTAGGATAAAGGAGAGGACAGAAAACAAGGTGAGAGGATAAGAGAGGAAAGGAGAAGAGAGGAGAAACGGATAAAGGGGAGGAGAAGAAACAACACAGGAGATGGGAAATAAGAGAGGAAACAAGGATAGGAAAGAGGAGAATCTTGTTTTCAAAAATCCAAAGTAGACACTTGGAAAAGTTGAGACACTTTCCTTTTCTTTTTGCTCTACAAAACAGACTCTCTGTCATTCCAGGAAGCAGCCACTGTTACCCTTGTCCCACACCCTTCCTCGTCTTCAGTGTCTACACTTAATCCTCTCACTTGTCTAAACTTGACAGCCTTATCAGTTTCAGTATTATCACCCGCTTAAACCCTTACAATGACAACTACTGTACATCATGGATCTAAAAGGCTAATGGTAGCATGGGAGAAAACTAAAAAGGGGAAGAAAAGAAAAAGAAATCACTGCTGGACTGCTGAGTGAACCATGCAGGCCGGCACCCCAGCTGTGAAAACCTCCAACCACATGAGAAAGAGTAAAAGATTCCTTAGAGTCCCGTTATTCCACTTATTGAATTTTTACAACCTGGTGGACTGCCAGGCACTTGGCTCCACCAACACGTTTCGTGCCAGAAGGGAAAGACAGACAGAAAGACAGAGAGCAAGACAGCTAGTTGAATCATCCCTCTCACCTACGGCGCTCTGCTTTTATGACCTGTCTGCCTTTAGAAAAGATGACAGCCTCTGTATTAGGGGTGTGTGTGTGTGTGTGCGCGCGTGTACCACCATGGATAGACATGTTTAACGCGTAACCACATTCGGGACCCACATGCTGGCTGGCGTGCATTGCTTTGGTGTGAGAGACCTGTCTGTAGTCTTGTGGTTTTAAAGTGTGGGGGGGTGCGATGTAAGCTCACACCTTCACACAGAACAAAAGGTGCTACAGTTTTACTACTGTAAAGTGGTGGGAATTGTGATGACACAGTTGTTGCAAACAATGAATTCCATTGGAGTGGCTCACAATAGCTACTTGAATCATAGTCTAGTCTGCGTCTGAGAAAACAGCCCTGAACTCTAACCTCCTAACCCTCTAAAGGCCCTGACACCAAGAAAATCGTCTGTCGGTCCATCTTCCGATGTCCGCTACCGTCACGGCGGGGAGGAAAGCAAAGGGACTGTAGGCTCTGTGCTGCGGGTGCAAAATGTACGTTGGCGGGTTCAGGAGATACGAGAGTCTGGCTTTGTCGCCACTAGTTCATTGCCGTCTCCTTGGTGCGTCAGCCCCATAACCCTACCACCAAAAAGGCTAAAAACAGTCAGCAGGGATCAAAATACAGAAAGCTTTGAGGAGATGGGATGCCCTGAAAGAGATGTACTCCCCAGAAAGCCTCTTTCAGAAATTTAGGGGGAGCTGTAAAACATCCTCATTTTTGGTGCCCATTTTTTTCCTCATATTTTTCTGTAAATTTAGGTTCCCTTAAATACACAATAGGCTAATACTAAAGTGTCAAAGCGTGTGTTTATTTTGATAATTTGTGTCTAAAAGGCTGTCCATTACTGATGCGGCCATCCATGTTTGGGCGCGCACCTTATGTACAAAATGTATGGATAGTATAGTTTGCACGTAGGTGGAAGCATTTCTGTATGCATGTGCATGTGCACAGTACCCTCCCACTCCCTTACCCTGACAAATAGGGCTCTTCCAAAATGCCACAGTGTAATTTGAACACTGTCAGTATTAATCAATGTAACAGTTGAACAAAGACAAACTAAGGCTACATCCACACTGCATTTCAATAAAGTAATAAAATAAAGTTTTAATCTTAAATCAATTGAATAAAAGCTCGTGCACATGTAGGCAAATTCACCACAGACAGAAAGTTTTCTTCAAGAAACGGGTCACGTGATGGGGGTGTAACAAATCAGGGTAGTGCACGTCTTGATTGAAATGACCCAATTTAGGAAGCGAACATGGATACTTTTTCCAAAGGTTCTCCATTTCCGTCCGTCCAGACTGCAATACAGATTTTAAACTAAAACAGGGTCCGCGACATTTCCAGATGTAACCAGAGTGGGGGCTGCAGGCGTTAACGTTGAAGGAGACGTGGGTTTTAAACAAAAACAAAACAGTGTGAATGTAGCTTAAGAATCTGTACTCTAGCACAGAAGTGCTTTGTGCTAAATTATATATAATGCTAATGTTTGGCAGGTATATTGTTTACCATGTTCAGGTTAGCTCATTGACATGCTAACATTTGCTAATTTGCAGTAAACACAAAGTGTGACATCGACTGCATGTCTATTCGTCCTGGAAGAGAATCCCTCCTCTCTAAATCTAGGGTCTAAAGATAGAGAGTGGCGTAGGCTGTACAGATTGTAAGGTCCCTGGAGGCAAATTTGTGATATGTCACATTTCAGGAGTCATCTGTTTACTCAATGATGGAGAAGGGGTCCTTTAAGGAAAATAGTTGGGAACCACTGGCCTTAGGGACCAAAATCATCCATGTCTGTCACTATCTATATCGGGTTTGCCACAGATGCCTCTGGTAAAAGGAACCATACCAATTTATAGTTTAGCATTTAGTTCAGCACTGTACATTATCTTGCTGTGTAATGTTTTAATTATATACCCTTAAGTCTTTACAATCCTTCATTCACTTTGTGAGAGAGAGAGAACAGCAACTGCACCTTACAGACAGTTTGCAAAGAAAACAGCTTTGATAGAGCACAATACATGTCCATGGTTACTGAAAAGTAGATCACTGAGCCTTTCTTGCTTAAGCATTAAGTACAGTTGTCAACAAAGAAGGATTTGCTAAAGAACAGGCAGTTGAAGGATCTTGTAAGAGCACAAAAACACGGGGAACAGGCAACAACCACGCAAAAGTACAAGCAACAGAAAAGCCACACTATAATCTGCCCCATTCAAAAGACATATGCTAGAAAAACACACTACATATATGTGATGTACTTTTTTTCCCAACAACACAGAGAACGCAATAAAGAACTTATATACTGGTATGCTACACCATTATGTCCACCATTTCTGAAAGTAAGATCTGTTTGCTTTTCTGTCTCAGACAAATGACTGGTTTGTAGTTTGTTTGGCTACTGGTCTAAATTAAGTAAGCAATTCATTTTAAGCTCTGCTAAAGCAATTGTTTTTATATTTATATCTAAACATTCAGGGGAGATGGTAGAGCTGAATAGGGTAAACATTTTATATCACCATGCAATTTTCCCAGTTGAAGTTTATACTTTTGAAATGTTACGTTTGAATATGCATATAATGCATTATCTTGTCAAGTGTGCTCATTTGCATACATTTCCAGAGCAGAAGTCTGATCATTGGATGGAGCCAGTTGAAAATTCTTGTTTAATTTTTTATTGACATATTAGACTCACAGGTTTTTACAATCTCATTTCATCACTCCATAAATCAGAATATACTGCCAACAGCCATTAAAAAGAAAACCTGTATAAACCTTCAGAATATAGATAGGAATGAAAGTGCAAAGTTTGGTGGAAGTTACATGCTACTAAAGTGGAGATTTCTGGCTCAAAATCTGAGAAGATTTTGAGAAAATGGCCTTTAAAAGATATGTACTGTAAGACTGAATATAAGACACTGCAGGTGAAGGTAATAGATATTACCATGAAACTTCCTCACTTGACTTACGAGTAGGAAACATTATTTTTTGTTTTGCAAGTTTTGATACAGCTAAGTATTATTGAGATATAGATAGATAGATAGATAGATAGATAGATAGATAGATAGATAGATAGATAGATAGATAGATAGATAGATAGATAGATAGATAGATAGATAGATAGATAGATAGATAGATAGATAGATAGATAGATAGATAGATAGATAGATAGATAGATAGATAGATAGATAGATAGATAGATAGATAGATAGATAGATAGATAGATAGATAGATAGATAGATAGATAGATAGATAGATAGATAGATAGATAGATAGATAGATAGATAGATAGATAGATAGATAGATAGATAGATAGATAGATAGATAGATAGATAGATAGATAGATAGATAGATAGATAGATAGATAGATAGATAGATAGATAGATAGATAGATAGATAGATAGATAGATAGATAGATAGATAGATAGATAGATAGATAGATAGATAGATAGATAGATAGATAGATAGATAGATAGATAGATAGATAGATAGATAGATAGATAGATAGATAGATAGATAGATAGATAGATAGATAGATAGATAGATAGATAGATAGATAGATAGATAGATAGATAGATAGATAGATAGATAGATAGATAGATAGATAGATAGATAGATAGATAGATAGATAGATAGATAGATAGATAGATAGATAGATAGATAGATAGATAGATAGATAGATAGATAGATAGATAGATAGATAGATAGATAGATAGATAGATAGATAGATAGATAGATAGATAGATAGATAGATAGATAGATAGATAGATAGATAGATAGATAGATAGATAGATAGATAGATAGATAGATAGATAGATAGATAGATAGATAGATAGATAGATAGATAGATAGATGATAGATAGATAGATAGATAGATAGATAGATAGATAGATAGATAGATAGATAGATAGATAGATAGATAGATAGATAGATAGATAGATAGATAGATAGATAGATAGATAGATAGATAGATAGATAGATAGATGAATAGATAGATAGATAGATAGATAGATAGATAGATAGATAGATAGATAGATAGATAGATAGATAGATAGATAGATAGATAGATAGATAGATAGATAGATAGATAGATAGATATATTTAAAATTGCAATTATATTGTATCGTGACATAATTATCGTGATGATATTGCATTGGGAGGCGTCTGGTGATTCCCACCCCTAGCAGCCACCCCACTTTAAACTCCTACTTTGAGCCTGTTTGACCTGCAACACCTCATTGTGCATCCAGGGGCCCGTTTCAGGAAGGAGGTTTAACAAACTCTGAGTCTAACCCTGAACTCTGAGTTGATTTACCCTGAGATTATTGGTTCCAGAACAGCCGATTTGAGTTGTGAGTGCAATCAACTCGGAGTAGGTTGACTCAGAGTTGAGCACATGCACCAATGAAAAGGCAGCATGAATGGAGCCATGATACTACGAGTGACCATGGCAACAACCACAAACAAATCGGTCGGCATTATTTATCCCTCTGGAACTGGAACTACTCATGTGAGTATATATACACATATACAGCGAGTTGGAATATATATTTTGTAAAAAAAAAAAAAAGCAACACGGCTGCTGCTGCAAAATAGCGAGAAATAATAGCTCTAATACAGTGTATTAATTTCATATTTTATAACAGGTAACCTATAATATTACTGGTGAAAACTGGAATGTAGTAGGTTACACCTATAATTTCATTTAGGTGCAATCCTGCGGGTGAAAGAATGAACTACTACTAATCCCATTCTGAGGTTGCAGCATCATGTCATTAACAGAATTATAATTTATAATCATTTAATTCATTTTAATGGCTCTCACTGTTTTGTGTCCAGGGAACACTATAAAAAAATGTTTCAGAGCGAGGCACACTTTTCTGATAGCTCTGAATTTGCAAAAAACATAACGCGACACAAATAATGTGCAGGGATGTAGAGCATGTCCACGATGATGGATGTAAGTGATATGAGGACGGATAAGGTATCTACATAACTGACAGACTGAAAAAATCCATACCTTCCAAATAGGTAGTTATCTGGGATGAAAATGCATCTTTAGTCAGACCTCAATATCATCTTGAGACGTACAGTAGGTTTATTTCCCTGCAAAGTAATACAGCTATTTCATCAGCGGGATGGTCGGCAAAAGAACATGCAATGTTAGAGAAAAAGTTTTTCAATCTGTCTAACATAGTTAATAAACCAACCCTGTGTTTCTTTTTATTTATGCAGATAAACGGCGTTAAAATGCGCCTGATACAGACTGATTGAATGAAGGAATGAGGAAATGAAAGAGCGCTGTGTCAGATGGAAGAGACCGAGAAGAAAACCTGCTCCCGACCAGGTGAGGTTCACAGACTCAGTTACCATAGTAACTGACCCTGAGGTTAAGTTACCTCTCTTTCTGAAATTGGCTAGAGTTATCCTTCTCTCACTTTGATTAACCTCCCTTTCTGAAACAGAAAACCCAGAGTTTCCCTCATCTCAGGGTTAACAAACTCAGAGTTTTCACTAACCCCGCTTTCTGAAACGGACCTCAGGTCTTAGTTATTTTATAAAATTCCTAGCGCACCACCAAGCCTCTCTCCTGCCTGGCTGCTGACAACTAAAGAGTCACACTGGACGGGAGTAGAGGAGGTTGTATCAGCACTTGGTTCAAAAGTAGCTGATTTTCGGAGCAGCAAATAGAAACGAGCCATGCTTCCCCGCATGTAAATTACCATTCTTCTTTGGTTTGTAGTTCTGAGACAAGATTCAGTTTGTAAATGTTTATAGCCTGCCATAATCCTGGGTTGCTCTGTGTACATTAACTCAGCTTGAAAAATAAAAGATTGAGATTAAACTCTGTTGGTTTCTGAAACAAATGAATCAAATTATTGAGGTTTAGGCGGCAGCCCTGACAGATTATTGACGATTAAAATAATTGTTACTTGCAGTCCTACTTGGAACTGACTCTAGCCTTCAGCCAGCCACATAGGCAATTGAAAACCAGCACTGCCAGACGTTTCTCCACAGCACTGCGGAGGAAGGTCTGGCTAGTCCACACAGCCTTTCGGGATGGGGGGGAAAAAACGTGCTCTGGTTTAGCGGCATTTCTTTAAACCAATCACAATAGTCTTTGGTGGGGCTAAGCACCTGATGGAGCTGCGGTGCCTCTGTAAAATAGCCTCGGGAATTAACTTGTTTTAGTGGGACATGTGTATGTTCAGAAGTATTTTTAGCCGTGCAACGGAAAACTCAGATTGGACAGATAGTCTAGCTAGCTGTCTGGATTTACCCTGCAGAGATCTGAGGAGTTATGGTGGCCGACAGGGGCAAACGCCCTACAACTTAAGAAAACACGTGCAAATTAAGAAAACAACTTCATTAATTTGACAACACATACGCAGCATTTAGCAAACGCGCTGCAAATACACACAACCAAATACAGAAACAATGCAAAAACAAAAGCAGACAAACCCCAAAAACATTAAAACTGCATACAGATTACACAACGGAAGTTCTCCAGGCCTCTAGGGGTAGCGCTAAGCGGACAAGCTCGATTTTCGATCCCATGGAGGGAGAGGAGAGAGAGAGAGAGAGAGAGAGAGAGAGCGCACACTCTGCCTTTGGCCTCCCGGCTGGTGCCGTCCCCAAGTTTTGACTTTTCAAAATAAAAGCTTGCGTCTGGTCCACTATGTCTTCGTACTTTGGTGTTTTGGATGTTTTTGAACTAAACAGTAATCATGCTAATGAGTACAATAACTTTTCAGCAGATGTCTTACTTATAATACAATGGAGTTAGCAGTTTTGTGTAAACTTTATATGTGCAGGCGGGAGTTTTTCAGTTTGATAAATCCCACGGTCTAACTGTCTCAAATTGTCTGGCTGACTAAACAGGGAGTGACTAGAAATTCTGTTTTTTTTTATTATTTCAAGAGCGAATTGCTCCACAAGATGAATACAGATAGATGGATTGATTGATTGATTGATTGATTGACTGATTGATCAGCGATGCGCCTTTCAGACCTCGAAATTAAACCCTCTCGTGTAATATGACAAACATCAATGTTAAACGCTGATGCCGTTTTAAATGTTTTATTACCGCGATTTTACAGACACATCTCTGCTGATTGATTATCACCTGTGACCTGAGCCAAGACTGATAGACTTAATATTTACAGTTAAGCTAAGCGACACATTGCACAGAACACTTCTTATGTCCCTTATGTTGGAGTATTCTATTTCTACTTCTTCAACGTCTTACCGTGCCGCTAACCCTGACGTCGTAAAGCCGCCCCCAGTCATCTTCATGGCTGTCCACCATCATCATACTGTCATCTTCCTCCAGGAACCACTCAGCCTGCAGGTCAACCTTAACCTCTTCCCCCATGGAGTGCATCCCTACGGCAGGGAACAACCCCTCTGCTGACGCAGGAACCTCTACTGAACCAACCTGCACAGGAGAAGGATGTAAGGAAACAATAAGTGAAGAAACAAGAGACAACACTATACCCACCGACAGTTCTGCTAGTGCGTGTTTGAAATAAAGCAAGTTTGAAAACACCCACCTCCTTGCCATTTTTGGTAAAAAAGACTGTTGTAAGACCTGCTTCAATATTTTCTGAGTGTATTCCACAGCCAATGCGGTCACTACGCGCACACTTTGGCCCAAACTGCTGTCCCACAGGGTTGCCATTGTATAACCTAGGAAGAGTGAAGAGATAGAAATCTTTATAACATAAAAGCTAGCTAATTACTGCAAAAAATAACCCTTCCAAATTATTTGCTTGTGAAGTGACAGAGTGATCTCTTTGTAGACGGCAAAAACTGCAGTAAGCTTCCTTCTTGTGTTCTCTCCTGCAACTTTACAATGCCAGTAGAGTAACATACAAATCATTCATAAATCAAAACTGCAAAACACTCACTGGTTCCAGTGCCTCAATTATGAGGATTTTTTGCTTTCTTTGGGTTCTTTGGGTTTTGGACTATTGGTCAGAAAAAAAGAGAAATTGCAATCTGCATTTTTCACTATTTTCTACTCTATTTCTTTTGTACTACTATAAATCTATAAACTAAATGATAACCCTAACTCATACAAATCAAAAATAAAATCAACAAATTAATCTATTATGAAAGTAATAGTTAGTTGAAGCCTACAAACAATTATTAGGCGTGCAAAGTTCAGAGCCATGATTTAATTTCTGTGACTGGCAACTTTTACAGCAGAGAAAAATGTAAAAAAAAAAAAAAAAAAAAGGAAGGAAGGGCTGAGGAGAATGATATAGGGATGACGTAGTTATGTGTTGATGCAGCACCATCAGGCCACAATCCATTTCATCAAACCATGCAAGAAACCAATGCTGTACTGTGGTTTAACTTACTTGCCGTTGTCAGCGTGGTAAGCTACAGAATATGGCAGCCAGCCAGGCTGGTGGTCCAGCCTGTAGAATTTAGGCACCAGGCCCACAGCAATGGTCCCCCTCACCCCTGTGTCCACTATTGTCACCTACACACACACACACACACACACAAAACAGACAGTAACTGCAACTGTAGCACGACTGCCATGCTTCAAGGAGCCCTTTAGATCTTACTCACATATGTGGGTTAAATTAAAAAAGGTATTTCTAAAAGAAAAACAGCATGAATTTACAGCAGAGAGCAGAAACCAAAACAAGTCTTATGTTGGGAAATTTCACCCTCAATGAAAAACCAGACTTAGGAAAAGTCTAGCCCCCTAGTAAATCTCTGCCTTTTGTAGCCCTCATTCTGTCTGCCCAGAGTCTGACTCCCTGTGCGGATGTTAAGCTGTCCAGAGTAGAGATGTGCCAGTGTACCGGTTTTACTGCATACCGTCAGCCATTTCTACTGCCGTCATTACTGTGATTAACACAGTTTTCAGAGGGCACCATGAACACAGCACTATAGTGTTGTTTCTCAGTCTCTATCTCTCGATTATGTTCTAAAGTTCTGCCTTTTAACAGTTAACACCCAGAAGGAAACACTTACTACAATGCACCTGCACTCTAGAAATCTTATAGACTGGTGGGTTACATCATAAACCCCCAAAATGTCAGCAACACAACCTTACATTGATATAAGGAATAAACATAAATAAATAAAATGAGTACAATTGGTCAACAGTGATAAGGATTTATTTTTTGGTCATTTTAACTATTTACACCCGAAAGAAATCAGAACATGTACAAAAACTTAAATGGGTGTACACATTCTAAGACACAGACACTGCACTGTATTTAAAGTCAATTTCAGTCAGCTGTCTCGGGTGTTCTAGTATATTTGATGTCTGACAAAGCTGGAAAATACAGCTCACTGTTCAGTTTGTTAGATTTTATTAAATTCAAGACAATCATGGGGGGGGGGCAATTCCAGCAATTTTGATGATTATCATGATAATACTGTTTCCTGTGATATTTCTAGCCACAATAATTGTAGCATGAACATATTATACCCACACCTCCTTTTCCAGAGCCCCGGTAGCATCAGGGGAAAACCTCCACAATCACCTCCACCCCTCTGACATGACACCAGCCTAACTAGCAGTTAAGTCCAATCAGTGCAAAATGACACACACTACCAAGCAGAATTAGGTGTAAAGGTAATGCAGGCAAACACAGGAGAATAATGAGTCAGCATTTGTACCCTTCCTTTGTCACTGTCGGTGACTTTTCCTGGTTATTTCTCTCTCGTCTAAATAGTCTGCCTCTGTATCATTCCTTGCATGTCTTTCTCCCCTTACCCACTTATCTGCCTCACTCATTCTCTACCTCCCTCTACAGCCCAGACCCCCAAAGTCGCTGGCCCTGCGTGACAGCTCATGTGATGTGATACCAAACTTCTTGGTTTTCTCAGACTAAAAATCTTAGGGCCGATTCCTTTCCAGTCTTGCACTTAGAGGATAATACTCCTATAAACCTGCTTGGTTAAAGAACAAAAATTCCACACATCAACTGTTAAAATACCATTTGTATTTGTATGATTGAAATAAAGCTAAACTACATATGAGATGGAAAAACAACCCATAGGAATGTGCTCACTGATGACCCTTTTAGTTATGCTGATAGGAATTTGTTTGAATAAATCTATTAAAACAAGTGGAATGCTGCAGATGTTTGACTTGAGGAAGACAGATGATGAAAACTGGAGAAAGTGCAGCAGCAGTGACAGAGGTGAAATGGATTCCTTGCGAAAGCAGAACGAGGAGAAACACGAGGACAGCAGTGACGCATACGTCGACAGAAGCCTGACCTTTATCAGAATAAACGCTCCCAAATTTTCGAGATATCTGGGAAACTGACAGCATGTGCGTCACACTGTGGAGAATAATGTAGCATAAAACTCTGGCTAACGACCACACTATAATCCACTCATTTAAATGTCAGAGAGATCTATCAGGCTGCAAATATGATTCTTATTTTAATATAAAATGTTGTTTTCGTTAAGATTTTCTTGCTAGTGAGGAAGAGGGAGTGATCCTGAGGTCAAATGGGAGTTTGAAATCACATTTAATAGAAATGTCACATCTGGCCCAAATCTGGGACACCACACAGCTACGATAAATAATGTCAAATCACATTGTCGGCTGGTTCAAAATCTCACTGAAGCAGATCTGAAATGTTTCAACATATGTCTAAAGTGGTGCTTCTCTTCAAAAAAAAAAAAAAAAAAAATCAATCAAGAAAAATGGAAGAAGAAAATAATTTACACTAATGCCGCATGGTCCTGTCTGGCTCTATTTGCAGCTCAGCAGAATGACGCAGGTTCACAGCATAATGTATAGCCCAATGTCCTGAAGCCTCAAAACCCGGGCGAGGAAGTATGTCTACCTCACCTGCCCTCTCATAACCGCACGTCAGAAGGCCTGCTCTGACGTGCACCATCAACAAACAAGCTTACACACTGCAGCCCTCTGCACCCAATTTATGACTGAACTCTTGCAACTTTCCTGTGCTAAATAAGCAAAATACATTTCTCCTGTATGATTAAGAACTATTAGAATGGCCTGAAACAGAAATGCTAAACAAATGTCCGAATAGTTTCTCCTGCTGCCAGTCCGCCTGCCTGTCTGTCTGCTGAAAACACTGTGTGTTAGACTAGTCTTTGTGCAAAAAGATACCACCTAACCCACACCCTATCCCTCATTCCACTGCAGCTCGGACATTCTTGAGGTAGTGGTTTTGCACTGGTGAACTGGGACTGTAGGGGGGCGCTTAGGATTTAATATGAAGTTAAGAAAATTGTCAGCAATGGGATTCCAGGGGATAAAATTGCTGGCTGGATGGTAAAGCAATATTGGGCACACACAGGGACGATGGTATGTGGTAAGTGTATCAAATTGTGAATAATCCCCCCCACCCCAACATTTCAAAATGAATGATTGTGCAAAGGACAAACAGTCTTCTTATTTTTTAATGATTATCATATATCCAAAAAAAGTCAATGCACAAAAAGTAACATAGTTAAAGATCAGCAGTTGAACTAAGCCAACAGTAAGGTCTTGCAACTCAATCAGAACTCAGTTACAATAACAATGTCCGAGGCTGATTTACAGCATGACCATCAATGAGCCTTACCTCAAAGTAGCAATTTCCCTTCGATAAAGGGTGGCCGGCCACATAGCAACCCACCTCTTCGGAGTTCCCTTGGTAACTAAAGAGAAGAAATTACAGGTTAACAATAGGTGAGTGCTGTATGCACAATCAGAAACATCTTGAAGAACGACCTTATCTTTTCATCGAAAGACTGTCGAGATACTATCACTATAATCATCAGATGAACGAGACATGTGCAACAGAAAGGAGATTAAAATATGTACTCATCACTAACAATTACATAGAACCTCTCCTTAGCTGGCTGATTAGAGAAAGATATATCAAATGGCATGCACATGATTACTGGCTGTTACTGTTATATAAGATATGATGTCCATCAACTATATATAAGAAAGGAAGGGATTTTTTTGTTAAGGAAGGGAAAACTGGAGACGTACAAGGACAAACCAGTATTAAGCAGCTGAATTAAATAAGGAGGTAGCAGTAGTTCAGTCCGTGGGGATTTAGCTTGAGAACCGGAGGGTTGCCGGTTCAAGTCCCTGTATGGACCAATTACGGAGTGTGGACTGGTAGCTGGAGAGGTGCCTGTTCTCCTCCTGGGCACTGCTGAGATGCCCTTGAACAAGGGGCCGGTCCCACAACTGCTGGGGGCACCTGTACATTGGCTTAGCAACATGCTAAAACCTTTAGGATTTTCTTTACAGCAATAGCTTCTGAGCCCTTTTCTTTCTTAGATGAACAGAAACTCATAGCCAATAATAATGATTATAAAATAAGAAACTTCTGACCCAATATCTAATATCCAATCATAGGAAAAATGTCAAAATGCGTTATAAACACACACCTTTTGCCATTCATTATAAAAAGGGCATCACATGACATGACTTGGCACATGGAAAACCAACACAGAGAAACAAACACATAACATAGAAGCATCTTTCTATAAAAACCCAATCCAACAAAGCCACATAATCACTTTAGTTCGAGAACAGGCTGACCTGAGTGTGTCTCCATCCTTCTGTAACCTCATGTATCGTTCCTGTGCAGGGCGCCCATCCCCAATATCTCTGATTCGACGCCTCAGATTCAGGAGGCATCTGTGGTGTAGTACGTTGAGGTCATCCATCTGAATGACGAACATGGGACAGTGAAAATAAATTGGCACTTTACCGCAAGTTCAGAAGGTTGTGCAATGTTTTGGCCATGGTTGTTTGTTGCCTAATGAAGAAAATCACAGCTAGGCGGAAACTGAATTACACTGCCAAGACTATGGGTTTTCCTGAGTGTTTTGCAAGCCCAGTGGCCCACCAGGCCTAAGATGCCCCCACCGGGCCAAAGCCACTGGGAATGTGTAATATATTTATAAGACTTTTTTAACTACAGTTAGAGTGGGGCGGCTCGGTTGGAAACTTACATGTAGCCATGTTTTTAATATCTTCAGTTAGCTTTTAGCACTGTATGGCCCTATGGACTCTGAGTTAAGCTTTTTTAAACTTTAATTTTTGTGATTCCGTCCATGATTCGGTTATCACAGAAACTATTGGGCTCTACATGCTGCCATCAGTCTATGACAGGTTCTAGAAAAAACACCTGCCACCGGGCTTTACAACTTTTCTGGGGTAAAACACTGCAACTACCCAGATCCTCTAAACCACGTGCCCCTGATTCTTCTATTCAATAGTTGTTAAAAGTTTGTTTCCGATTAGTGCTCTCGTGCATTTCTTGTGTTAAAATCAAGATGAAGCCATGATGGGGGCACAAAGGCAGGTTCAACATATCATCATGAAGGTACTGGCTTCAAGAGCTGCAACTAACAGTTATGTTCTCAATTCTCAAAAAGTGCTCTAAGCGATGTTACGCGTTTTGGGCTACAACATTTGCTGTCACATACAGCAAACATCTCACTATCCCCAGAACACATTGTACAAAAACACAGTCTCTGTGGACAGCCCAGGGTCTACAAAGGGCAACAAAAACAAACTGTTCCCACCTACACCACGAAGCATACACACACAGTGTTCCAGGGTTCTGTTGTGAAACATTTTGAGGGAATATTATTTGAAGAATTGCAGATCTGTTTTATATCAAAGTTTTTGTGCATGCATGTAAAACCAAGTCAGTACATAGCTGGAAAACAATTATTTTTTTTCTCTATAATTTCACTTAAAACTATTTACCACAGTACTGATGATTATTTATCTAAAATGTCATTGTAAAAAAAAAAAAAAAAAAAAACTCTAGTTACATAATTTGAAACATATTTCAGTTTACATAATTAAGTGTGTTCAAGTTCATATGTGAATAAATCTGGTAGAAAAAAGATTTTACAAATCATTTTAGCAGTAGCCTACAACCTCTATAAATATAATACAATGATAAAATAAGTTTTTCCTGTGCCAGTTGCTGTTATGAACACATACAACACACTTCCATATCTCTTTAGAGGTTTACGGTTCTTTTGTACACCACCATTACTCTCATTTATTCTTGAGACACAGTTTGGTAATGAACATATCAGCTCTACATGTTTATATAACCCCCATGTGACGTAATTAAATGTGACCTTATTCTTTGCTGTATTTCCTTGCAGCGATAAGGCAGACAGAATGATTTCGCCCAATTGTCTCATGTGTCAATGAATCATGCATTTGCACGGAGAAACATGAGACCAGCCATCCGAACACAAACACTATCTCTTTCACACATGCTCACATTGATGACGCTGTTGTAATAACTATGCACAGATTGTAATGAAAACATTGTACATTGTCATATACACAATTGTAATGTACATAGTAATATACACTGTGTATACTGTCATGTCATCTCCAGCTACCTCAGATATATAAGCAAGCTGTTATACTAATAGTCCTAAATTTATTCTATCATCATTTGCACTTTTGCAACGCCCTACTGTATTACAGTTTACAATCCTCATAGAGCATATGCATGCATATGTAGAGTGTATGTACATACGTGTATGTATATATACACACTTATTTATATACAAACGTATATGTGTACATATTAGTTGTCCTTGTTTTTAGCTGAAAATCTATTTCTTTGTACTTTGAGAGCAACCGAAAGCCAGAGTCACATTCCTTGTATGTGTTCACACAAACACAGTGTGTGTGGTGGAGATATCCTGGGGATTTTTATATACACACACATATATATATATATACATATATATATATATATATATATATATATATATATATATATATATATATATATATATATACACACACACACACACACACACACACACACACACACACATACATACATACACACACACAGTCGCTCTAGTTTTCACAGCTTTGTGTAGTGTGTCCAAGTCAGACGAAAAGGACGGTAAAGTTGAGTTTCTGTTTTGCATATGTGTAATATGGCCATAAAGCTGATTCTGATAATAATAATAATAATAATAATAATAATAATAATAATAATAATAATATGCTTTTAGTTTGGGATGTTGTTCAGTGACGCTGGATGATTTCGTTAGGGCTAAGCAAACACGTCAAACTTCCACACTGCGAACCATTTTGTCTTAAAACCTCATTTAGATATTTTCCAAGAGATTTAAAGGAATACAGAGAACCAATATTAAAATAAAAGACGTAAAACTGCCGCAACGAGGCGAAGGTGGGCGTGCCAATGTTTACATCTAACCCTGCCAAGCTTTGGAAGCTACAAACCGTGCTAACGATGAAGCTAGCTAACTAAAGCTAGCATGAATATTCAGACAAATAACTAATGCCATTTGAACTGAACATGGTTAACAGGTTAATGTTAGTTTGAAAATAACTTAAAATGTAACGTTAATTGTCCATATGTCAGTTGGGGACCACCAGGGTCAATTCAGTCGCTAAGCTAAACTTGGGTTAGCAATATTAGCGGCTAACGTGCTAGCAATTTGCTTTGAAGATGAGGTTCAGTGCTTAGCAAAGAGGATGGCTGTTCCTAAAAGTAGAGCGCATGACAACGATGTATTATAGGTCATTATCGATTAGTCAATCGCTTACCTGTTATCTAGGCGGCTAACACGACACAAACTCACTTTTTTCGTCCATCAGCTATCCATAGCTTCACATTAAAACTTTGGAAACTAGAGTTCGGCGCTTCCCATTGACATCACAGCCTCGTTGCTGAAGTAGCCAATCCATCGAGTTTTCAGAAATGGTGACAAGCTTTCAGCCAATCCTGTCTCTCGGATAGGCGCGCGCGCGTGTGTGTGTGTGTACGTGTGTGTGTGTGTGTGTGTGTGTGTGTGTGTGTCCTATTTTGCTCCAATTTGTCACATTTACCCACATGGAACTATAAAGTAACGTAACAGGGACATATTTAAGTGCACAAGTACCTTAAAATTGTAAGTACAGTACTTGAGTAGATGTACATTTAACCACTATTTTCATGATCCTAAATATGGACAGCTTAACATATTTTGTGTGGATGCTTTCTCTCTCTCTTTTCTATGTTGAAGTGGCAGCAGAGAGACATTCAGTGCCAGCTGAGATAGACCTGAGATAGGGAAGCAGAAAGGAGGAAGAAACTGTGTGGCTGGAGGAGGAATAATGACCCACGGGCAGTGTGGAAAAGAGATCCCCCGTTGGTCTGGCGTGTGTCTTGGAACATTCTACTGAAATGTGGAAACAGACTAGCTTGCAAACTGATGGGAACACAACACGGCAGGTGATTTTTGCCTTCCTTGCCAAGATTAATCAGAACAACAGGCTGCTGATGGCATGGCAGATTTTGGCCTCATGTAGCTCTGCAATCCAGTGGGAAGTACAGGCCAGTGAGTATGTCTGTGTGTGCCCTGTCATGTCTGTACTACTGCTGCAGCAAATGACCCAATACCAGGCAAACTGCACACAGCACATTTTATGTCAAATGTCCACGCTCCTAAATATCCACCTTTCTTTGTCGACCTACAGGTTAGCATTTTCTTTATTAATATCCAAATTCTGGTTCTATTTTGGTATCATGTTCACGTTGCATCTGTCTACAGAGCGCCCATGGCAGCAAGTCAAGGTCAGATAACACAGGAGACCATGAAACTTCAGATAAGAGAGGAATTCCTCTTCTCTACCAATGATCTTCATGTGCAGATCCTTTACATTGCTTTCAATTTCTCTTCTCATATATTCTTACAGTGCCATAATGTGCTGTGTGGATGAAATGGATAATAAATATCTTAACCCAGAACAATTCCTAATATTTTTTGGACAAACATAGTTGCTGATACCTTAAATCTGTGGTTAGAATAGAAAACTTTTTCAACTACATTTTCTTACCAAATTATTAAAAGGCTGACATAAAATGACAGTGACACAACATTGGAGATTGGAGAACACTTCACAGGCTACTGCAGTAGTTGCAAAGTAACTTTTTGCATCAGAGTAAAAAATAATGATCTATTTTTGAGTATAACAACATAATTTATACACAACATGTAATGTAATTCATCAGAATACCTGAGAGAACAGTGCAGACATGACAGATCAAGGGCTAAGTAGTGATCATTTGAAGATGCCACCAGTGTGGAAAATCCTACCTGGCTGAGTGGAGCAATGGATTGCATTATTAGCAGTTTGGCTAGGGCCGGTTGATGTGCATTCCTGCAAAATTGAGCTATCCACCTCCTCCTACCAATTATCCAGATGATTACCCTTCCAATTCAAACAACTGGTGAGCAAAATCCTTCACTGCCCTCACACTCCAACATGTGATATGGTCCATGAAGTCAGTTAATATCTGACAGCTGCTGAAATGTAATCTAGGAGTTAAGTTGCTTATTAAAGACTGGATTAGTCTTTTTGCCGAGGCAATGCATAACATATCTGAAACATATCTGGCTCAGCAGTTTGATTATGCTCAAGCACAGTTTCAGTTAGTGCATGCACCATAAATTGTCACACTTCTGTTTTAACGTGCATTCAGGAGATCACTGACTTTGTTTCTTTACTTACTTACTTACTTATGTATTTAGCATAAAACTCATTAATTCAAATGCTTTAAACTTTGGTGTGTTTCTGTATCTGTCAAAAAGACAGAGTATCTCAGGTGTGGAACTTGTGGAGCTGTATCATTACATGTTTGTCCAGGACATATACTCTGTACATGATCCAAGCAGGATCATCCACACAGCCTAGCATTTATTGTAGCAAATGGCATTGCAGTGGTGAGGATGATGGAGGCACATATACATATGTATTTGTTACCATGGCAAATGTTATTCCAGAAAGGTCTCAGATATCAGAAAGAAAGTGCAAAAAGCCGAACATGACTGCGCATTTGTAATGGTGAGCATGAATGGAAGAAGGATTAGATGTATGTGTTAGTATAGAACAGAAAAGGGTGGAGAGATTTTGATAATTACTGAAAGGAACATAATCCACCCCCCACTTGTGCTCCCTGCCACCTCTCTCTCTCTCTCTCTCTCTCTCTCTCTCTCTCTCTCTCTCTCTCTCTCTCTCTCTCTCTCTCTCTCTGTCTCCCTTTCTCTCTCTTTCTCTGAGTCCCAGCCCCTGAAGGTGTCATAACTGTGCTCTCTCTCTCTCTCTCTCTCTCTCTCTCTCTCTCTCTCTCTCTCTCTCTCTCTCACTCACTCACTCACTCACTCTCTATCACCGCCTTTCAGATCTTTAAAAGCTGGTGCTTTGCTGTGTCTCTCTCGATCTCCATTTGTCTCCTCTGGCACTGCAGGGGACTCAACCGGCAAAGCACCAAGGAAAGCTACTGTATAGAAACGGGAAGAAGACTGAGGAAAGGGGAGAGAAAGGGAAAGAGAGTGAAGGAGAAATATACATCCAGAAATAGCATCAGCCACATTTAAGTGACAGAGAGTGACAGAGTGGAGAACCTGAGATCTGGACAGAAAATGCCTATCCTTTCTAACTTAACAACCGTTGTTTTGTTGCTGATTGCTCACTGCGGATCATGGACGGGGGCAAACCGCTTGGGCCCCTTCAAGGTCTGTCCCTCCTGCAGGGATCCACTAGGGGCAGGTCGCCCCCCCAGGGACCATAATGTTGCTGGCAGCACGTCAGTGTTGGCCCAGGGAGAGCCCTGTGGTGTGTACACCTTGAGCTGTGCCAAGGGGCTCCGCTGTGTTCCCCCACCAAGGGAGCACAGCCCCCTTCAGGCTCTGTTGCAGGGAAGGGGCATTTGCGCCAAGCACAGCAGGACTAGTCCCACTGAGAGGCCCCACCCCACAGGTAAGATACTGTATACCCACACACACACGTGCATGAAATCACATATGCACACGTACATGCATTAAGCTACAAATGCACTCAGATACATGCATGGACACTGCAGGTATGCTGGACAATTGCAGGGCACAGCTACCACATATAATTGTATTTACAGTGTGTCTCCTGTGTTGCTGTGAATTGCATGTGATGCTGTGTCACTCACCAACAAAAAGAAAGGCCAATTAGTGTGTGACATTTAAGCCTGGATGCATGTGTGCACCACAGATGAATTTGCAGACCTCAAGCATCCAATACTGCTCAGCAGTGCCTCTGGAGTCCTATTGTAAAAGGACTGTAATCATTGTTAATCAGAAATGATGGCAAATCCCAAAAGACAAAGACCTTTTATTTAGTCTTAGGGGTGTATAAGTGAAGATGCGTATCCCTGCATTCATATAAAAATCTAACAGTGTTATGTATTTCATCTATTTGAATGACAGGGTGCATGACAATGATGTGTCCTACAAGTCAGCCTCTCTGTAGAGAATTTAGAATGAATGTGAAACTGTCACAGTGTCACCTACATCCTGATCAAGCTGCTTTTTATTGCAGTGATCTCCATCTACTGTTCAAACCGAGATACTGCGATTAACTACCTGAAAAGGAAACTGATGGAAATTAGGTCTCTCGTTGAACGACCACCCCATTCAATTTTCTTGTACATGTACAATGACAATAAAGACTATTCGATTCTAGATCCCATCTGAGTGGTTGCTCAGTAATGTTGTATTAAACATGCAGCTTATATTGTAAAATATGGTTTGATGTTAACTGCTACAATGGTTTAATGTCACATTCTCATCCCATTGTGTCATTTCCTCTCAGGTCCCCATCCGTCACACGGTGGTGACATTGAAAAGTAAGTTTATGCTCTTAATTTACAGTCTTTAATAAGGGCAGCTGATGAAGTGTCACCTACATGATCAAAAATCTGAGATGTAGTAAGCATTTTATGAAACAAGAATGTATTAATACACATCATATGTGATGGAGAGGGTTGTATATTGAGCGGCATTGCATTATATAGAGTTATTATCACAGCTTGTCTGCTGTTTGGGGTGTTGCAGTGGTATGTACACACACTGCCCTGAAGCCATGCATTATGGTGCATGATGTGTGTGCTGCTATGCGGCAGAACTAATTGAGCATGATGGGAATCAGGAAAGTTTCAAGTCGGCCGCTGCCGCCACAGATTTTTCACTTTGTGAGCTCGGTGATCTGCAGCATTTTGAACTAATATGTGTAGTAGTCACATAATAGTCACATAATTGATAAAGATTACACAGATTCATTTCACAAAGTGACAAGAAAAGGCACAGCCAAACCATTCAGTGACCTGAAAAGCCAAAGCATTGTGTAGCAATATGGTTATATAATGCTATACAATATGTGACATCTGATATAAATATACAAATTCTCTGCTTCTGGCTCTGATGCTGCATCACTGAAGCAAATCCTTTGTGATTTACATGTGTTGTGATCAAAGAGGATTTCTGCCAACACAGTCACCTGAGGGAGACTTGCCACTGCCACTCCAAAGACAGGTCTCTCTATCTTTGCCTCTGGTGATGTTTAAAGTCACACTCTGCGTTGCTGTTTTCAGGCCCCGTGCCGCAAGCTTCTCAATAGTGTCCTGAGGGTCTCGAGCTGACAATCTTCCAGTCGGACCGTGACATCTATATACCCAACTGTGACACTCGTGGCTTCTACAGGAAAAAGCAGGTAGGGTGTTACAGTCACCTGAAACATCATGAAACATATGACGGGAACTTTATTGGCTCTTGTGTGACGTGAGAATGTGTGTGTATTTCTGAGAGCTGCACTCCACTGCAGCTTTCTGTTTAAGGGCATCCAGAGATTTGTCTGTGACCACAGGGGCTGAGAATAACTGACACTTCTTTCTCTCTCTCATCTCTCCTCTGAGCCTCTCAGCTGTGAGCTCAGAGAATCAGTACTGCGCTATGATGACATGTCATTTTCTCTCTCTTCCTCTCTTGCCACCTTTCCCACTCTCCCACTCAATCTCCACCCTCCTTTCCCTTTTGTAAAATCTCCCTCTCTGTCTTTTAATCTCACACAGTGCCGCTCCTCCAAGGGCATGCAGCGTGGCCACTGCTGGTGCGTGGATGAACTCGGCACGCCCGTGCCCTCACGTGCCAGGGAGGATGGCTCTTTACCATGCAATGAGGAGTGAGGGATCAGTCCGTCCTATTGCTCTGAGCCTGGAGGAAGAGGAGGAGGAGGAGGATGAGGATGAGGAGGAGGAGGAGGAAGAGGAGGTGGTGGTGGTGGTGGTGGTGGAGGAGCAGGAGCACAGGGAGAGGAGGTGGCTTTAGCATGTGCTAGACACTGCCTGGACAGGAGGTAGCAGGGATAAAACCACTTCCTATGGAAAATACACACCAGTTAACGTTCATGTCCTCTCTAGAAGCAAGACACACACACTCTCACAGTCCAGCAGCAGCAACAACAACATCTGCCTGAATGTTCAACAGTTGCAGCAACGTCCTCTGCGTCGTCCGGTGACATGCTGCATGCTCACATTAATGCTCCGTGAACTGCCTCAGTGATCCAAAGCGGTATTACTCGAATGATCTCTATATTCCCTGGCTCTTGTCCTGGCTTTCTGGTAGATTTTGATTTCCTTTTTACTTTAGGATAGCTGACACTGCCTGTGTTTGTTCTGATCTCAGTGGGCTGAAATACTGTTACGCAGGTGATGTGACACAAGTGTTTGAAAAATGTGTCTCCCTCACCGTCCTCTCTCCCTCTCTCCAAAGATACACTGATATCAACATACCTAATTGACAGAATATTTCTTATTTCTATTAATTTATTTTTGAGTATGTGTTTCCATCAAGTACTGCTTGAATCTTACAGTATCTTATATATATATATATATATATATATATATATATATATATATATATATATATATATATATATATGTCAAGTCAGAAAAAATAGTCATACGAATATGATCCTGGATGCTTCTGTTGATTTTATTTGTCAAAATGGCGTTCTGACTGCTTATTGGTTGATTGTTTGTACATATGTTGGAATTTTGTGGTTGACTGTTTGTTCTGAAGTGGCAGACAAAAAGCTTACGGCTGTTACCCTTTTCAAAAAGTTGTAAGGCATATTTTTATACACGTCAATATAATATTTTATATATGAATTGCTGGTTT